>CM062804.1:439604233-440008980 GCA_031772625.1 Pinus tabuliformis
GCATTTATTTTTTAAGTATTACTTTATGATTATAATGATGATATTTTTCGCCCACCTTACTAAGCAATCAAATATTTGCATAGAGGGTCCCTTATTACATAAATAAGTAGTCTCATACATCAATTTGGTGTCTAGTTATGTCATAACCTTAATAATAAGCTATTATTGTTATTATAGTATAAGGTGTTCCTCTTAAGCATGGGATATCTTGCACTCAAAGTGTCTCACTTTTACCTCAATTTTTGCTCTAATTTTGATTGAAATTATGTCAAAATTCCCACTTCTAATTTTTCTTTACTAAGAGAATTTTGTCCATAAAACTTAACCCTGGAGAGTTTTGGCCAATTTGTCCTGGTTCGAGTAATGGTTTGTTATCTCTTTCATCATCGGTTTTGTTCCTACCAGAGATATATATTTGACTCTTGATATTATAAAGCATTGATATTTTACACTTCATATTATATATTTGACTATTCCAGAGTACGAACCACTTTCAGAAGAAAACTATTCCAGATAACATCCAAACTCTATCAATCACAATTAAGACTGTGCCCACATTCAAACGAAGCTTTCAACGCATATATAATAATGCGCTAAATAGACACTCGTGATGTGGAAAGGTACACAAGATCAAAGCTTAGTTGTGATATCTGGAAAATGTCTCCTGCTTCAAACTGTCATGTCTATTTTTTGGTATCCTTTTCCAGATCAAGATGAACTCTGAATCATACCTCAACAGTCTCAAGTCTTCTCTTAAATTTGGACCAACATCCTCGTTAGTTATATCCTCGCCTTTTGGATCTACCAGAATGAATTCTCTGTACACTAAAACTCTCTTGTTTTTTCCAAAGCTACCTACCAGGTTCAACCCGAGTACTCAGTTGGCTCCTGTTCTCACAAAACATAGGAAGGAAACCAAGCTAAAAACCAAGCTAAAGGCCCTGAATCCATGGGCATTCCAAAAATTGTTATTTATTAATTATTTTGTGTTATCATTTGTATTTGTATGGCCACTTTTACGTTGATAGTAGACTCTGTACATATGATAGCATGGAATAAAGTTAACGACCGACTTTACTCCATCACTATTGGATGTCAAATCTACAATGAAATTAGCCCAGGGCATTTATATCATCATTCTTTCTTTTGTTCTATTTAAGCCTCTTGTTTAGGTTAATGTTTTAGTAGAAATTATTTGAGTAAACATAGGAGGATCAGTATATTGAATATTTTTGGTATTGTTTGGTTGGTTTGAAATTTATAGTGTAAATAATATTAGTTTCGAGGATGTTGTTTAATTATTGGGTGGGGAGGTTTAGTCTCTATAGGTTATGTGGTTCAATCTCGGGTAAGACTATATATGTGTCAAATCTACGTCACGATTTTTTAAGTTGGAAAAAAATATATTATGATTTTAGTTTTAATAATTAGTGATTTGCTTTGGAAAATTTTAGGGAGGGAGAATTATTTAACAATATAGTTATTATTATCTTTGATTTAAATGTAGCTAAGCAGGCTAAACCAAGCTAAACACTAAATTGGTGTATGAGACCCCCCTTGTTTGTGGGACAAGGAACCCACCGCAACGATTTGATTACTAAAGTTTATAGAGATGTACATACTCTACCCCCCTTTGGATTTGAATCTGTGAGCTCTTAGGAAGAAACACATGCTCTTGACCATTATGCTCACTCAAAAGCTTTAAGTACATGTAATACTACAGGTCACCCATAACAGGTGTTGAAAACCACCATTGTTGACCTAACAACCTTAACTCTTTCATTGAGTCAAGTTTACCTAACAATCGCCTCTTTAAACTTGACTAGGGAAATTCTTAGGATCTAATCCATAAAACACACATGCTTTCCTCCCCTATCACCTAGGTATATGTCTAGACTTTACCAAGAAGGATACACATGCCTAACTATGTCTTAGTCGTATCCCCATTTATATATAGTTTAAACAAACAAAAAATTCCATCTCCGAAGTAAATTAATATTATTATTATTATTGTGTGCTATCCTATCTCTTAAGCCATCATCCTCTAGCCTCCACACATGCTCACACAAGGTGCTCTCCTCATCTAGTTGTATCGCAACCAACATCTTGATCTGGTTTCCATCTATGTTGGCTTTGGTCTTTGACTTTGCATCTACCTACTAAACTAACAATCTCATGTCATCTACAAGCAAGTCATCCATGCACCACTCTAGGCTCCTTCACAGCTTGACCAAAAGTTACAGTTCTTTCTTCACCAAGTAACAGCTTCTCCTTTTCGTCCCTTCTTTTGGCTCTGATACCACTGGTTACTAATTAAAATAATGTTAAAAGAAAAATAATTATAAAGAAACACACAATAAACCATGTTCACATGATCTACCTTGGCAAATCCCAATGGGGAAAAACCATTTAACAAAAAATATATTATTATCTTTCACTTAAAGCACACAAACACCCTCTCTTGTCCTAGTGAAATATCCTTATGCTTAACTTTTTCACATTACAATGGAGAATCTCAAAACTTTAATTTAAAGGCTTTAACTACATGTAATACCACGAGCTCAATACCACATCATCCATACCAAGTCCCAAAAACCACCATGTTGACTTAACAACTCCAACTCTTTCACCAAATCAAGTTTGCTGAACTTTCAATTACACTATGAGATATTCCTCTTATAGAAGAAAATGTCCTTGACTTCTCCATAACTCAAGTCCATTTAACATATTAAACAACCATCCAGATTGTCTTGACATTGATTCAAGGACACCATTCTTCCAAATTACATCTCCCATGGGGTGTTTGCTTAGATGTTGACCATCGTAGTTTCTAGAAACTTTGTCATGCCATCCAACGTTGGAATTTGACATTCTTCATAATGGTTTTTGGTTTTTTTAAATGTTTGAAAATTAGGGAAAATTGTAAAAAAGTGGTTTTTGGTTTTTTTAAACATATTTGAAATTTAGAAAAAATTATAAAACGTCACCACTCACAAGTTAAAAAGATTTGAAACTATAGGTTTTACTTGGAAGCATTTAAGCTATCAGTCATAAATTCTAGTGATTGTCAATTATTGAACAAATAGGTGTGTGATTATTTCACATCAGCACAAACTGCTCAGCTTCATTTAGATCTATCTGGTGAAGGGCCCGGGACTGGGATCAGAAGGGCTCTTCCATGAGGAAACTAACCTTTATCTATGGTAACCATGTAATTTTCAGATGGTCAAAGCTTTGTTAAATGATTTCACTAGAATCCATTGGTGTATGAGACCCCTTGTTTGTGGGACAAGGAACCCACCGTAATTATTTGAATACTAAAGTCTATGGAGATGTACATACTCTAACCCCATTTGGATTTGAACAAGTGTCCTCTTAGGAGGAAACACATGCTATTGATCATTACGCTCACTCAAAATCTTTTATGTATATGTAATACTGCAGGTCATCCATAACAGGTGCTGAAAACCACCATTGTTGACCTAACAACCTTAACTCTTTAACTATGTCAAGCTTACCTAACAATCACCCCTTTAAACTTGACTAGGGAAATTTATAGGATTTAATCCATAAAATGCACATGATTTCCTCCCCTATCACCTAGGTCTATCTCTAGACTTTACCAGAAGGGATACACATGTCTAACTAGGTCTTAGTCGTATGCCCATTTATATGTAGTTTAAACAAAAGAATTCTATCTCCAAAGTATATTATTATTATTATTATTATTATTATTATTATTATTATTATCATCATGTGATATCTAGTGCTTAAGCCACCATCCTCTAGCCTCCACACTTTCTCACACAAGGTACTCTCCTCATCCAACTTCGCAATCAACATCTTGATATGGTTTCCATATATGTTGACTTTTTTCTTTACCTTTGCATCTGCCTACTAAACTAACAATCTCATGTAATCTACAAGCAAGTCATCCATGCACTACTCTAGGCCCCTTAGAGGCTTACCAAAAGCTATAGTGCTTTCTTCGCCAAGTAGCAACGTCTCCTTTTTGTCTCTTTCTTAAAACTATGATAGAAGAAAAATAATTATAAAGCAAAACACACATAAACCATCTACACATAATTTAACCTAGGAAATCCCAACAGGGGAAAACCATTTAACAATAAATATATTACTATCTTTGACTTAAAGTTGGCCAACACCCTGACTTGTCCAAGTGAGCCATCCTTAAGCTTAACTCTGGCATATTGTAATGGATAATCTCAAAGCTTTTTAAAAGCTTTAACTACATGTAACACCACGAACTCAGTACCATAGTCACCCATATCAAGTCCCAAAAACCACCATATTAATGTAACAACTTTAACTCTTTTAACCAGACAAATTTATATAACTTTAAATTACACTATGAAATATTCATCTTATAGAAATAGATGTTCATCCACTAACGTTTCCATAACTCATGTCCATCTACTGTATTAAAGAACCATCCAAATTTTCTCGAGCATTTATTCAAGAACACCATTTCCTCCAAATTCCATTTGCTCTGGGGTATTTGCTTAGATTTTGACCATCATAGTTTCTAGACACTCTGTTATGCCATCCAGGCATGGAATTTGACGTTCCTCGAAATAGTTTCTGGTTTTTTTAATGTTTGAAAATTAGCGAAAATTCTAAAAAGTGGTTTTTGATTTTTTAAACATATTTGGCAATTAGCAAAAATTCTAAAAACGTCACCATTGACAAGTTAAAAAGATTTGAAATCATAGGTTTTACTTGGAAGCATTTAAGCTACAAGTCATAAATTCTAGTGATTGTCAATTATTGAACAAAATAGGTGTGTGATTCTTCCACATCAGCAAAAATTGCTCAGCTTCATTTAGATCTATCTGGTGAAGGGCCCAGGACTGGGATCAAAAGGGCTCCTCTATGAGGAAACTAACCTTTATTTATGGTAACCATGTATTTTCCAGATGGTCAAAGCTTTGTTAAATGATTTCACTAGAATCCAGTGGTGTATGAGACCCCTTGTTTGTGGGACAAGGAACCCACCGCAATTATTTGACTACTAAAGTCTATGGAGATGTACATACTCTACCCCCCTTTGGATTTGAACAAGTGTCCTCTTAGGAGGAAACACATGCTCTTGATCATTACGCTCACTCAAAAGCTTTTAAGTACATGCAGGTAACCCATAACAGGTGTTGAAAACCACCATTGTTGACCTAACAACCTTAACTCTTTAACTGTGTCAAGCTTACCTAACAATAACCTCTTTAAACTTGACTAGGGAAATTTATAGGATCTAATCCATAAAATACACATGCTTTCCTCCCCTATCACCTAGGTCTATCTCTAGACTTTACTGAAAGGGATACACATGCCTAACTAGGTCTTAGTCATATGCCCATGTACATGTAGTTTAAACAAAAAATTCCATCTCCAAAGTATATTATTATTATTATCGTGTGATATCCTAGTGCTTAAGCCACCATCCTTTAGCCTCCACACTTGCTCACACAAGGTGTAGTTTAAACAAAAAATTCCATCTCCAAAGTATATTATTATTATTATGGTGTGATATCCTAGTGGTTAAGCCACCATCCTTTAGCCTCCACACTTGCTCACACAAGGTGCTCTCCTCATCTGGCTTCAACCAACATCTCGATATAGTTTCCATATATGTTGACTTTGGTCTTTACCTTTGCATCTGCCTACTAAACTAACGATCTCATGTAATCTACCAGCAAGGCATCCATGCACTACTCTAGGCCCCTTAGCGGCTTACCAAAAGCTATAATGTTTTCTTCACCAAGTAGCAAAACCATTAAAAAATATATTACTATCTTTGGTTTAAAGTTGGCGAACACCCTGAGTTGTCCAAATCAGTCATCCTTAAACTTAACTCTAGCAAATTATAATAAAGAATCTCAAAACTTTTTAAAAATTCTAAGTACATGTAATACCACAAACTTAATACCACGGTCACACATATCAAATCCCAAAAACCACTATATTAACGTAACAAATTTAACTCTTTCGGCTAATCAAATTTATATATCTTTGCACGTGAGTGCATGTTGTGACAGTCGGGGCGGTTGGTTTGCACACCACCCGGCTGCGTTCGAATCCGCAAAGCTGCACATGCTGCAGCGTATCAAGATCTATGGCGATTAATCAAAACGATATGACGGTTGTCAGCCTAGTTCTGACACGTATTTGTAATATATGTATAAAAAAAGAAAGCCCATGATACTTTTCTGTAGGGAACTAGCCCCGCCTATCTTTAAAAAAAAAAATATTCATCTTATAGAAATAGATGTCCATCCACTAACTTTTCCATAATTCAAGTCCAGCCACCGTATTAAGGAACCATCCAAATTGTCTTGACCATTTCTTCCGCACACTGATTTTTCCATATCAGCTCAAACTGCTGGATCCAAATGGTGAAGGGCCCAGGACTGGGATCCGAAGGGCTCCTCCATGACAAAAATCTCTGACTGTTACCCACCTTATCCATGGTAACCATGTATTTCCTAGATGGTCAAAGCTCTGCTAAATGATTTCACTAAAATCCGTTATCACAGCGAGGGACCACACTGTCATCTTCATAAATGATTTTTCCAAATGATCAAAGCTCTGCTAAATGATTTCACTAAAATCCATTATCACAGCGAGGGACCACACTGTCATCTTGATAAATGATTTTTCCAAATGATCAAAGCCCTGCTAAATGATTTCACTAAAATCCAATATCACAGCGAGGGACCACACTGTCATCTTCCATAAGATAGGGGACTCCAATTCTCTGTGAAATTAAGAGCACTGATAGCGGCCGTTCCACATTGATTGCCCAAGCAATTGTTTATTGTGAAAGCCTTGGCATGCCAAACACCCACACACCATTTTTTTATCATTGATGTTCTTGAAATTGGAAAATTCCCATGTGTAGATACCACTCTTGGAAACCCTGATCTGATTACTAATGAAAGAGTTGCCCAAGAAGCTGTGTCTTCTACATTGCCAAGCTTTATCTAAAGCAGCAACACTAGTATATCAGTCCGAAATGCTCTCTCATATTTTTGTCACTTCTGATTTTGAAGTTAATGAAGTGCATCCTTAAGTCTGATTCTCGCGGGGAATCTGCAATCGACTTAAGCTCAGGGGTTAATATTTTGCCTTGCTACCACACTATAGTCTCAAAAGCTCATTATAAAATGTTCATGTGTATCTAGCCTTTTATCGATATTATAAACCATTTGAATTAGTGAATTAGTATTTTTATGCTTATTGCAGATTTTAAGAATATCTCTAAATTGGATTAACTCTCTCTCTTGAAATCAAACATCCCAGAATCTTCTTGAAATCTGCTATCAAACATAAACTAAGCAATTGATAGATAAAATAATAATCTGGGATTTTCTTGAAATCTGACTATTAAAATAAAAAATTATTCAAATTTAAAAATATTGCTGGAATTCAAACAGAAATGCTAAACCTACCTTTGGTATCTGCACCAGACAAATCACGTGTATTCTTGGCAAAACTCCTTTCAAATCAAATAATCATAGACTAGACGTTGCACAGCAGGAAATAATGCATAATTTTTTTCTATCAATGAATTCTCTTAAATCTTTTCAATATTTCCAGCTTCTCTACATTCATAAGATTCAATTTTTCTGCCATTTGTGAATCTCCAACTTTATACAAAGTTGGAATTTATCATCGCATAGAAAACAACATGCCAAATTTAATGTTGAGCGCTTGCCAACAGATTTTATAGCTTTTATTTCCCTCTATCCAGAGGGAATTGAAGCAAATTTAATGACCGGCCAAGATACTTCATTAAATATGGCACGAGTAAAATTAATGTTTATTAAAATTAAATTTAATTAGATTTTAGATTTTAAGAATATTTTAGAAAAAAAAATTATATTTTAGATTCAAAATATTTTTGAAATTTATAATTTAAATAAAAATAATTATTAATTAAATAAAAAAATCACATTCAATAACCAGCAAAAATCTACTAGAATGCCCATCTAAAATCGCAAATACAATTACAAATCAAAACTATCATCACTTCAAACTTTACATAACTAAAATTTTCAAACCAATGTAAAATATCATTTACACTAAAAATGAATTTAAATTAAATTACTATCATCCAGTAAACTTATTACCATCATTCAAAAAAAACCACATAACCTGTAATAATTCATTAGTAGTCTATATAAAAAGAAAACTTTCACTTTTACTGAATTCCTTGGATTATTACCTTATTTTATTACCTCCAAAAAAAACCGGAAAATTACAAACTTACCAAATCCTAAATAATATTTTACTTCATTTCCATCAGAATGGAGGTGAGGCGATTATGGTGTTGAAAATGAATTATTTCTCATATTTCATCGATTAATGAATTGAGACAAAAGTATAATACATTAAAGATATAAATCAAATTGGCACTGAGATAAAAGTATAATACATGGATCAATGGTTGGGGCAATCGGCTGCCACGCACCCCACCAACAATCGAATCCCGATTTGTATGGCTGCGCAGCAGTATATAAATAGTTTCTATATGGTTGTAATGTGATGTAACGAGATGTGAGGGATGTCAGCTTGTTCTGACATGTATTTGTACAAAAAATAGGGCCCATAAATACTTCCTTTGGGAACTAGCCCCACCCATTTTTTTTTTAAATATAATACATTAAAGATATAAATCAAATTTGTTAACCATTTTTTTTCGCCCCACCCATTTTTTTTTTTTAAATATAATACATTAAAAAAATAAATCAAATTTGTTAACCATTTTTTTTTTTTTTTCGCAATTATGGACTTTAATATGAACTTATTACTTCGTCATCTTTATTTCTTATATGTAATATCTTTATTTATTGTTTCAAATACTTTGAATTTTAAAGAACTATTATTCGAGAACTATCATAAAAAAATTGAGAGTATGTTTTTATTTCATTAATTTTAAACATTATGGAAATATATTTAAATGTAAATTTAAAGTATAGAAATATATTTAAATGTAATTTTAAAGTAGAGGTTTTGAATGAATGTTACGTACATGTGATATTAAGTGTTTAAAGGAGATTTTTACTACACAGTCATTACTTAGTCATTATATTGTTAATGTAAATGGTGATAGTATTCAAAGGGTCTTTTAATAAAACAAATTTTGTAATCATTGTATATAATTTTAATGTAGGTTTGGAGTTTTTAAGGGAGAATAATTATATATGAGTATTTAAAGATGGGTGCCTTATCAAGGAAGGTTGACTTAGCATTTATAATACAAACATTTAACATTTTCAAGCATATTAGAATTTAGAAATATTATGCTTAAACTTAGAGAGCAAGATATAGCTCATTATAAAATCTTCCCAAATTAGTTTAGAAAACAAGTTATTTATATTTTTCTTCAAATTATTTTGTTGCATATTGATGGTCAAAACAAAGACCAACAAAAAAAAGCAATGTTTTCCCTTATGATGATGATCGAAAGAATCTCTCTGTCAATATGTGAATCATTCACTTAAAAGTCATAGTGATGAAATGTGATTACCTCCCTCAATGGGGGTGAGGACCGAGGAGTTTGGCGGCTTGGGGCCATGTGCTCACCACCTTGCGATAGCAAAAAAATTAAATGGAGGTTGTGGCGTGGCCACCCCCATGCATGGAATTGCATGAGAATATATCACCCCTCAAAAACCATGAGGAGAGCCAAATGAAGGAGAAAAGGGGCACAACAAGCATGTATGTACAACATCCGAAAATTTGATTGTTGCTTGTAGAAATGAGACTTGGCTAGCTTTTCTAGTGGGTTTTGGGCTTGAGCTTCATTATATTTCTAATCTAGTTTGGAATTTTGGCAGCCGAGCAACTAGGAGAACTATCCCACCAGCTTATTGCACTAGAAGGAAATGATGTGCCAACTACACTGAGGAAAATTGTGCTCTAAATCTTTGAGGGAGGGTGCTCAGAAAGGGCATTGGGAATTCAAGTTATGAATAGTCAAGACAATCTCGAGGCTCAATCACTCATAGAGGATACAATATGCAGAGACCTGAGGTGGATTTTGGCACTCATCTTTTGGTGATCTCTTCTTCCAGGTAATTCTGCAACTTTGTAGACTTTCTAAGTTTAATTTCGACTCTCTGTCTGGTTACACAAATGTAACTTTCTTTGTGGTTTATGGTATGGGCATTATGGGTCGAATTGATGTTTGGACTCAAATGTTGTTAAGTCGCCCCTATTGGACCATTGGGATTCTATATGTTGGGCCTTACCTTCGCTTATCAAGTTGTGCTTGTTTCATTTTAATTACACCCGGTGTGATTAGATTTCATATATATTGAGGTGTGTTGTATCTCCTGTGGGCCTTTCCCCTCTTTCTTGGCAATTGCTTGTTTGTCTATCTCATATTTGCATATAGTTGTCATATTTTAGTCAGGTCGATTCTTACTTTCAATGGTGTGTTCAGTCAACCCTAATGCAAAGGCAACGTAGGAGAAGTAGGGGGGGTTGGCGGGGTGTGGCCCCTGGAGCCAATTCTGAGCCAAACAACAGGCACAAGAGGCTACTGAGACCTTTCATGCTACGGTTCCCCTGGAAATTCAGAGTGAAATACAAAACCCAGAGACAATAACAATAATTTTGAGCCAAACAACAGGCACAGGAGGTTACTGAGACCTTTCATGCTATGGTTCCCTTGGAAATTCAGAGTGAAATATAAATATCGGAGACAATAACAATGAGAGATAGGTAATCCTTCTTAGATTCAGAGTTCATAGAGGACATAGGATAGTGAGTACCTAAACCTAGTCACACTAAGGGAAGGAATAGGTGGTACTATCAAGCTTTATATTTCTATTAGCAGATGAAAACCTTGTTAGGCAAGGTCCTTAATGGGAGGTAGGTCGAAATGTATAATGGCTTTGTGGGTTTATAAGATGTGATATGGGAGAAAAGAAACCAATGGTTTTATATGGAAAGAATGGACATGTGTTTGGCTCAAATTGAGAGGCATATCCCATGCACCATCGCTACATCAACTCCTCCAAGATCTAGTGCACAAGACCTGAAACCCATTACCTCTTTTGATACCTTGTTGTTTCATGACATCTGTCAATTTTTGTATTGTGATTATGCAGTAGAATCTCTTGTTATACTACAACTGTTAAGACTCCTGAAATTTTGGACAAATTATTCTATAGGTAGGTGGTCAACAATATTTGGTTTCCCATTGGGCAGATTGAGACCGGATACCATAGTATATGATGGTGATGGAATGACGATTGATGTACTAGATGTAATGATTTTGTGAGTTAATACAAAATATCATCTTACAAAACAAAATATTAATTACCCAGTACTATACCCAAAAATTATAATAAGTTCTTCACTAGTAACTAATAGTGACATTTCATCTTAGGGAAGAAAAAGTGGTGTCATGCAAAAATCAAAATCAAAATTACAAAATCAATATATGGAATCAAAGGTTTCACCAATTATAATAATGTAGTAATGCTTCCTTTGATCCAATGATATTTTTCTTAATTTATCTTATCTACATTTACGTTTGTAACTACTAAACTTTTCAAACTTTAATATATTTTTTGGTAAAGGTTTATGGTTATGTATCATTTCTCCTTTGCTCTTATTCTATATTGAAAATTGTTTGCTAAGTATTTTCCATCAACAAATGGTGTAAATGGATTTTCCTTTACCTTATTTATATTGCAACCATTTCGCAATATGTATCTACATAAAGTTTGATTTGTTATATCCAACATTCCCCTTGGCTAATTTCAAAGATATTTTATTGTACAAATGATTTTATTGTCACCCGTGTTAGAGGATGTGTGGAAATAGATTATAACAAGGGATTTCCTTAGGTAATTCAACTTGAATTAGAGGGCTAGAGTCACCTTCAATCTCTTGATTATGAACATTTTCCTTTCAAATGTAACACTTTCGATGAGTATGGGAACTTTGCAAAAAATTGTCCAAATGTCAGACTCTTCATCATTTTCTAAGACAAATCCAACTCTTCAAAACAACGATAAGCAAGGTTTCAAGCAAGTTTTAAAAAGGAGAAAGAATCAATTCCCAAGGGGTTCTCAGACTACTATTAGGCCTTAACCTCCCCCCAAGCCCAAATATTGCTCCAATAACATATTTGAAGCTCGATAATCTTAGGAGGAAGTAGAAGAGGTTCAGGATCCTAATTGTGATAGGTCACCATCAAATCAAGTGCAATTAGAAAACATAGATCCTCCAAAAGAAAATGCAACTCCCTTATTGATTTCTTCAAAATATTTACAAGATAAGGCCCCAATTGTATAAAAAGAGTATTCACCAACAAAAAATGGGATAGAGAAGGATGACAACAATGCTCCCTCTTCTCCCTCCTTTTCAGATGCGTTAAAGAAAAATGTGCGTCCTCTCTTCATCTAACAAGAGGAAGAAAAGATTAGAAAGAAACAAACTCCAATTTTCAGCAAACTCTAGAGTCCCTTGATTTTATTGGGGGGTGCATTTTGATCAATCCTTGATTATGCTCTACTCTATTTTTATATCATTTTGTGTAGGCAAATTGTCATAATCTACTCTTGTAATTAGGAAGCAGTAAGATTTAGTTTTGGAAGGTACATAATTGGATCCCTTACTTTTCTCATTTTAATAATGAAATATTTTTTTTTACCATCTCTACTCTGAATTTCTGGAGCAAACATTCCTTGTATCTTTAATGAGTACATTTACAATAGACTTTTTTCTATTATATATTTCACAATTTGTATTCTAAAAATAAATAAAACTTTCTTTAACAAAATTCTAAGTAGACCATTGTTTCGAGAGGCGCTCTCCAACTCAATATGGAAAAGGTGTTGTAAGGTTTGTACATTATGTTATGTTATGTTAACATTTTGAGTTGGTCAAATTACATAAAAATAAAAATAAATTAAATTTAAAACAAAACAAAAATAAAATAAAATAAAATTAAAATTATTAATTATAACATTTTGAAGAAGAGTTTCGGCGTAAATCACATGTAGAAAACCTTTGTCGATGCATTTCGAACTAACCAGTGTGGTTTATCGTGTGGTTTATAACATTTGGCTTGGTCAAATTACATAAAAATAAAAATAAAATAAAATAAGAAAATTAATAACTATAAGTAATAATTAAATAGATTAGATCCATCATAACTATGTATCTACCACGGATCAAATCTCTTGAGGTGAAAACCTATTTTAGAGTGATCTTAACTCTATATCTACCTGTTGACAGTGCTGGAATTCCACCAACATACAAGGGGTCTCCTCGATGTGAAGTCCCAATTAAACCTCACACAATTTGGAGCCAGAGCCCCATCCGGAGTATCGACCCAACCACCATAACTTAAGGTTTGATTTGGCTGCAATGAATAACACAAGAGAGTATGCACATACCCTTTGAAATCAACAAGTAAGTTGACACTATGAAACATCAATTGCAACGTAAAAGGTGGCCTTCACGAGAGGGGATACAAGAGTGCGTCTCTCGAAGGAAAGTAGTAGTACTATCCTAAGAGAGGCACAAGAGAGCAAGGAAATATTTATTAGTTATCTAGCGAAATAGTTCACATAGGCACAATGATCATTAAAGAAAATACATGATCCAGGTAGATATTGGTGGCCACCCGCCAATTCCACTTAGACCCCCACCATTGTTTCTTTCAGTTTTTTTCAGTTTCCTTAATTGTAGCACAATTTACTATTTTTAGTAGTTTTTCGGGTCCTAAACTTTGGGAGCCATTTTGAGGCCCTAAACGACATTTTTTTAGCAATCTATGGCCAGTGATTATTTGTCTAAAATCATCTTTTTAATTGTAGTCCTTGGAGATATCTTTCCAATGGGTTATCATGCGCATCAAACGGAGATAATATGACCAAGTCACGACCCTGGGAAGTTGGTTGTCCAACTCACCCAACAGGGCCCATAAACTCTTGGTGTTACATCTCCTCAGGTTAGGGTTTTGGTTGTTTAGGGTTTGCTCTTATTGCTCAATAATAAAAAGGCCCTTGAGCCTCATTGTAACGCAGTTCAGAGGCATGTAGCCACCACATCTCTTCTCAGAGATAAGCTACCATCGCCCGAGCTAGTCTTATTTCCATTCTGTTTGTAAGCATATTTTAGTATTTGATATTAATGAAATGAAGTGTTATTTCTACTCTATATTTGTATTTATGGTTATATCTGTACTTTGTTGCGTTCATGTCTAAATCTGGATCAGTGGTATCAGAGCGGTCTCCTCTTTCTCTGTTTTTTTTTGCATGTCCCCAACGAGGTTGGGATATAAGGAGTTAGGGCTTGAACTGGTCGAACCTTTGCAAGACCAGCCTCACAAATCCTAACTGCCTCCCATGGTGGATGAAAAGAAAGACGAGGGGGCAAGAGATCCTATCAAAATCTTGCTCGAGGAAGCCCTCGAGCGACAAAGGAACGCGATGATGGACAACTTTGCCCAGATCCTTCAGCGGCTACCCAGGGGCGATGCATCTACTTCCGACAGCTACTCTGGAAGTGCCACACCCTTTAAGGTACAAGTTAACTTTGACATTCACATATTTGAGGGTCAGATAGATGCAGACGATGTAGATAAATGGTTAAATCTGCTAGAAGGATATTTTTCCATTCATGATTTTTCCAGCAGGGAAAAGATCACCTTTGCACTTCTCAAAGTAGCCCCCCACATCAAGAACTAGTGGGAAGCCTACTATGAGTGGAAGGATGAAAGTACGAACTCATTGTTTTCAACCACACTCACTTGGAACTCATTTAGGATGCCATCAAGGAGTAGTACTACCCTGTCAAGAGCTATGAGGATAAATACATAAAGTGGACAACATTGCGATAGGGAAGGGACCAAAATGTGTCAGAGTTTACCAATTTTTTTCATACCCTTTGCACAAAGTTGGGTATCAAGGATTCTGAGAAGCATTTGGTTCTCAAGTACCTCGGCTGCACAGGTAAATCCAGGACGAGATGGAATTCCTGGACATCTCCTCGCTCGGCACAACATACCAATATGCGGTCAAGATCGAGCAAAAGTTTAAACAGAAGAAGCGAGACTTTGGATCTGTGAATCTGAAGCAAGGGAAAGGTGCCCCAAAACTGCAAAACAAAGGACAAAGCCAAGACGAGGCAGCCTAAGACAACCCGCCAAAGCCGCAAGCAAAGAACAATGCCGCGAAGCTGAAGAAGGGCACAGGAAAGTGGTGTGAGTTCCATAAGAGCTCCACTCAGAACACAAGTGAGTGTCAGGCCAAGCAGTCACTAGTGGCCGAGCTAAAGGCTTCAGAATCATATGCATGTTATGACTCTGAGTTAGAACCCAACAAGGGGAATGACAAAGGGAAGCAGATTATCGATGCAGAGCCCAACGCCACCGTTGCCACCACAAATATCCAGAAGGAGCAACCCGAAGATCCAAAGGAGGAGGAGGAGCGCCTCTTCCACTCCTAGATGTGGGTAAAGGGTTTCCTGCTACAGTTCATTGTCGACAGCGGGAGCCAAAAGAACCTCATTTTGACAAAGGTCGTGAAGCGGCTGGGCTTACTAACCATAGCACATCCACAACCATACACCATTGGGTGGCTTCACCAAGGATGGGATCTTCACGTGAGCCAGCAATGCCGCCTTCCATACAACATCAATACCTTCATGGATGAGGTATTATGTGGCGTTGCTCCCCTTGATGTTTGTGATGTATTATTAGGCCAACCATACTTATGGAAGCAACATGTTGTGTATGAGTCAAGGCCTTGTGTTGTTATTGTTACTTTGGGAAATAAGTTGTACAGGATACCGGAGGTAGCACTGCCTACCGCCATCTCTTTGGTTACTGCAAAACAATGCAATAAGCTCATTTCCAAAACTGGGAAATTTGTTTTCCTGATGATACACCCTCAGGGAAAGAAGAAGACAGTGGCCACGACCTCTAGACAAGGCCCCTTTGCACAATAACAACAAATGGACAAGGTTGTGGAGGAGTACGAGGACATCTTTATCTCCCCCACAGGGGTGCCTCTTCACTCTCAGGTCAAGCACTCCATCGATCTAACCCCGGGTATGTCGCTACCCAATAGACCAATCTATCGGTGCTCCATTCTGGAGAACGACGAAATCAAGAGGCAGATTCAGGAGATGTTGCAAAAAGGTCACATCCGTCCAACTTCATCGCCCTGTGGGAGCTTGATCATGTTGGTACATAAGAAGGATGGGACTTGGAGACTATGTTTTGACTACCTGGCACTGAACAAGATCACTGTCCGAAATAGGTACCCGATCCCATGGATTGATGACCTTCTGGATCAACTGAAGGGGGCAAAATATCAACAAGATCGGCTTGAAGTCTGACTATCATCAGGTACCAATCAAACCCTCCAATGTGTGGAAGACTGCCTTCAAATCCAAGGAGGGCCTTTTTGAATGGTTGGTTATGCCTTTTGGGTTGACGAATGCTCCTGCAACCTTCATGAGGCTGATGGATGACATCTTGCGGCCATTCACCAACTCATTTGTAGTGGTATACTTGGATGACATCTTGATCTTCAGCCAGAGTTGGGAAGAGCACCTCCACTACATCCAAAAGGTTCTCCAAACACTACGGCAACACAAGCTGTGTGCCAATTTGGAGAAATGCACTTTTGGCATGACCCAGGTTCAGTATCTGGGATACATTATTGATGAACGAGGGGTGCATGTGGATCCAACCAAGATCCAAGTCATTCGGGATTGGCCAGCCCCAACCACTCTAACAGAGCTCCGTAGCTTTCTGGGTCTTTCCAATTTCTACCACAGGTTCGTGTTGGGATTCTCTCATATCACTTGGCCCTTGAGTCAAGTCACCAAGGGAGGAGCGAAAACAAAATTTTGTTGGTCTAAATCTCAACAAAAGGCATTCGCAGAATTGAAACATCACCTCTTCTCTGCACCAGTGCTCACTTTACTAGACTTGCAACAACCATTTGAGATCGAGACAGATGCCTCTGACTATGTTATTGGGGTAGTCCTTACTCAACAGGGGCATCCAGTGGCATATCACAGTGAGACACTTTCAGACACAGTCCGGAAGTATCCCACTTATGACAAAGAGATGTATTCTATTTTGTAGGCTTTCCGAAAATGGAAGCATTACATTTTGGGGAAGGAAATGATCATCCACACATATCACTAACCCCTGCAGTTCATACAGACGCAAGGGAAGTTGCAAAATGATCGCCATCAAAATTGGTCCACATACCTGCAGCAGTTCCATTTGAATATCAAGTATAAGAAGGATAGCACCAATAATGTTGCAAACTACCTCAGCTGACCACCGATCATGGCGTTAACCATCGTGCTCAACTCTTGTGGGAATGAGATTTCTGATTGGCCACTTCTCTACAAAAGCGACCCAGAGTTCGGCCACACATACCAGATGCTCTTAGAGGATCAGCAAGTTCCAGATTTTCACCTCTAGGATGCCCTGCTATGCCACATGGGACACCTTTGTGTTCCTTCAAGCAACCAAGCCAAGATGATTTGGGAAGCACACTACACTAGGGCCATTGGGCATTTCAGGGTCGAGAAAATAGTGGCAGTACTACAGAAGTATTTATACTAGCCGACTCTTTGACATGATGTCGAGAAGCACATCAGATCCTACACTACCTGCGTCATTGCCAAACCTACCATCAAGAAGCAAGGCCTCTACACTCCGCTACCTACCCCTATTCGACCTTGGGGAATCCATCTCCATGGATTACATGTCGGGCCTTCCTTCTACTAAGCATGGCAACGACTGTTTTTTTGTGGTCATCGACAGATTCTCAAAGATGGCCATTATGGCGGCTTGCAAGAAGAATATCATAGTAGAAACCACTGCTAAACTCTTCTTTGAACGAGTGTGGGTACACTTTGGGATCCCATAGTCTATCATCTCAGATCAGGACAGCATGTTCCTTATTACATTTTGGTCCAGTCTCTGTTCGATGTTAGACACCAAGCTCACTAAGTCCACAACTTTCCATCCCCAAACTGATGGCCAGACAGAGGTCGTTAACAGGATGAACGTACAACTCAAAGCATCCACGCACATGGGATGAGAGCCTTCCCTATGTCCAGCATGGTTATAACCGGGCGCTCTATAGCTCAACTTGCCACATCCCCTTTCAGGTGGGCTTGGGATTCCAGCCACTATGTCCCATTGATGTGGCCATACCATTTGCAGCTACTCAGGCAGATTCGGCTCACGTCCAGTCGGAAGCCAATAACGCAAACAACTTCATTGAGCACATCCAACATATCCGCCAGTAGGTCCATGACATTTGGAGAAATCAAATGCCAAGTACAAGCAATGACATGATCAACATTAGGTGCCAGACAAGTTTTGGGTGAGCTACAAAGTCTGGTTGCATTTGCAGAAGGAGCGCCTTACCAGAGCCTATCATAAACTCAGATCACTCTGATATGGTACTTACACCATTACCAAGGTTATGGGTGACAATGCATTTGAGCTCAGCATTCCCCCATTCCTTGGCCTGCACCCAGTGTTCAATGTGGACCGCCTTTGACCATACTTCCCACCATTGTTGGACACATCAGACATTGCAGAACAACTCACACCTATAGAGTTAAATCCAGATTGCATGGAGCAAGCCACAACTGATCGGATCATGGACATGCAAATCAAGAACACTCGCTAGCAGAAGATCCAACTATATCGAGTTGTCAAAGCAGGCCAACTCCTTCACCAAGGCAAGTGGCTCACCAGGGACCAAGTTCAGCAGAAGTTTCCTCATCTCATGGAGGAACTCAATGCAATGGGGACCATTTCTTCCTAAGGGGGGAGGAATGATCCAGGTAGGTATTGGTGGTGACCCTCCAATTCCACTTGGACCCCCACCATTTTTTCTTTCAGTTTTTTTAAGATTCCTTAATTGTAGCATAGTTTACTATTTTTAGCAGTTTTTCAAGTCCTAAACTTCCGGAGCTATTTTGAGGTCCTAAACGACATTTTTTTTGCAATCTACGACCAATGATTTTCTTTCTAAAATAATATTTTTCTTCATATTCCTCGGAGATATCTTGCCAATGGGTTATCATGCATGTCAAACGGAGATAATATGACCAAGTAACGACCCCGGGAAGTTTCTTGTCCAACTCACTCCAACGGGGCCCATAACCTCTTGGTGTTACATCTCCTCGGGTTAGGGTTTTTGTTGTTTATGGTTTTCTCTTATTGTTCAATAACAAAAAGGCCCTTTAGCCTCATTGTAATGTTGTTCAGAGGCATGTAGCCGCCACATCTCTTCTCAGAGATAAGCTACCATCTCCCGAGCTAGTCTTATTTCCATTATGTTTGTAAGCATATTTCAGTATTTGATATTAATGAAATGAAGTGTTATTTCTACTTCATCTTTGTATTTATGTTTATATCTGTAATTTGTTGTGTTCCTATTTAAATCTGATCAATACAACACACATCCAATGAGATGAGCACCAAATCCAATGAAGTAGTTCAATTTCTTTAGTACATTTGAACATAACATATACCGCAAACATCTAAATAATATCCCTACGGAATTCATGATACATGCATGAAAGTGTGCTGGATCAATGAGATTTTGATTATTAAGTGAAAGATCCAAGTACATAATTACAATGGTGAGACAATAGTTCCAATGGTGGAACATTAAGTCACTTCTTGCTTCTCTAAAAGAATGATCTTCTCTCCTATGCTAAGCGGAAGAAGATAAGGCTAGGTCTCCAAATTCTATGACTCTAAAATGCCTTTGCTTGAGTTATGAGGTTTCTTTTATAACCAGAGGAGTGACCTTCCATATCCCCTATGCCTTTTGAGCGACCCTCGTGACTCTTGGACTCCTAAATGACCTTTGAACTTTTATTGAATCTTTGGTCCACATGTGACCTTTCATATTCCACATGTGATTCTTGAACTTCCACACATTTACATTTTTTCATTTTCCTTTTGATAATTCATCATTACATTCCACATTATGTGGCAAGGCAATGATGACATGGACTTCACGATGATGTGGAAATTCCAAGTTCTCCTTTTTCCGCTTTGTATTCAATCTTCATGACAGATCTATTTTTTTCTTCATCTTCACTCTCCAAAGGGTCTTGCATCAAAATGGGGACCTCTTGAGTTATCATGAAATGTCTTCATTATGTCATGCTCTATTATTTGCTTCATGTCCTCATGATGTTTCTTCTTTGTGTTTCTTCTCTACAAGTGATTCTTTATTCCTTCTCCTTGACATATTCCTTGAGCATCACCTTGCCATGTTGAGGAGGTACACCTGCCAATGAAGTTCACTCATGAAAAGGCAAGATCAATCTTGAAACCATCTATCCTATCCCTACTTTTCTCATGGAAGAAACTGCTAGTGATGGGCATGTGTGAGGATTGAGGAGGAAGGGCTTGTTGAGGATGGCACAATTGAGCTCAGTAGTGGCTGAGGGAAGGCACCACTTCTCACTAGAACTGCATCATGCACTATGATGAGGAGATTTTCAGGGTCTAGCATAGTGGGCAAGTGCAAGAGACAATGTGATGAGCTTATTGACTGAAACTTCATAGTGCACAGGGCTCAAGGGAGAAGAAGGCAGTGATAGTGTAGTTGAGCTTCACAGTGACTGAGGGAGACCCTGACTATGGAGTAGAATTGTTACATCCGCTCAGGAGGAAGGGCATGACTCTGTGACTATGTAGTGAGGGAGTCTAGTGGACAAGGTTTAATGGCTTGCTAACTAAAACCATGACATGTGCTATAACTGAGTGGAAAACTTTAGGAAGAATTCAGTTTTCTTTAGAAGTAATCTAAGAGATGCTACAATGTTCACTAGAATTGTGACATGTGACAAGAAGGCAAGCAGAATAAGGCATGGCACAGTGAGGGGTTGCAGTCAATAGTGGGAGCAGGACTATGCACTGTAACTACGACATGTGTTTTACTTAAGAGGGAGGCTTCCAGGCTAGCGCGATTTTCTTTTGCAGTGGCTGACTGTTCACTGGAAATGTGACCTACACTTAGGAAGGCCTACTAGAAGAGGAGATTGCGTAGTTATCTAAGGGATGCAATATTAAAAAAAAAAGCCACTTTCCTAGGAGATGTTCACTACATTGTGAGAGAGGAAGGACCTTTGCATGGTGCAGTTTTATTTTCTAGAGGGTCACTAGAAACGCTCCATGCACTATACAAGGTAGAGTTGCTCAAATATTAGTGCAGTGAGTCAGTGCATGCAACAAGGGTTAGGTGACTCTGCTTTGAAGGTTCTTTACTTGAAATCAAAGGAGCTGACCTTAAGAGAGGCTCAGTGCACAAGTCTAGGAGGGAGATATTTCATCATTGAGTCTCATGGATAAGCTATGCTCATCACCTTGTAAGATATTTCATGTATTCACATCTTGCAATGGGCCACAATGGCTAAGTGTGAGATCAATAGAGTAAGAGTGAGAAAAAAATCTAAACAAGACTCAAATATGGATCACACACATGAATGGAACTAATACAAGTTAGGGGAATGCACAAGACTCATGAACAATAATCACAACTTGAAGCAACAATAAAGCGACACTTATTTCTAAGGGCGACTGTTGAATCGTATCATTACAACACTTAGAACACAAGTGTTGATTGTGACTAGAAAGTGTGCTAAATTGTGGGAATAAGTTTAACACATATTATTATGATATGTAGGACGATATAATGCAAAAGAGTGTGTTATAGCTACCTCTAGTGATGTGCAAAGTGTAACACATGTAGGAGTGAAAGAAGTTAAAAGTGATACTTACAACAGTAAGAAAACGTGAAAATGACAATTTTAAAAGCTAAATAACTCGAAGTCAACACATGCCAAAGAAAAGATAACATGGAAACACTAATTGTTAAAGTGAAAGCAAGCAAAAATGACAGTCGCAAAAGTGAAAGCGATACTTATGAAAGTAAAGGTGCGTAAAAGTGACAGTTGAGAAAACTCACTAGAATGATGAGACAAATACAACCGAAAGTGAGAGGGAGATTGTCAATGGGGAGTGCACACTAAGTGTCGACATAAGCTATGCAATGCATTGTACTTAAGACTTTATTTCAAGGGTTGCACTATGCCTAGCTAATCTTGCATAAGAAAGATGTGTGTTTGTGAATTCATCGAAGGTTGAACATGTGTGAGCAAGTGAATTTGACACTTAGAACCTGAGAAGAAGACTGAAGCACTTAGAAAACATCAATCGACCATGAAAATACTACAAAACAATAAATCGTTATATCCTCAATAGGCTCAAAAATTCAAATGTAGGAAAATTTTTAAAGGGTGTTGATCAAAGCGTAAACATTTGGCGACACACTAGTAGAACTCCAACTTCTTTGTTTAGGTTTCATCCTTAAGTGCAAGGTCTCAGCCTATCAATAAGTATTGATTCATCGGATGGATTACCTCGGTTTCCCCATTTGACCCGGTTATAGATATAGTCTCCTCTTTCCTCGGTTAAACACATTCACAAAACTTGCCAGTTCACACTTGTTTCGATCTAGGAGAAGGGTAATATGTAATTATGAGTTTAAGATAAGCAGAGTTTGAGTTTTCATCTCTAGTGTTCCTCTACTACCAACGAGCATGTCTAGTACCCTGAACAACTTACTTTCTTCACCTCTCTATGTAGGAAGCCTTTCTCTTCTTTCACCCTTTATTTGTTTATTTATTTTAATGTGCTTAGGAACTTATTTATTTACCGGGGTGGAAGAGGGATCCCAACTTATTGAAAGAAAGAGAGATCGTTCCTTCAGAGAAGGTTATATATACCTTTGATATTGGTTTGATTGTTATTTATTTTTCCCTTTTCCTTCTCTACTCAGTTGGATCAGCAAGAAAAACACCATTTAATTACAATATTGAGTTAAGGAATGAAGATCCTAGAATAGGTATGGGTGTCATGGTTCTGCTTACAACTTTACATTCAAATGGATCATATTTTCCATTCAAATATCATTGACTTTAAAGATATTCAAACCCAAATAGAGAAGAGGGTAACAAACAAGTATTTTTCATCATCACAATTTCCCTTTTCAAACTTCGCCACATTGTCTTTTAAGCCAAAGGAGCATGTTTCATGCAAAGTATTATTAACAAACACAAAATAAAAGACATGAAAAAACAAGAGATCATGATCAAAGAAAATATAGATCTAAACTAAAAATCAACATGCATAACAGAAATTAAGAAAACAAAACAAATGCAGAGACTAGATGGAGAGCAAGTGCAGGAAGAGTGCAAAAGGGAAACTAACATGCAACTATACCTACTCCTAACCTGACCAGCTATAAGGTCAAGGTCAAGTGTAATGGAATTTCCAACGTATCCACCATAATTCTCGACCTACAAACACAAATATACAAGCAATTAAAACATATATAAAACTATGTGCAAAAGAGAAGATAAGAAATTGAATAGATTGCACAAAAGATAGAAGGTATTTGCTAGATGCAAAAAGATGGATCATATCAATTAACCTTGACCAACTTGCAACCTTACTTTTCTGGTTATGACCACAATCAAACAAGCCTCAAAGGTTTCTTGTTATAACAGCCTTGGTGAAAATTCCATGTAATAAAAGTCAATAAAGGAAAAATAAGAGCACAGTTAAGGAGAACTTATTCAAAGTTGAATGTTGGGAAAAGATATCCTAGTGGGCATCACTGGATGTGTTTATGGCTAAAGGAAATTGGAAAAGGCATTAAAAAGGTAAAAAGGCATTTTTGGCACATTTATTTAGGAAAATAAAGGAAAATAGGAGAAAAGGGAGGTGCATGACACAGGTAAGTTCCCTCTGCAGACAGAGGCAACCCCTTTAGCCCTAGAGTGGGTCTAGTCACTGCACAGACAATACCAAAGAAAATTTCCTTAGAAAGTTGGTGTTATGAAGGCCTACCTTCAATCCAACGTTTGATGAAGTCCTCGTCGTGTTGCTCTAGCTCTTGTTCTTCTAGTCACTCATACCTGAAAACAACATGTAGAGAAACACCACAAACGCAATAGAAAATGACCAAACAATCTACTTGAAGAGTCAAGGAACCTCAAGCTATTGACATACAATTTAACGCACAATATAGGAAACAAGCTATTGATTTGTATTAATATAAATCAAAGTAAAACTTACAACCGAGCCTTGACATCGTAAGCCTCCTTGAAGGGTCCTGTTGGCATGTCTTTGTAAGCATTTACTTGTGAACCGTCTCCCAAGGGAACATATGACTCTTTCTTATGTCCAAAAGGGTTAATGCTAGAAAGCTCTCAAGCCAACCCTACTCAAACATCTCTCAAATCAAAATACATATGAGGCTACTTCCACACTCCAATAACACTCTCTACCTCTACTCCTCTCTTAGAAACTTGAAACTATCAAATTACGTCTAGCTATCATTCAGTTACATCCAAGCTAGCTGATATCATTCATGGAGGAGATATTTATAGGAGGGAGAGGTCCCATAATAGAAGGAAGGAAGTGCTTATCTCTTAGGGAGGTTGCACAAAAGGTGGAACAACTATCCCAGAGGAGAGAGGCAAGCTCAACTGACCCAACAACTAGCCCTAGGACCACCCATGAAGCAATTTCATCTTGAAGTTTCGACGAGTTGTTGAAAAACTTGCCAAATCTGGCTCATCGCAGGTGCAACATAGGGACAGAGCGAAGACTTCACTAGGGCTAGTGTTAACTTGACCATCTTCGTGAGAGGGATAACTTCTGACTTGCAACGACCCAGAAACTTAGGTAAAAAGGGGTCTTCTTCAGGGATAATGAATTGAGACATTCTTCCTGAGATTGCAAGGAAGGTAATGACACATAATTGGCAACATGATATAGCACAGATGTCAGTAACATGGACCGGCAGTATCCAGGATCAGGGAATGCAGAGTTAGTGACAAATTACTATGTAACAGATTCCCCCTAAAGCATGAAGGCTGAGAGAGTGGGAGGGGTGAAATGCTTTACGAATCCATAACTGAAACAGAACGTCCTCGCGGAGAACTTGCAGACGCAAGTACAACTGATATCTCTGATACATGAGTACATAGTGAAAGGAAATACATGTGCATAAGGCATGGGTACAACCATCCAGAAGATAAACATAAATGGTTTGTGGTATGGATGCAGCCATCCAATCAGAAAGACCACAAAAAAGACTCAGGTATGGTCGCAACCATCCAATCAAAAGAGTCATGTATAAATCATTTCACGCAATCTAGACTTGTGTAATTTGATCCCAGGGTCTTGAATCCCAACCTGATCATTGTACAATTTCTAATATGAAAATAGATGTGTTGAAGTCAAGCACACTAGAAAATCACTTGATTACCGGCCAATGATGTGAACCGTTAACAAGCGCGAGAGAGACCACCAGTAATGTCAATGGTTCTCAAGGTACTGCTAGTACAATCCACAAAGTGTGAAGAATGATCTGGAGTCAAACACTTGTGAAATCACTCGATCGAAGACCAATGATGCAAGCTTGTCGTCGAATGCGAAGAACTTGCCATTGAGGCATGCAAGCTCCAAGGTACCAGAAAGGAGTCTCTAGGTCAACTTCCCGGATAATGAGCTGAAGTTGACAAGAAATGACTGGTCGAAGGAGGGCCATAAAAAATTACAAAATCTTTAAAAAATCAAAATTTGTTACCTCTGTGGTCCCAGTGTTACTAACTCTAGATCACCCCTGAAATCTATCCCAACGTATGCTCAGTCCTCGACAATGAAAAGCTAGTGATCCAACCATTGGAAAAACTCGGGTCTCCATGACATATGTTGACCCCTGCCTGCTCAGGGCATCAGCAGTGCCCACCAAGTCATCCGTGGCTCCCGCGGAGTCGACCATGCTACGACTGCTTCCTGTCTCTAAAAGATAGGAAGGCACTCAAGGATGAATGATACCAGGATGGACCCATACCCGAATTGTTTTATGTCCCCTTTCTCTGATTTCTCAAAGAGTTGAGCGGGAGTTTAAGGTTCCTCCTCCTGGTGGAGATGTAGAGGACGAGATCACTCGTGACCTGGAGGGATTGACAGAGGGGATCCCTGACTACGTGAGATTCGAGGATGTCCCTCGATAGTACCAATGACACACAACAAGGGTGTTGGGCAGGATTCATTGACTTCTCAGACGTGTGGTCTGAGCAATCGTGTGCTATAGAGAGCACCATGCAGATTAGACTCCTAGGTTTAATTTCTGCCATTTTTGAAAGACATGTTGTCTTGTGATGTAACCAAACACATATTTTTTGAGCACTGCGATGTGCAACACTGATATACATATATATATATATATATATATATATATATATATATATATACCTATCTTTTTTTCTATATTGACTTATTATGTCTTTAATGATTTAATTTCATAAATTTCACAAATGTCTATCTAATACATGATTTGCCAATGCATCAGTTAATGTGTTTAGTCTTCTAGGAATGTGTCAATATGTAATATAATCAAAATTACTTTCCAGTAAACGAACACGTAAATACAACCTTAAAATTTGAGGATTTCTGATGGAATAGCGCCCGTTGAGTTGAAGAACAACAAGCTGGGAATCTAGGTTCACAATCAATGTGCGAATATTGAGGACAACAACCTCAGCCAATAATTCAATGACTGCACTATATTCAGTGACATTGTTTGTGGTACATCCTAGACAAACACCTTGAAGATCCACCAACTCACCGTGAGGATTGTAGATAACCCATGCTGCGGAGGAAAGATTCTGGGTACTGCGATAGGCACCATCAACGAAACCGACATAAGGTGCAACAGACATCTGCATAAGAAGTAAAAAAGGACACAATAAGCGGCAAACGCTTACACACCAAGCCAAACATGTACAAAATGAAAAACAAACTTATGTACACAACAATGCATGAAAGACTCATGCATAGTATTTCTTGAGATAAAGCCCATTCCGGGGCTTATCTAAAGGGTTGCCTTCGTAATCAATTAGCTCATAAGCCCCTTTTTGCAACACACGTTTGAAAATATAGGGCCCATGCCACATGGGTTCAAATTTGCCTGCCCCCAGCTTGTCATTAGCTTGATCATACAGCAAGACTAAATCTCCCTCCGTGAAGGAACGTGGGTTGACTATCTGATCGAAGTGAGTTTTCACTCTCTTCTTTTGTGCTTCAATGACTAAAGAAGAAATTCGATGAGTCTCGTCAAGCCGTTCTAGATAAAGAAGGTGTTCTTCCACCGGAGTAGTATTCGGGAGCAATTCGATAGCTAATTTGAGAGAAGGGATTTTGCATTCAATCGGAAGGGTAGCTTCCAGACCATAAACAAGTTGAAATGGTGTGAATTTGGTTGCATCCTTAACCGAGGTACGGTAGGCCCATAGGGCAGAAAACAACATCAAATTCCAGTTGGACTTGTGCATTCCAATGGTACGCTGAAGCATAGTAACCAACACTTTGTTTACTGCCTCGACTTGGCCATTGGCCTGAGGGTAATAAGGTGTCGAACTATCGTGACGCAAGCCTAACTCGGTTGTTAACTTAGTCATCATGTAACCACGGAAACGAGAACCATGATCAGTGACTATAGCCTGAGGAACTCCGAACCGGGTAATCGCATGATTGAATAGGAATTGCGCAGCTGTCTTACCATCGTTAGACAATGTAGGCATTGCTTCAGCCCATTTCATAAAATAATCGATGGCAATGATGATATACCCATGCCCCCTAGCCGAGCGAGGGTTACAGGTCATAAAATCAATGCCCCATTTAGCAAAAGGGCTGATGGTAATGACAGGATGCAAAAGGGAAGGTGGCACACGCATCTTCCGCTGGTAAATTTGACACGCGTGACAGGAGTGGACAGCTAGAATGCAATCCTTGAAAATGGAGGGCCAAAAGTAACCAGCACGAAGAATCTTTTGGGCAGTAGCATAGCCAGACATATGACCGCCACAGGCGCCAGAGTGGCAGTCATTTAAGACTTTTTCAGCTTCCTTGAAAGTTAGACAACGATGGAGAACTGAATCAATGTCGAGACGGTATAAAGTGTCTCCAACAATACGATAGGGATGAGAATGATGGTGAATGCATCATCATAGATTCTGGTTTGTGAAACTAGAGATTCTGGGTTCGATCCCCAGCGGAGTCGCCAATTTGTTGGCCAGATAAATTGATCTTGTGGACAAGATTGATCTCCCTAGTATCAGAAGATAGTCTAGCAACAAACAGACAAACAAACCTATCTTTCTCTAGACATATGCGATTTATAAGTAAATACTACAAAGGTGTCAAGATCCTACCTTAGATCCAATGCTTGTTCGTAGTAGTCATCTTTTAGTTGTTCGAAAGAGTTATCTTTGAAGACCTGCAATCACAAACAAGCAAACATTAAATAGCACCTGCATAGCAAATATTATAAATCATGTCTATTATGGTGATCAAGGAATCCATAAAATAAACCATGAATTAATAGCTTATTGAGAAAAACAAATATATTTGTATTAACTTTGAATAGTAGAAAAACTTTACAACCTTTTCAGCCTTGATGTTGAACAAGTTCTTCCTGGGGTCCGAAACAGGAATTTCCTTTACTTTGACAAGTCTTGCACTCTTCCAAATGAGATACATAGAGGTATGTAATCTCTCCTCATAAAATCTCAACTAAAGAAGACTAAGTTCCAACAGCATTTTACCTCAAAAAATACTAAGCTTGTCAATCTCAAGTAACCAGCCCAATGCTTCTTTTTATAGTGCAAAGGAGGAGGTTATTGGTCCACCTATGAAGGGATAGAATCCTCCTTCAAAGGAATAAGCTGCTCACATCAAGGGATTAGCTCCTTAAGGTATGGGTTACATGAACCTTAAAAGAGTGAACTTGCCACCTCAAGATTCCTTCCAGAAGCCTCTAGAAATAACTGAAAGTGAGTTTTTTCATAATATACTCGCACCTTTTTAACTTTTACAGGGGTTCGCACCTTTAACATAGAGACAGTGCGGTCGGGTGCACAGGAGACATGACCATTAGGTGCGGGACCGCAGGTAAGACAAAGAGAAAGTGTGGAACCAAAGTTTTAAAAAAAATTGAGAGCTTTTCTCTTATTTTCCAGACTTGATATGAGGAACCGATGTTTTAGACTTGCAGAAGAGGAAAGTATGAGTGGTAATGAACTCACACAGATAGCAGAATGTCAAGGTGACAATTTTTAGTGCAACACATAGCCAGGCATATGGCCACCACAGGCACCAGAGTGGCAGTCATTTAAGACTTTTTCAGCTTCCTCGAAAGTTAGACAATGATGGAGAACTGAATCAATGCTGAGATGGTATAAAGTGTCTCCAACAATACGATAGGGCTGAGAATGGTGGCGAATGCATCACCGAGCATCCTTAGACAAATCAGGGTGGAATGAAGACGTCTGGAGGTAAACAATAATGTCACCATACCAGGGATCGAGGGTACTGATCAAGAAAAGTGTGTCGTCCGGAATGTGGTCCTCTATCCGAGAGGGAGTGGAAGCAAATGGTAATGAGAAAATCAACTCAGCGAAGACCAGTGACTTCTTAGACTTGGCAGTGGTAAACTCCAAATCAAACTCTTGAAGGATAACAATCCATTTTGAGTATTTGCCCCCCAGCAATTGGCATGACAGAATGTATGTCATTGGGTTACAATTGGAAATCACGGTCATAGTGCGCAACAAAATATAATGATGAAAGCGTTAGACAGCTTGAACAACTGCCAAGGCTAGCTTCTCAACATAAGCATACTGAGTCTAGGTGTCAAGAAGGTTGCGGCTAAGATAATAGATGACGTGATCGGAACCATCGTCTTCATCTTGGACGAAAACCATACTAATGGTACTAGCAGCAGCAGCTAGATAAAGCGAATAATCATGATGATAGTCGAGTGGGCGCAACAGGGGAGCAGAAACAAGAAGTGCCTTGAGTTGCTCGAATGACCTTTGGGTGATGTCATAGCAAATAAATGGAGTGTCACGCTTAAGGAGACGCGTGTAACCTTTAGCAATCTCAACATAGTTAGGGATAAAACGACATAGGAAATTGGCCTTCCCCTGGAAACTCTACAACTGATGCAAAGAAGCAGGAGGTGGGAGATTCAGAATAGCTTCGACCTTGAGATGAATACCCTCTTTAGAAATGACAAACCCATCGACGTAGAAGACACACTTATGTGGATTGAGACGAATACGGTAATTTCTACAACGAAGAAAAATTTGGCAGAGGTGGTTCAGATGGTCTGTGTGTTTAGCTGAATGAGCCGGAAGATCACCCAGATAAGGCTGAACAATGTGTCGGATGTCATGAAAAGCATAGGACATTACTCGCTGGAAAGTTGCACCAGAATTTTTTAGGCCAAAAGGGAGATTTTTGTAAGCAAAAGTACCCCATGGATAGATAAAGGTAGTCTTGTGTTGATCGGCAAGCAAAATATTAATCTGGTTGTAACCAGAAAAGCCATCCATAAAAGAGAATATCTCACTCCTAGCATAGTTGTCGATAAGCTGGTCAATAAAGGGAGTAAGATAGTTATCTTTCGAACATGCGCAATTAATGTCACGATAATCAACACAAACCCTAATAGTGCCTTGCTTTTTGGTCATAGGGACAATGTTAGATACCCAGTCTGTCCGTGAGATAGGGTAAATAAACCCTGCCTTGAGAATTTTTTCAACCTCTCCTTTAATGGCAGCTGCTTTTCTCGGGTGCACGGGACGTAAACATTGACGAAATGGTTTTGCACTAGGATACGTAGGAATCTCGTGTACCACAATACTCGAATCAATACCAGGTATTTCTTCATACGACCAGGTGAACACGTCATGAAACTCTCGGAAAAGGTCGGTGTAAAGCTGGATCTCCTCAAGAGAATAGGTAACTCCAATGTGAATAGTTTCAACAATCCCTGGTTTAATAAAGATGTCGATGGGTCTGTTTTGCGTAATATTCCCCATATTCCCCTCTGAAAAAACCTCATGAGTCAAGATGGGCATCTGAAGTGGCTGAGAAGGAACATAGGAAGCAAAATTATCTAGACAAGCAGTCATGGCCCTATAGCCTGGGAGAAACGAGGAATGATGATGATTATCGAGCCAAGGAGGATATTCAAAAGACATAGTATCAAGAATCACATTATCAGAAAGAAATGTCTCTTGTAACAAATCCGAAGAAGCAATATCTCCAAGCCAAGGGGATTGCACATACGTGTCGAGAGATCTACTCGAAGGAGTAGAATCAGAAGATGAAATCGAAGCCGAAACGATTTCAACATAGTTGAGCTCTACAGGGCTCAACGGCATAACCTCACCCCATGAATCTACCTGATCGAGGGGGGGATCACCCAAGGATCAGGATTGATAGAGATCATATTAACAGAGGCGACATTAGGAGGTGGGAGTGAAAAAACACCCATAAGGGCAAGATCTTTAAAGAGTCCAACACCCACACTCTCATAGGGAATACTGGTATGCTCCACAAATGGAACATTGCCATCTGAGGAAGAGGAAGTGAAGAAAGACAACTGATCGACCGTAACAATTTTCCCTTGATGAGGAAAACAGAGTACACGGAATAATGACGAAGCCACGGCATGCATGGCGTACGTCCAACTTCGACCCAACAAAAGGTTGTAAGTCAGATTAGTGTCAACAACTTCGACTTCGACGTCGACTGTCTTCCCTTCCAAGGTGATAGGCAAGCGCGGGAGAATACCAAATGGACAAGAATCTCTTCCATCAAAGGCTTCCAAGGTATTAGGAGATTGACTCAAAGACAGGGAGCCGATGGCCTTCCAACAAGCAACAGACATGATGCAAGTTGAGGTGCCTTCATCAATAATAGTACGATGAATATTCTTCGAGTTAATGATGACTTGAATGAGAAAAGTGATTTGATGAGGCAATCACGGCACATGGTTTTCAAGATCGAATGTAATTAACTCCAAATTGGCCAGATCAATGCCACCAATGGCAGATAGTAGAGACTTCCATTGGGGGGGACAACTCTGGAGAACTTCCAAGGCGGACATAGCCGAAGGAGCTTGGGCTAAGTCTTCGATAATACTATAGTGCTACACAGCACGAGCATTGGGGTTATAGGAAGATTTCCGGAGAACTCCCTTAGTAGGAGGTCTAATGACAGACTCAGTGTTGGGTCGTTCAATATGAAGAGGGCCAGAACTGGATGAAGGAACGTTAGAAGGTACTTCAGGTTCCTTGTCAGCGGATGGAGCATATTCTTTCGATCGAGTACTCACATGAATAGGGATAGTCCCAACCATAAAAACCTGGGAGCCAAAAGTGGAAGAGGATTGAGGTTGGTCTACCACCATTTGAGTTTGCTGGGAGGGAAAAGGCTCTTTAAGTACAGCAGGAGTCCCCGAAGTCCCCTTAAGCAAATGACTAACCTCAGACCATCTAGGACAGTCTTTAGTGTAGTGATCCTCGTCACAGATAAGACAAGGATACTTAGGTTTGCATTTAGAACCATCATCGGCAGGAGTCTTAGGAGGATCTTGCTTCAGTGCATCAGCCTTATTTTTACCTTTCCCCTTCTTCTTACCTTTCGAAGTTTCCTTTGTCGCAGTGAACTGAACGACATTGACTTCTAAGGTTTTCCTAGTATTAGATGCGGACTGAGAAGCATTTTCACTAGGAGCAGTAGGTTTTTGCTTCACAGGAGTCGTGGAATAATTTCAGGAAGATTGAGCAATGGAACCAATAACACCATCGACAGAAGGCGTCGATGGGGCTTTAGAAGTTCCAGGTTGCGGAGCATCAGGTAAGACATCATAAAGCGTGCCAGATTGGGAATAAACCAAATCAAGATACTGAGCACGCGCGATAGCTTGCTCTTCAGTAACACATGCCCCCATAGCAATATCTCGAGCTATCAGACCGACAAAAGAGGTAGTAAACCAATCAGTCAGAAGCTGATCAAGGATCCAAAACTTAATCAAACGACATCACCTTCTCCATTCATGAATATGATCGAACACGTGGGTAGTTGTGTCCTATTTTAGAGAAGTAAGGAGATGTGTTCTCGTTTCATAATGAATCGATAACTGAAAATGGGTAAGAAATGCCATCGCAAGAGAATTGAAGTCTTGGAAAGTTCCACAAGTGAGTTCAATATACCATTTCGCAGCGGAACCAGTAAGAGTCCTTTGAAAAAGATGGAGGTGGATAGAATCGTCAAGCCATGAGTTAGATGAGCACCAAAGGTGATAAGTCATAACATGTGCTTGGGGATCCTCTCCAGATTTTCCGTCAAATTTAGGACAATCACCGGGAATCTTGGTCGGAACTGGTGGCCAATATGGATTATGAAGTATAGGGTCATTCGTCAGCTTGGACACATCAGGCAGTTCCAAAGTCGCAAGAAAAGGTAATTGAGGGTTAAAGGACATCATGGGCCTTTGATAAGGGCCAGCGTTAGGGTTCCAACCAGAGCCTTGTTGCCCCCATGGATTTTGTCCATAAGGATTTTGTCCATAAGGGTTATAGTTGGGCAGATTAATGCCATAACTTGGTTGTTGACCTAAATTTTGACCACCAGCAAACCATTGGCTACCAGCTTGACCAACAGGGGCAGCATATGGTTGCTGAAAATTCTGATAAGGATTAATCTGAGGTTGTTGATAGTTCTGATACGGAGCACCCAAAGGTTGCCCTTGGGGTTGCTGAGGCACTTGGAGACCGTATTGCAGCTGAGGTCCAAACTGTGCCTAGGGCCCAAGTTGCATTTGATAAATAGGTTGGGCTTGGAATCCATCTTGAGTTCAGGGATTGGGTTGAGCTTGGAGTCCAGCTTGAGTCTAGAGACCAGGTTGAGCTTGGGAACCAGCTTGCGTCTGAGTGCCCGGTTGACTAAGAGTTGGATTGACTTGACCAGACTGATGTCCTTGTTGGAACTGGGGCTGACCCAACTAACCAGAAGGTTGGCCTTGTTGGAACTGAGGTTGACCTATCTACCCAAAAGGTTGACCTTGCTGGGCGATAGGTTGACCTTGCTGAAATTGAGGCTGTCCTACTTGACCAGAGGGTTGTCCTTGCTGGGCAACAGGCTGCCCTTGCTGGAATTGAGGCTAACCTGGTTGACCAGAAGGTTTCCCTGAATAAAAAAAGGAGGAACCTGTGGAGGCAAAAGGTTTTCCCTAAAAGGGTTGTCCTTGCAAGCCTGAAGGTTGTCCTTGAAAAGGTTGCCCTTGCAAACCTGAAGGTTGCCCTTAAAAAGGTTGTCCTTGCAGGCCATGGTAGGTAGTGTGATTCCAAGCAACCGAAAGCATAATGTAATTCTCAACTGGGACCCCCAGAGGAAGAGACCCAATGTAATAAATATGAGCTCCACGATGATCATAGTAGTGCAGAGGGTTATGCGGAATGGACAATGGTTGAGAACCTAAAGGGTTATGAGTCAGATTTTGGAGAGCAAACAGGTACTACTCATATGAAAATCCCGCCAGAATGGAATTCGAAGAGATTGGTACATTACCCATAGGTTTACCGACTCCAGAAACCAAAGGTGAAGGACTGCTACCAGTAGGTCTGGACGATATCCCAGTAACAGTAGTAATTACCGAAGATGCGGTAACCACACTAACAAAAGGGGTTGTGGATGCCACACATACGGTGGGTATTGATGAAATGGATGTAACCTGCATCTGAGGTATGGAAGTCAGGGCCAACTGAGCATACATGAAAGGTCCAAAAGACAGAATGGTAGTACGAGACCACATAGAGCTCTAATGCAGAGATGTAGAACCAAGTATGTCAGCCAAAGCGTGATAGCAAAGTGGCAATGACACATTTGGAGCAGTGTGGAAAGGAAAACCTTCCGGGGGAAACTGACGTTCCCTGGTTGACACAAGGCTCTCTTGACTGCTAATGGGACTTGACTCATCCATGTCGGAAGTGGCCATCGGAATCAAAGCACCAGGAGGAGTAGACGAGATTTCCTCGTCTAAAAATTCCCAAACGTTGGGAGGAGTCCAATTGATATCAAAAGGTTCCTCACCTGGAGCTTGAGAATCAAGAGGCTAAACACTCGGGACAATAGGAAGAGTACTAGTAATAGATGATACCTCAGAAGAGATAGGAGAAAGGGGCTCTCTGTCACCTGGCAGGGATGACAGATTCGGTGAGTCCGCCAAGATGGCCTAACTCAAAAGTCTGGGAGAAAAGATATAATCAATAGGGTTGCAAAAATTCTTCCAAGATGTGATCACGATGTGGCCAAGATTAATAGGTAAAATGTTATCGCGGACAAATAAATTTTATGACACTAGAATGAAACATTGCCTTTTCATGTTTAAAGAGTTGAGAAAAAGGACAAAAGATGACTCTAGTCACCTTCGAAGTTTAATGAGCCTGAAAGGACAAGTGCTCAGATGATCCTTTTACTTTTAAAGAGTCGAAAAGGAATGAAAGTGACTGCTCTGGAATTCTAGGCAAGAGGTTTACCAGACAAATCGTAAAACTGCATATACACCTTGGTAATAAAATGAAAGAGAAATGACCAAGGACTTCCCGTACGGCAGTCAATCTTCCTGAATGTTGTGTTCGGTGTGTTACGACTCGTAAGGCAGTAGACTCGGCTTCCTATGGATAATAGGATGATAACCTAGTGGGTTCTCCCAATATATACGCGACGGTACAGGGATCACAAATCCATACTAGCATATATTGTATCACAAAAGGAGGAATCACCCAACCTTAGTGAAAACAATAGGGACTAGGTTTAATGACGCCGGAACACGTCTCTAGCCTAGACCTCTAGATGTGTGAGCGTTAGGTTTCAATGTGTTTTTAAGATCATTCAATAAATTTTAACAATTAATCTTGAATTAAGTCTCAATTTTAAGACCTTACCGAATGTATCTTTAACACTCCCAGAGTGCAACTAAATGAGAAAAAAGGTCATTCTCGTTGGATGAACAACTAGCTAAGGAAGAATGAGAGGTTCAATGCATAACAGCTGAATGGAAAACAAGCAAACCAATCAAAAAAAAGGAACACTTCTACCATTTTCTCAAACTTGCAAGCAATCTGAACAAGAAAGAATGAGAAACACACTTTTTTCTTTTCAATGTCTTAATCTCAAGAATCTACTAATGCAAAAATCGTCTTTCAAACCTTAATACAAGATGAATGCACTTTTTTATTTTTTCAAATAAATGATAAGCAACTACATGCACAAATGATTCAAAGACTCAAAACTAAAGAAATAATCCTTTTTTACAAAACTGGAAGACTACCTCATTTACTGGGAAGCAAAGCGATTATGCCAAGTGAAAGAAGGAGACCGAACAAACAAGACAAGGAAGTTCGGAGACCAATGCCACACACCAATCAAGAGGACGACAAACAGTGAAAAAGAAGAAGCCTGAAACAATGAGAGATATTATAACAAGCAGAGTCTAAAGATCTCAATGAATGAGTGACCCAATCAAACCAAGTAGTGGAGAAACCCTAGGGTATTTAAGTCACATGGTTCAAGAGGGAGGATTTGAAAAGACTTGAAAACCGGAATCAAAAATCTTAACAACCAACACTTTTAACACAACAAAGAGGAGCAAAACAAGCTCTGAGGACAGAACACACTGGCCGATCAACCAAACAAACCTCAAAATTTGAAACTTATAGGAATCATCACAAGTAAAACACTAGCAACATGCACCGATAATAAATCATCGCACCTCCCTAACCATGCACTTTGCAACGTCATCGTGAAAGTACATCAGTTAGCTGTGCCGAGCCGATTTCAGGCCTCGTCGCGACTGTTAGACAATTTATTTGTGCCATATAGTAAAAGATGCAACCCAGAAGACAGCGCAGACGCGACTACTTCGCGACTGTTAGGAAATAAACAGTGATGACCCAGAATCAAAAGAAAAAAATGAAAGTTGGACTGGAGCAGGGCCAGATCTATCACTCAGAAGGGTGGGAAGGCTATAGAAGTAGTCTAACAGCTTCTAGAATGAAGTATGCTACCCAAACAATAAGGAAGACAATAAACCAACAAAGCCAATCAACACAAAAGACAAAAGACAAGTCCCCAGCGCAGTCGCCAACTTGTGACACAGGTAAGTTCTCTCTATGGACAAAGGCAACCCCTCTAGCCCTAGAGTGGGTCTAGTCACTGCACAAACAATACCAAAGAAAATTTCTTTAGAAATTTGGTGTTATGAAGGCCTACCTTCAATCCGACATTCGATGAAGTCCTCATCGTGTTGCTCCAGCTCTTGTTCTTCTAGTCGCTCATACCTGAAAACAACATGTAGAGAAACACCACAAATGCAATAGAAAATGATCAAACAATCTACTTGAACCACAAATGCAATAGAAAATGATCAAACAATCTACTTGAAGAGTCAAGGAACCTCAAGCTATCGACATACAATTTAACGCACGATATAGGAAACAAGCTATTGATTTGTATTAATATAAATCAAAGTAAAACTTACAATTGAGCCTTGACGTTGTAAGCCTCCTTGAAGGGTCCTGTTGGCATGTCTCTGTAAGAATTTACTTGTGAACCGTCTCCCAAGGGAACATATGACTCTCTCTTCTGTCCAAAAGGGTTGATGCTAGAAATCTCTCAAGCCAACTCTACTCAAACATATCTCAAATCAAAATACATATGAGGCTACCTCCACACTCCAATAACACTCTCTACCTCTACTCCTCTCTTAGAAACTTAAAACTATCAAATTACATCTAGCTATCTGTTTGGTCAATTTAGTGTTGTCTAAATTGCAACTTTTAAATGTCAACCCGGGGCTCATAAGCTGATGAAGTGAGGTGTACTATATGTACTTAGATAACCTTTTCTTAATCTTTTGTCGTTTTTATCTTTTTAGTTTGTTTTTGATTTATCCTTCCTAATGTGATGTGATGGAGATGTAATCAAGCGAGTGAATGTGTGTGTTTGTGGCGACTTCTAAATGATTTCTTGAAACTTAAAGAGTATTCTAAAGAAAGCTTGAACAATAACTGAAATGGAATCAAAGCTTTAAAGGAAAGTAGAGGCATCAAATAAAAGACCAATGGCATTGGCCCAGTACCTATACTGCTGATGAAAATGAAAATGAAAATGACATCTACATTAACTCAGTTAAAAACAAGAACAACTACTTTAACTCTTCAATTAAATCTTAAGCAATGTAAAATCTAGGTGACAAATCACACCACTTAATTTTCCCTTAACCTTTTTGCCTTCAGCTGGATTGATCATGTAAGAAAGAGTTATGAGCAAGTTAGAAATGTGAGTCCTAAAACAAAATAAACCAAGCTGCACTAAGTGATATTTTGGCTCTACTGAAGTTAGTTGATTATGATAAAAAGAGCCATCAAAAGATGAACAACTTGATAAGCTATGAGCAGAAAGTAAAGTGCAAACTAAAGCAATGATACTAATGAAAATCAAAAATAAAGATCAGCAGTCTAGATAAGATGATCACACATGCCACTAGTTGTAAAAAGAAAAGCAAGAAAACTATCCCGAGCTCGCCTAAGAAACCTGCATAACACACTGATCAGTCATGGACAAAAGTGCAGAAATGTAAATCAGCAGAATTCAAAGTTTATGTACAGCTATTATACATGTTTGAAAAGAAATAACATTGTAGCAAATAAAAAGACATATATACAGCTATTATACATGAAATCAGAAAACGAAATGCAAGGAATTAAACTACTGTACAGTGGCTGTAGCAAACAGGGGCCCTCTGCCCACTTCAGCCAATCCAAAGAACAGTTACACGCTTAGAAAAAGAACAGTCTTCTCATGTATTGATTGCAAGTTTGAAAATACAGTGGGGAGCTCAAAACGATTACAAAAACAACTAACTATCCAGCGTTCAAAGACGCTTTATTTATACAGAGGAAATCAAACTACTTTAACGAAACTTCAGCTATTCAAGCAGCTGTGTCAAAACACGTAATCTGGCTGCGTCCTCGGATTTAGGCAACGGTCATTGTGGGCATTCAATCCGTTGTTGGATTCATGTCTCCCACTGTCTTCGTGGCTGAGGAAGGTACCACGTGCTCCAAAACAGAACACGCAGAGCCGTGCCACCGCCAATGACCTCTGGTTGACCGGATTTGCCTCTGCGTTGACTATGGGTTTTTATGACCAGTTTGGGTGAGCTGGAGGGACACACACCATGTCCTTGGTTCCACGAACTTGCCCATGTGGCTCTTCTTCCTGGAGGACACCTGGAACATACCGTTTAAGAAAACAGCTGCGGAAACCCTGTGTGAGCTGCGGAAACGCAACACTTTGAACCAAAATTCTAAACCAACAACAAGTCATTAGCATAATTAGCAAATCATGTAAAAAGTCCTAAAATACAATGATTTAAGCAATCTGATGGAGGGAATGAGTGACAAAAGGAGGAAATGAATAGGAAAAGGAGGCTGAGAGGATGTGTAAAGAAGTGCAGGTCTGAGGCTCAACATACCCCCACTGTGAAGGTGTTGCATGTCCTCATGCAACCAAAACTTTGTCATTGTTTTTCAGTCCATGTGCTCAAATGCTTCTGCCAAAACATCCAGCGTTCTTCTCTTTCTCCTTGCTGCCAAAATTGTCCTTGGTTTTCTGACCAAACACTTGAATTTCAAATTGATCAAGGCTCTGCTCAGCTTCTTACATTTTCTCTTCAATTTTCTATTCTTCTTCTGCCAAAGTCCTAAGTGAAGCATGGTATTGTCATGGACAATTTTGTCCACCTTGCTTTGTTCTTTCAATGCTTCGTTTTCTTGTTTAATATGCCGGTTCAAGACTTCTAGCTCAAACACCTCTTGTTTTAAAGACTGGACCTGTTCATCAAGAGGCAATATAGTGCTCGGACCTGCAACTGATTGCTCTAAGGTCTCCAAATAATTGTATGCCTCCTGCTGGTCAGGGTCAATTTCAGGTGTTCTTCTCGGCCTGAACTCGAATTCTTGAGGACTGTTTTCTCTTTCTTGTTGAAAGGGACTTTCCTCTCGTGGAGGACTTGGCTCAATAACTAGCTGAATTGGAGTCTTTTCAGGTGTGCCTTCTCCCAAATCAATGAAATGTGATTGTTTTTCTTTAGTCACACTCATTTTTTCTTTAAGTCTACCGCTTCTTCTCACTTGTACATTAGTGCTATTTTGCTGACCACTCTATTTTTCTTTTTGTTTCTTCTTTGAGAGGGGAGTAGCTTGGAGTTGTACTAGTCTATCAGCCAAGGTTTGATAGTCTTCTTCTACTGAAGGTTCAGGTGATGGATATGATTCTTGAACAATTGTTTTCCCTTTATCCTTTTTCTGTTTCTTAGTTTTATCTCCCTTTTCCTCTTCTTCTTGAGCAGTTTCCTCAGTTTCTTCTATAGGAGGATCTTGGGCTGCAACACCTCTTTCTCTTCTCCTACTTCTTTTTGGGACTCTAGGGGCACTGCTAGAGGCTTCAGTTACCTCTTGGAAATGGTTTCTGGTTAGAAACTTTTCCCATGTATCCTTGTTATTCTTTAACTGCTCTTCTATGAGAATTTTAATAAACCCGTGGTGATACAAGTGAGATTCAATATGGCCTACATGCTTTTGGACAGTGAAACTCATTTTCTTTAGGCTTGCTAACAGAAAATAGGGTAAATTGAGGGCATGGTCATCCATGAAATTCATCATAATTCTTGCATGGTACATATACATAGTGCCAAAGCGGCCCTCACATGTGATAAACTTTTGAACAAGTAACAACAATGCAGTCCATTCTTCCTTAATGACATGTACAGGAATTCCCTTAGTGAATATTGAAGTGTCCATACCTGGGTTCTTAAGCATGTCTTTCCATCCTTGGTCTTCCACTGTTCTGTTCTTAAACCATCTTTCTCCTTTTTGAGGTAGACTGGTTGCTGTGGCTATGGTGTTCTCTGTTACTGTGAACTTCAGGTCTCCCACTTCCACGGTATTTCCATTGAATGATCGAGCAAATGCCTTCGTTACCTCCTTGTTATACCCTCTGAATTTCTGAATAAACTTGAGCCATTGTGCTTTCTTTAGTGCTTCCTTCGTCTGTGGATACCCTTCTAAATACTTCGGACCCTCAGGTTCAGCTCTAAGCAGCTTCCCCATCTTCGGCTTTTCAACTTCGGCTGAAGCTTTGACTGCGTGAGAATGGTCAAGGAGGATGCTCACAGGAAAAACAGGTGTATTACGGCTGTAAGTGGAGTAGCCGTAACGTAATGCGAGGCGTATTGCAGAACAGTAGTCGGGGTTTGAAACAGAGAACAGAGCTGTGGAGTTTGCAACGTAAATGAGAGTGGAAATGGTGTGAATACGAGAGAGTAGAAGACAAACACGAGAAATGAGTTAGATGCATGCGGAGATGGAGTGATAAGTGAACGGATTAACGGCGAATCCTTGAGAGTCGGGTGGCTTACGCACACGTTTAAACATTGGCTGCGGAAATGACAGTAAGGAGAGCCGTGGTACATTGGGTTACGTCACAGAGGTACGGCCAGTAATGGAGGAGCAGCCCCAACTCGAGTTTTGAATTAATGATGATGAGGGAACCGTTAGAAAGGTATGAGGTGGATGAGGCATGATCGTGGAGAAGGAGTGGGATGATCTTGCCGAATCATTGCATTTAGTGGCTCTTTCCACGATTTAATAACTATACGTAAAATGACATTAAATTGTTGTTGGGAAAAAATTTTGATCATACCTTCATAGATTTGCCTTTTGTTGATTAAGGTTGCTGACCCCTTATTGCTTTCTTATCTTGCAGGTGCCTCCCATCCTTGTTGCCCTTGGTGATGTTGATACCTCTGACTGTGATTTTTGAAAACAGAGTACTGCTGCTATAGAGACAGAGTGTGCTGGCTACGGAAACTGGTGCGAGCTGCAGAAACTGGTGCTAGCTGCGGAAACAGTTCCCAGCTGCGGAAACAGTTCCCAGCTGCGGAAACTGAAACAACACCCTTTTGTCTGTACAAAAAGTAGTTAGAGAAGACTTAACTAAATGAAATAGTCCTGAGAGGGACTTTTATTGATGAAATGAAGTGAGATGAATGAAATGGAATGAAAATGAAGTGGAATGGAGATGATGGGATGGATGAACTGAAATGGCGAATGAGATGGAAAGAGAGAGAGAGAGATTTTTTTGGAAAATACAAAGTGTCAGGTGCCCCTGATTTTCACCTTATATTTTCTGCATAAGACTGCCAATTCAAGATTGGTTTTCAGGCTTATACAAGAGACTTTTTTTTCTTTTTTTTCTTTTTTTTTTTTTTTTTTTCAACTGAAAGAAACAAAGACTAGGCTGATGGAGGAGAAGAATTCTTCTCCACCAGCCTCATTGCAGAATCTTCTTGGAACATTTTAACAAATTCCTCCTTTGAGAGTGGCTTGTGGTAGACTTTCAATCGGTGGCCATTCACAATGAGAGGAGTCTGAAACTCATCAATGGTCTTTACTCGAACTGCTCCATTGTTAAAGACTTCATCAATCTCATATGGTCCAAGCCAATGAGTTTGAAATTTTCCTTTGAAGTCCTTAAACTTGGAATCAAACAATAGTGCCCAATCTCCCTTCTGAAACTTTTTCTCTTTGATGTGTCGATCATGCCACTTAGTTCTTTGGTGCTGAACTAGATAAGTCCTTAAAATTGCATCTTGTCTTATCTCATCTAGCTCATTCAGCTGCTCCATTCTGTGCTTTTGGGCTTCTGATAGATTCATCCCCAACTGAACTGCCATCTTGTAGGTCTTGATTTGAAACTCAATGGGGAGCAAGACTTCTTTCCCATAAACAAGTTCATAGGGAGAATGTCCTGTTGTGTTCCTCCATGTAGTTCTATAGGCCCATAAGGCTTCAGGAAGCCTTTCTGCCCAATCTCTTCTATGAAGATGAACAGTTTTGGTGATGATGCTCTCAAGAACTTTATTTGTGGATTCCACTTGACCATTTGCTTGCGGATGGTATGGAGTAGATTTTCTATGCTTGATTTTGTATTCTTCCATCAGCTTCTCCATCAAGTTAGATGTAAATTGGCTTCCCTGATCTGTCACAATTTCTCTTGGGACACCAAAACGAGTAAAAATATCCTCAAAAAGAAATTGAACAACTGAATTTTCAGTGGCAGAAGGCAATGCCTTTGCTTCTACCCATTTAGTAACATAATGAGTACAAACCAATATATACTTCTTTTGCTTAGATGGTGGATTAATGGGTCCAATGAAATCTAAAGCCCATTTTTCAAAGGGTTCGATGCATACCTGTGGCTGTAATGGCATTTCATTTGAAGGAGTTGGTCTCCCAACTCTTTGGCAGTTGTCACACCTTTTGACATATTGTTTTGCATCTTTGAAGAGAGAAGGCCAATAATATCCTAAAGAAAGGATTTTATAGGCCGTCCTCTTGTCAGCAAAGTGTCCGCCGCACGGTTCATCATGACATGCCTTAAGGATGTCAGGCATTTCATCTTCCCGAACACATCTTCTGATCACACAATCTAGCCCTGTTTTGAACAATTCATTAGAAATCCATGAATACTTTGAACTTTCCTGAATAATTTTCCTTTTCTCATTAGGAAATAAGTGTGGAGGTAGCTTCCCTGTAACCAAATAATTAGCAATGTCTGCATACCAAGGGGTTTTAGTAGTTATTGCAAACAAATATTCATCTGGAAACTTATCCTCTACAGGAGAATCTTCATTAGTATTTTGGATTCTAGACAAGAAATCAGCTACTGTATTTTGTTTCCCTGGTCTATCTAACACAGTAATATTGAATTCTTGTAAAAGTAAAAGCCATCTTGTAACTCTGCCATTAGTAACAGGTTTATTCATGAGATATCTAATTGCAGAATGATCAGTATGGACAAAAGTTTCATAGCCAGTTATATAGTGTCTAAACTTGTTGATTGCATGAACAACGGCTAAGAACTCTTTTTCAGTCACAATATAATTTAACTCAGTGGGAGTCAAATTTTTACTGGTGTAGTAAATGGCATAAGGGACCAAATCCTTTTGTCCCAAGACAGCTCCTAGAGCTGTATCTGAAGCATCTGTAGAAATATGGAAAGGAAGTTTCCAATTTGGCCCTCTCAGAATGGGTGCTTCAGATATCCTTGTTTTTAAAGCTTCAAATGCAGATTGGCATTCAGGATCCCATTTGAATTCACAGTCTTTTGTAAGTAATTTGAAGAGCGGAGATGCTATCTTGGTGAAGTTTTCAATAAATCTTCTATAATATCCAGTAAACCCAAGAAAACTTCTAACATCCTTTTGACAATTTGGAATAGGTAATTTGGAGATGACTTCAACTTTTGATCTATCAACTTTAATTCCATCTCCTGAAATATGATGTCCTAAAACAATCCCTTCAGTAAACATCATGAAACATTTTTCATGACTTAATGAAAGATTTGTTTCTTTACATCTTATAAGGACTTTTTCCAAATTTTCTAATGCTTCTAGTTACCATAAACTGTAAAATCATCCATATATACCTCTACACAATCATGAATTAGATCGGAAAAGATTCCTAATACTGCCCTTTGAAATGTTGCGGGTGCATTACATAATCCAAAAGGAAGTACTCGGTAAGCAAAAGTTCCCCATGGACAGGTAAATGTGGTTTTGTCCTGATCTTCAGGTGCTACCTGAATTTGATTGTAACCACTAAAACCATCCAGAAATGAGAAATACTTTTTACCTGCTAAAGTATCTAATACTTGATCAACAAAGGGCAAAGGAAAGTGATCCTTCAAAGTTGCTTTGTTCAATTCCCTATAATCAATGCAAACCCTCCATTTACCATTCTTTTTAGGTACTATAACCAAAGGAGAAACCCACCGGCTAACTGAAATGGGGTAAATGAAGTTTACATTGAGTAACTTTTGGAGTTCTTCTTTCACTATCTCCCTAAGGTTTGGATTCATCCTTCTTTGAGGTTGTCTGATTGGTCTACTATTTTCCTCAATGTAGATGTGATGAATGCAAGTCTTAGGGTCAATGCCTTTCATATCAGTATACTCCCATGCAAATGCGGTAGAATGTTTTTGCAAGATTTTGGTTAGTTCCTCCTGTTGTGATTTTTCCAAGTTTCTGTTGATATTCAATGTTTTTCCTGGAAAGATCTCAATGGCAGAACTACCAAATTCTTCCATAGAGAAAAGAGACATTTGTCTAGATGATAGACACTCAATGTCAGAATCCAACTGAAATTGTGTGTGGTCATATTCTGAAGATGGTTCAAAATTTTCTAATGTGTTCAGAATTTGACTATCTTCACTAATCTCAGAAATGGTAAAGACAGGTTGTATAGTATCTTCATCATCAACCCACTCATTATCTCCTATTTCTGTAATTGCTTTTGCTGGAGGATACAGATTGAACTTCTTTGTCGAATTACCATCAGAAATATACATATCCCCAGACCTACAACTTATGAAAGCATCAGCTGTGGCTAGCCAAGGTCTTCCTAAAATAAGAGGATGCCCTCCTAGATTACTCTTGGGAGTTAAAATCATGAAATCCACTGGATATTCCCAAGAGTCTAGGGAGACTGGAATGTCTTCCAATACACCATCTGGTTTAATAATTGATCGATCTGCAAGTTGCAATAAAGTAGGTGTAAAAAGAAGATTAGGAAGTTTTAGTTGTTCCATAGTCTGTCTACTCATAATGTTGATAGCAGCCCCTAAATCAATCAAAGTATTTGGTATTTCTACCCCATTGATATGTGTTTTCACAATTGGACTACCGGGATCTACATATTTCTGCATAGTAATTTTTCCCATCATGATATCTGCAATTTTCCCTACCAGGTGGATCCTTCTGGTATCTCTTGGTTTCCTTCCTGGTCTTTTAAGACTCAACTCCTTTATTGTTTTTGCTAGAATAGGAATCTCTTTAATGGCTTGTAACAAGGGAATCTTGATACAGACATTCTTCAATTCATCTAGAAAATTATAGTCAGGCAACCAAATTTGTTTTTCCACTCCTTTGTCAATTTGTAATCTTTCAGGAAAAGGAGGTGTGGATAAAGATGTAGGTTGCTCAACTATGGGAGTTGTGGGGGTTGATTCTTTTTCTTTTTCTTTTTGAGTGTTTGGGTTTTGAAGAGATGCTTCAGAACCCTTATTGGCTTCAAGAGACTCTTCCTCAAAAATGCTTTGCTGTTGAGCATTTATAGAAGGTTTATCTAGAATTCTACCTGATCTGAGTTGTACTTCATTGAGAGGAACAATCATATAGGTAGGGAATGGTTGACCTTCCATCATGTAAGCATTTTGAGGGTTTTTATTATTGGGGTTTGGCAATGGCTGAGAAGGAAGTTGATTTGACTTCTGTTGGAATGGAAGCAAGAGTTGAGAATTTTGATTCTGTTGAGAAGGTTGTTGTTGTTGTGGAAATGGCAATGATAGTTGTGGACTTTGATTTGGAAGTTGTGGAGCTTGTTGGTTTTGAAAAGATGGAGGATATTGGTAGAATTGAGCAAATCTCCCATAAGGATTTTGCATACCTTGTATCCATGATTGAAAAGGATTTTGAGGTTGGGACCAAGGTTGTTGCCAAGGATTCCAGTTTGGTGGGGGTTGAAAATTCATAGAGTTGTTAAACCCTTGATTTTGTTGCCCTTGCCAAGGTCTCCTTGCAACAAAACAGAGAGATTCGAGTGTATTTGGATCTTCTTGAAAGACAGCTTTGAGCCCAGGTATTGAAGGACAATCCTTGGTCTCATGGTTCTCTGAACAAATTACACATGTCTCTACAACTTTTGCTTCCAAGGGACATTCCCTTAGAGCATGTTTCTTCCTACATTTTGGGCAAAAGATGGCCAAAGCCTCAGCTTCTGCTTTCTGCTTATTGTGAATCTTAAGAGTGTCTAGTTGTTCACTAAGACTCCCTAAGATGTCAGTTTTGAATTCATCAAGCATGTTGCCAATCTCAGCCCTACTTACTGATCCAGTTGCAGATTTATTCGCTCTGATGAGAGAAGGATCTCTAGGCCCTTTTTGAGTTTTTTATTTCCCCCTTGAGAGATGGACACATAGCTCTGCTATATCATTGAGTGAAAGTTGAGATATATCTCCTTTCCCCATCATGTTCAGAATATCTATCCATTCATCTCTAATGGCTTTTAACAAAAGGGCTTTCAAGGTCTCCTCATCTAAGTTGTTCATTTTTGCTCTTTTCAGATTGTATTGAAATCTTTCAAGCAAATCCTCCAAATTTTCATCTTCTTTTTGCATCATTTTGAATACCTCATCCTTATGATTGGTGGGCATACAATAATCCAGGTACCTATCCAAAAATGTTTGTTTCATATCATTCCAAGACCTAATGGATTGAGTGAGTAATCCCATGAACCATTTCAAAGCTTGTCCTTTCAATGTTGAAGGAAACAATTTGAGTTTTTGAGAGTCATCCAGATAATCATAAGTTCGACATACGACTTCAAACTCAAATAGAAATGTTTCAGGGTCCTCATTCCTTAACCCATGGAAGTTCGGGAGGACAGATGGTGAGATGTTCTTCATGGTGGCTCGAGAGTCCTCATCGACTATAGGAAACCCAAATGAGTTATCTCCATCCCTATTTCCTCTAATGTTACCTCTACCTCCTCCATTGTTTCCTCCTCCTCCTCTACCTCTACCTCTACCAAATCCAGTTGATCCTTCCTCTGTCATGATAGTTCCCCTGGAGACTTCAGAGTTTTCTGGTTCCTCTACTAAGGGTGAACGAGAAGGAATTTCTCCCTCTTCTTTAGATGTTTCTACTTCTTCAATTACAATTTGTCTTCCTATGGAAGGAAGAAAAGGGTCTCTTTCTTGTTCAGATTCGATGGATGGTGTGGGAGAGTCAACTATTGCCTCTTGAATTCCAGGAATCCTAGGGCTAGGAGTGTGAGTTGGAGATGATGGAGGTGTCTCTTGTCTATTCCTTGGAGTAGATGGACTTGTAAAAATCGAACTCTTGGCTCTAGCTAAAAACCTTCCCCTAGAATCTCTTGCTGTATGCATGTCATTTTTTTTTTTTTTTCTTCAAGTCGGGCTAATAATTCTCTTTCTGATCTTCCAGGTCACTCTAGGTGCAAGAAGAGAGCATACTCAAGAAACTATTAAACCAATAACTTTCTCTTTTCTGATCCTCCAGATCACTCTAGGTGCAAGAGGAGAGCATACTTTGAGAGGTTATCAATTTCCCTTTTCTTGAAATTTTCTTAATTTTTTTTTAAGAATTGGCTACCTAATTTTCACTTCCCCGGAAACGGCGCCAAAATGTTTGGTCAATTTAGTGTTGTCTAAATTGCAACTTTTAAATGTCAACCCGGGGCTCGTAAGCTGATGAAGTGAGGTGTACTATATGTACTTAGATAACCTTTTCTTAATTTTTTGTCGTTTTTATCTTTTTAGTTTGTTTTTTATTTATCCTTCCTAATGTGATGTGATGGAGATGTAATCAAGCGAGTGAATGTGTGTGTTTGTGGCGACTTCTAAATGATTTCTTGAAACTTAAAGAGTATTCTAAAGAAAGCTTGAACAATAACTGAAATGGAATCAAAGCTTTAAAGGAAAGTAGAGGCATCAAATAAAAGACCAATGGCATTGGCCCAGTACCTATACTGCTGATGCAAATGAAAATGAAAATGAAAATGACATCTACATTAACTCAGTTAAAAACAAGAACAACTACTTTAACTCTTCAATTAAATCTTAAGCAATGTAAAATCTAGGTGACAAATCACACCACTTAATTTTCCCTTAACCTTTTTGCCTTCAGCTGGATTGATCATGTAAGAAAGAGTTATGAGCAAGTTAGCAATGTGAGTCTTAAAACAAAATAAACCAAGCTGCACTAAGTGATATTTTGGCTCTACTGAAGTTAGTTGATTATGATAAAAAGAGCCATCAAAAGATGAACAACTTGATAAGCTATGAGCAGAAAGTAAAGTGCAAACTAAAGCAATGATACTAATGAAAATCAAAAATAAAGATCAGCAGTCTAGATAAGATGATCACACATGCCACTAGTTGTAAAAAGAAAAGCAAGAAAACTATCCCGAGCTCGCCTAAGAAACCTGCATAACACACTGATCAGTCATGGACAAAAGTGCAGAAATGTAAATCAGCAGAATTCAAAGTTTATGTACAGCTATTATACATGTTTGAAAAGAAATAACATTGCAGCAAATAAAAAGACATATATACAGCTATTATACATGAAATCAGAAAACGAAATGCAAGGAATTAAACTACTGTACAGTGGCTGTAGCAAACAGGGGCCCTCTGCCCACTTCAGCCAATCCAAATAGCAGTTACACGCTTAGAAAAAGAACATTCTTCTCATGTATTGATTGCAAGTTTGAAAATACAGTGGGGAGCTCAAAACGATTACAAAAACAACTAACTATCCAGCGTTCAAAGACGCTTTATTTATACAGAGGAAATCAAACTACTTTAACGAAACTTCAGCTATTCAAGCAGCTGTGTCAAAACACGTAATCTGGCTGCGTCCTCGGATTTAGGCAACGGTCATTGTGGGCATTCAATCCACTGTTGGATTTGTGTCTCCCACTGTCTTCGTGGCTGAGGAAGGTACCACGTGCTCCAAAACAGAACACGCAGAGCTGTGCCACCGCCAATGACCTCTGGTTGATCGGATTTGCCTCTGCGTTGACTATGGGTTTTTATGACCAGTTTGGGTGAGCTGGAGGGACACACACCATGTCCTTGGTTCCACGAACTTGCCCATGTGGCTCTTCTTCCTAGAGGACACCTGGCACATACCATTTAAGAAAACAACTGCGGAAACCCTGTGTGAGCTGCGGAAACGCAGCACTTTGAACCAAAATTCTAAACCAACAACAAGTCATTAGCATAATTAGCAAATCATGTAAAAAGTCCTAAAATACAATGATTTAAGCAATTTGATGGAGGGAATGAGTGACAAAAGGAGGAAATGAATAGGAAAAGGAGGCTGAGAGGATGTGTAAAGAAGTGTAGGTCTGAGGCTCAACACTATCATCTAGTTACATCCAAGCTAGCTGATATCGTTCATGGAGGAGATATTTATAGGAGGGAGAGGTCCCATAAAAGAAGGAAGGAAGAGTTTATCTCTTAGGGAGGTTGCACAAAAGGTGGAACAACTATCCCAGAGGAGAGAGACGAGCTCAACTAACCCAACAACCAGCCCTAGGACCACCCATGAAGCAATTTCATCTCGAAGTTTCAATGAGTTGTTGAAAAACTTGCCAAATATGGCTCGTCACGGATGCAACATAGGGACAAAGTGAAGACTTCGCTAGGGCTAGTGTTAACTTGACCATCTTCGCGAGAGGGATAACTTCTGACTCGCAACGACCTAGAAACTTAGGTAAAAAGGGGTCTTCTTCAAGGATAATGAATTGAGACATTCTTCCTGAGATTGCAAGGAAGGTAATGACACATAATTGGCAACATGACACAACACAGATGTCAGTAACATGGACTGGCAGTATCCGGGATCAGGGAATGCAGAGTCGGTGACAAATTACTGTGTAACAAGGTGAAAGGTCACACGTTGCATGTGAGGACAAAAATGAAGGAAAATAATGGAAAATGAAGAAAATAGAGGCCTCATTGATAAAAAGGATTCTAAGGATCAATTGGTAAACTTTTTTTTCAAGCTTGGTCAGTTCAGTTTTGGAGCTCTCTCATATTATCTCTCTCACTCTTGGACACTTATAATTTTCTTGGAGCACTCTAGCTTTGGAGCAAGGAAGGAAAAGCAAGCAAAAGGAAAGGAAGGAAACCAAGGATCAAGAAAGGAAGAGAAAAATCAAGCAACTTCAGTAGGAATACTTGCAGGTAACATATTGCATGTGTGATTTCCTAGCTAGTTTTGACATGCATGGTTTGACATGTTGGTGTATGGTTCTCTTGTTGTTGATGGCATGGTTTTGCTGGGTTATGATAGTGGTTTTCAGCCTAGCATTGCCTTTTTCCAGATATCATGGTGTGTTGGTTTGTTGATCTCGGTTTTTAGCTTTGGAATTGCAAGATGGATTTTGGAATTTAGGGTGGAGGTGGTCTCAAAATTCATTCCCAAAGGCCTAGGAATCCCTTGATCATTTTTGGCGAGATACACGGTAAAGCATAAGGGATGTGTCTCGATTTAGGGCATAGTGATCCGGGATTGGATTGCAGTAAAGCCTGAGAGACAATGAGATGGAAAACTCCTCAAGGATAGTGATGGATTCCAGATGGAAATCTAAGTTCGATTTGGTTTTTGTAATCAGAGCACAGGTTTTGGTGTGATGACGTATTAGTGAGGGTGGAGGTGGTTTAACCTCTGGATTCCCTTGGTTTTTTTTGGATTGGTTTTTCCATGAGATCCCGGATTCATGCTTGGAATATGGCACAGGGTGACTAGCTGAAAGAAAGATTTGGTTCAGCCATGTCTACGGTCGGGCGGTACATGGAAGTCCCGACACTGGTCAGATTTGCCTATGTTTAATAAAAGATAAGTTCTCTTGCTTTTGTACTTATTTATGTGTGGATTTAATGGTTGTTATCTCACTATTATTTTCATGGTTTAATGTTGGTTATAATCATGGTTATATGACTAGTTATTGTCATGGTTATTTCATGTATTTACTTGTAACTAAAAAAATAATGGATGCAAGACCTAATTGATGTCAAAACAGTTAAGGGAAGAGGGTGGTGATCCTTCTTGTCAAGTCTCATATGATGTATCATTCATTCATGCTCTGTTTTGTATCCTAGAACTGTAGATTGCATTGATGCCAAGTGTTTGACAGAATGTCAGTTTTGGTTGGGGATGGTCAGGCCTAGTCCTGGAGTTAGTTTTTGGTTTATTAGTCTTGTCATCACGTGTTTAATGGATTTTGGAAGTTACAGTAAGCTTTGGGTAGTGGCCAGAATTTTGGGCTTGAAAAGTGCCTTAAATCCCGCGGATTCTTGCATAGGTCTGTTGGAAATAGTCCCTAGACGTAGGCATGTAGGCTTGTGGGAGCGTCTAGATCTCTTTGGACGCTGGCATGCCCATAACATGGGAGCACCCAGATGTTTAATAGCTTAAAAACTCAGTGGGACCGAAGGGCATGATACCCGTGTGGTTGGGATGGCTCCTGGGAGTGTTGTTGTTGGTGTGGAAGGTATGTTTGATGTGTTTTTATCGATTCCACTTCCTTAAGGACACCTAGGAAGTTGAATCATACCATAGTAGCCTCTCGTCACATATTTATCACGGTTGGCTGGTTACTTGGGTAGATATGGGAGGAGGGTGTTAGATAGTGGTATCAGAGTGGGTTACGCTCTCTTTAGGTCATATTTGATAACACAGAGTGGTACCATAGCATGGTTCACCCCTCAGACTGGATGGGAGATGTGTTGGTCATGCATTCATGTTGGTTGCATATGTGTTCCTTATGCTTGTAGTCCATGTGTGTGTTGCATTTACATGGTGTTGATCATGGTTGTAGTGATGTCGCCATGTGAAGGTTGAGGGTGTTGTTGTGGGATGTGTCGTCATGAGTGTATGGTTGTATATGAATTTGTTATGCATGTATGGTAGGTCGGACATGCATTGTGAGGTCATTGTATGAAATTAGGTCATCATGATGTTGTTGGTTGTTATGATGTTGATGTGTTGGATGAGATAGAGCAGGAGATGTAGATCATTAAAGTGAAGTTGCAGCATTGGACCTCAAGGCAAGAGCATGTTGTCATACAGGTTTGGATGTTGGGCATGCATGTATGTTAGTTAATGGATTGTTATATGCATTAGGGTTATATACATTAGGTTTATGTACATGTCTATTGATGTTATGGTTACATACATGATAGATGCTAGTTGATTAGTGTAGTCATATGCACATGTGTCAGATAGTCATGAGTGGTAGTAACCTGTGGTTGTATGCATTGCTCTTGTTGTTTTATGTTAGATAACTTGATGATTATGTTATATGTTGTTGATGAGTATGTTATAGGTTAACTTGTTGTTGTTATATGATAGTTAGCTTGATGATTAGGTTATATGTTGTTGATGAGCATGATATATAACTTGTTGTTGTTATATGCTAGTAACTTGATGATTAGGGTTATTACATTAAGATCTTGATGTTATATGTATCATGTTAAATTGGATTGGCCTATGTAGATGGTTAGGGTTATGACATTCAGGTATGAGTCGACTTATTTGTGACATTGTGTTATACTAATCTAGATTGATCGTACATATGTGATTGTTATGCATGAACGATAAATGTTTATGAGTTTATGATGTGAACATGTTAGCTAGTGACTATTATGGATATCATGACCTTATTTATTTTTGAGTTGATATGTCGTGAAGTTATATCATGCTAATTTAGATTGATTGTGCATACAATATAGCCTCCCCTAAGATACATTAAGGTATGAGCTTGCTTATCTCATCTACTTTGTGCTTGAATGTTCTATTATGCCGTTTAATTGGTGTTTGAGTGTTGGTGTCTATTATGCCACCTATCTGTTGTCTGAATGTTTGATTACTTGCATGATATGAGTATGCATCTATAAGATTGCTTGAATGAACGATCTTGTTTTAAGATGATTGTACTAACACATATGTGTTGAAATCGATGATATGTACTTGAGTGTAAGTAGGTGACAGTTGTAGTATTATGTCTAATGATTATGAGTCGACTATGAATTATGACATGATTGCTAGTCTTGGTAAAGATTGATTTCAAATTGGATAGATATGATTGTATTGATATTTGGAACATGTGTTTGGCATTTGTAAACAATGAGGGAAACATGCTTGGTATTAGCATGACAAGGTATAGTTTATGTGTTTATATAACTAACAATTGGGTGATGTGACAATGCATAATAACACTCAATTGCAGCAAGAAAAGGTCAAAGAAAGGAATTGGGCAAGAATTCTTTTGGCTATGTTTGGAAACCCTAATTCCAAATGAATGAGTGGTTTACATACAGGAAGTATTCTTAACCTTAACTTCTCTGACATTATGTGGATATGTGCTAGACTCATGAACTTGTATTTGACAGGTATATTAGCTAGTCTCTAGTTATAGGTGGATCTATCAAGGGAATTGGAGTCCCTTGAGAGATGGCATGGATGTGTTTAGTTGCAAGCAATGTGCTTGGCACAACAAGGTAAACTAACCAGTGCATTTTTATGTTTATTTAAGCACTGGAAGTTATGTGTTGATGGCAGTATGATGCAAGGGATTGTATGGAAAAGAAATTTCCATGGAATCTTGAAGAAGGCTCTAGTTGAGATTTCCCTTGGAAGCACTGGGAACCATGGGGATTGAGTCATGGTGTCTGTTGTTAGTCTTGTGCTTTTGGTCTTTTGGTGATTTGTTGTGCTTGATTGTGGTTTTGTTTGTGTCTTGTGCATGGCCATGCCACTTTGGTTGTGGTGTCGTATTGTTGTTGGTTTGTCATGGTTTTCTTCTTGTTTGTTTCTTGTCTTTCCTTTTATGTTTGGGGTCGAGGGAATTGGTTGGGAAGAGGAAAGTTAATGAAGCCTAGGGAGAGCTTAATGAAACCCAACAGGTGATGTAAGGCTTGGACGAAGCTCAGTGCATGTACAAAGGTAGTTGAAGGCGTATAACAACTGGTTGAATTGGTTGGGTCCATTGGTGTAAATGGATGATGGCGGGACAACCATTTGAAAAGAAATCAGGAAAGGTAAAGTAAATAGATTTGAGGCATAAAAGGCCTTAGCTACGTTGGGAATCGTTGTTCTCGATGTTGTACATTTGTTTCATGGATAAAGGAAGTTTTCTTAACCTTGACCTTATGATATCTGGTAATTATGTTGTGATCGTGATTTTGTCGATGTATATATATGTATACACGTATGTATGTAGGTATGTCATTTTCTGATGAGATCATGATTTTTTTGTGCTAATTTTATATATATGTATGTATGTATGTATCTATGTCATTGTCTGACAGGGTCATCAAGAATTGTTCTTGTGGAGGAATGATTACTTATGCAGGTGAATGGCATGAAGAGATTCCTGGCATCAAGTGGGAAGAGTAGCCTAACAGATCTCTGAGGTCAGTATCATGTGGATATGAATTGATATTATGTTATTATACTATGTCTATGTTTATGTTATGGACAGAGTAATGCTGAGAGATACATCACCGAAATGAAAATAGTGTGATGTGCAACATGTTAGGATAAGCATGGATGACAGAGAGACACTGAAAGTAAGGTTTCTTGGTAGAGATTGTGGTTTTGGATGTGTGGTACTATTGTTGTGCATATATTGTATATGTTGTACATGTTGCATCTATGATGTTGTGCACATGTGGTATTGTGTATATATAGTGTGTGTACATGTTGTTATGCAATGTTATGTATAGGGTGGTATAGATAGTGTTGTGTGAATATTGCATATGTAGTGTTGGGCATAGATGGTGCTATGCACATGTTGGATATGCGGCGTTGTGTGTTTATGGTATTGTACGCATGTTAGATATGCAGTGTTGTGTACAAATGATGTTATGTACATGTTGGATATGCAGTGTTATGTACATGTGGTGTTGTGTGCATGTTGTACATGTGGTGTTATGTACATATGGTTTTGTGTGCATGATTGTACAAGTGGTGTTATGAGCATGTGGTGTTGTGTACATGTTGTACATATGGTGTTGTGTGCAGGTGGTGTTGTGTACATGTCGTGCATATGGTACTGTGTACAAGTGGTGTCATGTACATGTCATGCGTGGTGTTGTGTACGTCTAGTTGTGTACAGGTGGTACAATGTACATGTGGCATTGTGTACACATTGTACAGGTGGTGTTGTGTACATGTGATGTTGTGTACACATTATGCAGGTGGTGTTGTGTATAGGTGGTATTGTGTACATGTTTTACATGCAGTAATGGTGTACATGCGATATTATGTGCATGTTGTACATGTTGTGTTATGTACATGCGGTACTATGTATATGCATTGTGTAGTCATCGTATCATGAAATGTGTATTCGTTGTGTTGTACTCTGTGTACATATATGTATTGTGTGGTACATTGGATGTAGGAGTATGCATTGTGTAGTGTTGTACACTAGGTGTAGGTGTATGTGTGGTATGTCAGGCGTAGGTGCATATATTCTATGGTGTTGTATGTTGTGTGTGGTTGTATGTGAGTGATGCACACTATGTGTATGTGCACATGGTTGAGGAGAAGGTACTGGGTGTTTTTCGGGTGTGGCAACTGATCTGGTGTGTGTATGGAATAAGGACAAAGAAGTTAAGGATTGATTAAAGGATAAGTATTAATATTTTATTTTAGTTTTATTGGGCATGTGATTTATGATTCTGGTTTATGATGATTACATGTGACCTATGATTCTGGTTTATGATGGTTACATGTGATTTATGATTTTGATCTATGATGATTGTGTTTTGAGCTAACTTGATGTGATATATTTATACATGATGATTTAGTCAAAGATGATAGTTTGACTTGTTGTGAAAGGAAGTAAACATGATTGCAAGTCTACCTTATTGATGGGCCACCAATGAGGTATGATTTGAAGTTATTTCAATTTATTTTGAATCTAATAGAAATTTTGTGCTTGGTATAGGAAAGCATGAAATGCTCGATTGGGTGGTTGAAATCAACTGCAAGAATTAGCAGCAACAGTGAAAGAAATTGGAACATGCAATAGTATGTTGGTAAAGCACTTAAGGAGCAATACCATTGTGGGACACTGGTACCCAATAGTGTCCATTGATTTCCATGAGCATTCGATGACTGGTATGATGGTTTGAGGTAGGTATATGCCTTGGTTGTTTGACCTTCTGATGCGAGGAATCACCTGGGATAGGGGATGCTGAGGAACTTGGAAGGTGAGTGACTGCATGAAAGGGGGTGACCAAATTTCTCGAGGGATAGTGTAGCAGAGAAGGGAAGGCCAAGGATATATTTGTTTTGGTCATTAGCATTACCATATGGAATCAAATGCACATTGGGAGTGCGTTGTGGAACAATGAGCTGGTAACTGTTCACTGAGAGGACAAGTGGTGTAGGATTATAGCACTAGACATTGGATGCAGTTTGAATGTGGCAGTGGATTCTAGACTTCCTAGGAAGGAGGTGAATCTTGGTATTACTTTGAGGGTGGAGGTGTGAGCCTCTAGATTCCCTTGTTGTGGATGCAGGCATCGTATCCTTTTATTTTCTGGTTTAGAAAATGTGCATATGTGTATATGTAGTTATTTTAAATACCATAATGAGCTATGTTATAAAGCTCCAATAAGCGGTATGGTTGTTATTTGGTCATGTTGTCATATGTTTTGCTTTTGAGCATGTTTTTTATTATAACTACTGCAACGAACAAAGTTATTAAGAAACAAAGGCAGTATGTTTGTTTTTTAGCGGTTTTGTTGAGGTCTTGGTGTGCTTTAACACTGAGGACAGTGTTCCCCAAGGGGGAGGGTTCTATAACATCCCTGGTGAAAATTCCATGTAATAAAAGTTAATAAAGGCAAAATAAGACCACAGTTAAGGGAAACTTATTCCAAGCTGAATGTTGGGAAAAGATATCCTAGTGGCCATCACTGTATGTGTTTATGGCTAAAGGAAATTGGAAAAGGCATTAAAAAGGAAAAAAATACATTTTTGGCACATTTATTTATGAAAATAAAGGAAAATAGGAGAAAAGGGAGGTGAAAGGTCATAGGTTGCATGTGAGGAGGAAAATAATGGAAAATGAAGAAAATAGAGGCCTCATTGATAAAAAGTCTTTTGAGGATTAGTTGGTAATATTATTACTCAGGCTTGGTCAGTGTAAGCTTGGTTAGTTTAGTTTTGGAGCTCTCTCATTATTCTCTCTCTCTCTCTCACTTTTGGACACTTAGAATTTTCTTGGTGAACTCTAGATTTGGAGTAAGAAAGGAAAAGCAAGCAAAAGGAAAGGAAGGAAAGTAAGGATCAAGCAAGGAAGAGCGGGATCAAGCAACTTCAGTAGGAATACTTGTAGGTAACATATTGCATGTGTGATTTCCTAGCTGGTTTTGACATGCATGGCTTTGCATGTTGGTGTATGGTTCTCTTGTTGTCAGTGACATGGTTTTTTCGGGTTATGACAATGGTTTTCAACCTAGCCTTTCCTTTTTTCGAATGCCATGGTGTGTTGGGATGTTGATCTCGGTTTTGAGCTTTGGAATTGCCAGATGGATTTCGGAATTCAGGGCGGAGGTGGTCTCAAGGTTCATTCCCAAAGGCATATGAATCCCTTGACCAATTTTGGTGGGATACACGGTAAATCCTGAGGGAGGTGTCTTGGTTTAGGGCCTAGTGATCTGGGATTGGATTGCGGTAAAGCCTAAGAGACAAGGAGACAAAAAATTCCTCAAGGATAGTGATGGATTCCAGATGGAATTCCAAGTTCAGTTTGGTTTTGTGATCGGAGCACCGGTTTTGGTGTGATCACAGATTGGTGAGGGTGGAGGTGGTTTAACCTCTGGATTCCCTTAGTTGTTTTTAGATTGGTTTTTCCATGAGATCCCACATTCATGCTTGGAATATGGCACGGGGGTGACTGGTTGAAAGAAAGATTTGGTTCAACCATGTCTACAGTCGGGTGGTACGTGGAAGTCCCGAACCTGGTCGGATTTTCCTATGTTTAATAAAAGCTAATTTCTCTTGCTTTTGTACTTATTTATATGTGGATTTAATGGTTGATATCTCACTGTTATTTTCATGGTTTGATTCTAGTTATAAGCATGGTTATATGATTGGTTATTATCATGGTTATTTCACGTATTTACTTGTAACTAAAAGGATAATGGATGCAACACCTAATTGATGTCAAAATAGTTAAGGGAAGAGGGTGGTGATCCTTCTTGTCAAGTCTCATATGATGTATCATTCATTCATGCTCTGTCTTGTATCCTAGAACTGTAGATTACATTGATGCCAAGTGTTTGAAAAAATGTCAGTGTCAGTTGGGGATGGTCAAGCCTAGTCCTGGAGTTAGTTTTTGGTTTATTAGTCTTGTCATCATGTTTTTAATGGATTCCAGAAGTTACAACAAGTTTTGCTGGAATTTGGGCTTGAAAAGTGCCTTAAATCCTATGGACTCTCGCACAGGTCTGCTAGAAATAGTCCCTAGAGATAGTCATGCAGGCTTGTGGGAGCGTCCAAAGCTCTCTGGGCACTAGCATTCCCATAGCATGGGAGTGCCCAAAGGTTTAATAGCTTAAAAACTCAGTGGGACCCAGGGGCATGATAAATGTGTGGTTCGAATGGCTCTTGAGAGTGTTGTTGTTGATGTGGAAGGTATGTTTGATGTGTTTGCATCGATTCCACTTCCTTCAGGACACCTAGGAGGTTGAATCATATCATAGTAGCCTCTTGTCATATGTTTATCCTGGTTGGTTGGTTACTTGGGTAGATATGGGAGGAGGGTGTTACACTTGTGAATGTACCTTCATCTGTATTGTCTTACTTTGCAAACATCAGGAAAGATTGAAGCTTATTATTTTCTAAAAGGCTTGCTAAATAAGATGCTTGTAACCAATCTTAGTTTCAATCACGAAATTTAAAAAGCATCCTCTTGAAAACCCTAAAATCGATGAGAAGATGAATTTCCAATTAATGGCATGGAATCAAGATGAGAATCTTATGAAAGAGATTTGATCTGACCATGTTTAGAAGCCTTGTCAAGATAGTGATGACTTGACACAACCATCAGTGAAGGCTGAAGTGCCTCAACTGCTTTACAATTATCTGAATTGTGAGATGATAGACCATAAAGATGGACTAATGTGAAATAACTATCATCAGATACACCGATGGGAAAATGATATATTGAATGATAGTTATTTGGACCAGAATTATTATTAGATGGACCAATTAACACATAAGAATATAATTTAGTGGATAATAGAGATAAATCAATTTGAATAGGTTTGCAAATGCTTTGAACAATAGAATCATCTTCCTCACATGTTGAATGTGACAAACCATTTCCTTATACCTAGTTACAAACTAAACTAGCATCACACTTATTGAAAGAATTGAAAATGAATTCCAGCATAGAAAACACATGAAACTAGTTAGGATACAATGGGTAAGCATGTATATCAGATATAGGAATTTGACTCACTAAATAACTCAAGCATTCATTAACACTCAAGAGGGAATTTGGTGCCATAATAAAAATGATTAGTATTATGGCATTCACAAGAAGGATTATGAGCTGATTATTTTCAAAAGTATTTGAAAGGTATGAATCCTTTGGCCAATGAAAGACATGCACTCCAAAACCAAGTTGAATATAAGAGATTTGCATGGAGATGAAACAACTAAATCATAATCCTAAATGCGATAAAAAACTGAATCTTGAAAGTTAGAAAAACTATATCTGAACTACCAAAAATCTTTAAAGAAGAAGTTTGCATCCGATGAAACCATGTAAAGGAAAGAATTTTGCGAGAAAATCCATATCTAGCTTAGTTCGGGGTGTAGGAATTTACAGGGTAAGTTCCTTACATAGAACACCAAAGGACACTGCTCACAAACAGATCACAGATCGGTACACCAATATTCTTGATGTGGTTAAAACCCTCAAAGAGGGAAATAGTCCACGACCTAAGCCAACGCGGCCACTTCAAGCAATTTATTAATGTAAAAGAAAGAAAATTTACAGAAGCTTCTCTCATGAACGGTCCCCTTACAAATGATCCTCCATGCTCTTTAAATAGAGATCATGGACAAATCAGGTGTTAAGCCAAGGATCAAGTGTCGGTAATACAGAGGAGAGAATAAACCATCGGATCACTTCATGTCTAGAACATATCGTGATTGTCGGATTGTAAGTTACAAAAAGTACATAGTAAAGAAGCACACTTTACCTAACTATACACTAGACCAAGTTATACTTAACTATTTCCTATGTGTCAAAATATCCTAACATCCCCCCTTAAGAACAACTTGGGATAGGATTGAAGGATGTACACTAATGAAACAATAGGAGAAGGAAGGGGGCATTAGAGCCTATCTCCCCTTAGTGACAACTTCCTGAACTCCAACCATAAATTGAAGTTTAGTAAGCTTCGCCTCTGTGAGAGCCTTTGTAAAGAGGTCTGCAACTTGAACATCGGTTGAACATTATTGCACTTCAAGAACATGGTCATGAATGAGCTTTCTGATGAAGTGCATGTGTAGTTCAATGTGCTTGCTGCGCTGATGTTGGACTGGATCTTTGCATAGTTGAATGGCACTTTGATTATCACACCAAAGTGTAGTCGGATGCTGCTACTGAAAACCAAACTCTTATAGGATCTGACGAAGCCACAGGGCTTCCTTACTAGCTTCTACGACACCACAATACTCTGCTTCTGCTGAAGAAAGAGAAATGGAACTTTGTTTCTTGTAAGCCCATGTAATAGGTCCATAACCAAGAGTGAATACATAACCCGCAATAGACTTCTGATCATCAGGGTCACCAACCTAATCGGAATCAGTGATACCAACCAATAGAGGAGATGCTTTTGCACGGTAATGAATCCCAAACTAAATTGTACCTCGAACATAACGAAGTATTCTTTTAACTGCTTTCCAATTATTTTCATGTGGGTTTTGCATAAACCGAGCAATAAGGCCAACAACAAAGGAAAGGTCAGGACGAGTATGGGTCAGATAAAAAAAAAAAATTCCAACAAGTTGATGGTATAAGGTAGCATCAACTTCAGGGGAAGTACAAGTGATTGAAAGTTTGGCTCCAGACTGAAAGGGAGAAGGAGATGGCTTATATTCTTCCATGTGAAAGTGGCGTAGAAGATCACATAAATACTTGGACTGGGAAAGGGAAATACCATCTTTGGATTACAAGACTTGAAGACCAAGAAAATAATGCAAGTGTCCTAAGTTTGTCATTTCAAACTATTTTTTAAGGCTAGACTTCACATGGTTTATAGGGTTGGCATTACTACCATTAAGGATAAGATCATCAACATGAAGAATAAGAATGATAAGGGACTTACCCGCTTTCTTGGTGTAGGCAGTATTGTCAGAATGACACCTAGAAAAGCCAATATCTAAAAGAAAGCTGTCCATTTTGGCATACCAAGCTCGAGGGTCTTGCTTGAGACCATAAATGGATTTCTTAAGCCAACATACAAGGATGGAGTCTATTTGTATAAAGACAGGAGGTTTTTCCATATTGATTTCTTCATGCAAGTTCCCATGCAATAAGGTGGATTTAACATCCATCTGATGGACTTCCCATTTAAAAGAGGCAGTAAGGGAAAGAAAAAGGTGGATAGAATTCATTTTGGTAGCAGGGGAGAAGGTTTCAATATAGTCAATACCTTCAACTTGTGAAAAACCCTTAGCAACAAGACGATCTTTATGTTTATCAACTTTTCCATTTGGTCCAAACTTGGTTCTGTAAACCCATTTGCACCTAACAAATTTTCGTTCCTTTGGAAGAGGAACAAGGTCCCATGTGTCATTTGCCAATAGTGAATGATATTATTCATCCATAGGTGCGCCCCAATCTAGATGGCCTGAAGCTTCTGCAAAGGTTCCTGAAGCCAATAAAGAAGAGGCTCTAATGAACTGAGAACGTGTACGATGATGATCTATAGGATCACCTCCAAGAGCACCTGCTGCATCCCGAGTATGACAGACCCATTTTGGAATCTGAGGAGCTGAAGGAGGATCCCAAGAAGGTGGGGGAGGATTGTCATCCTCACTGTCATCATCTGAAGAAGGAATATTTTCAGAAGTAGAAGGGATAGAGAGAGGTGGAACATTCGCCGAACTAGGCTTGTAGGCCGATATATTTTCGTCAAACTTTACATCTCTTCTAATGATAACGTTTTTGGATTTATTTTGAAGAAGTCTATATCCTTTGACATCTTCAGAATATCCAACAAAAATACATTTTTCACTCTTAGTTTCTAAGGCATTATGTTTCTCATCTGGAATATGGGCCCATGCTTCACTTCCAAAAACATGAAAGTGACTTACATCTATTTTAATTGATACCTTGCTTTGATACCATGTAGGAATTTACAAGGTAAGTTCCTTAGATAGAACACCAAAGGACACCGCTCACAAACAGATCACAGAACGGTACACCAGTATTCTTGACGTGGTTAAAACCCTCAAAGAGGGAAACAATCCATGACTTGAGCCAACACAACCACTTCAGGCAATTTATTAATGTAAAAGAAAGAAAATTTACATAAGCTTCTCTCATGAACGGTCCCCTTACAAATGACCATCCATGCTCTTTAAATAGAGATCATGGACCAATAAGGTGTTATTAAGCCATGAATCAAGTGTCAATAATACCGAGGAGAGAATGAGCCGTCAGATCACTTCATGTCTAGAACATATCGTGATCCTCGGATTGTAAGTTACAAAAAATACATAGTAAAGAAACACACTTACCTAACTATACACTAGAACCTGACATAACCATCAATGGAAGTTGAAGTGCCTCAACTTCCTGAAAAGTTCTTGAACTTTCAAGGATCATAGAATTACATTTTGAAGAATGGATCAGATCAGGCATGGTGTGTGGACAACTACTACTAGTAATTTTAACAACATCACTACTATCTGGATGGCAATCATCTACATCATTGGTTTGATCATATTTGTCGAATTCAACAAATCGATTACTCGAGTCATAAAAGTATTCTAATTGAAAATCTATAGATGGAGAAATCTTATGATCAACCTAATTTGAAGAATTGTCCTCATGAAAAACTGGAAATAATAAGGAACATAATGGATGATGGATGATTTGATTGCTTTCTCCCTCATCATGGAAGACCTCACTACCTTGTGTCAATTCAAAATCAAACTCATTAGATGAGGAACTTGAAGAGCATGGAGTATCTTCATCACAAGATAATGCATTGCAAACAGTAAGACACAAGGGGTAGTGAGTTGAAGAGGAAGTTCCCATATAAAGAGAATCTTCTTTGATTGAATTGGATTTAAGATCTAAATCTTTCAAATCAAAATCTCCTTGAGAAACTGAAAGATTAGTTGGTTCACTTGGACATTTATCACCACATACATCAAAATGTTGGTTTCCCAAGGCTTTCCTTGATTGACTAGGCAAATTGATTTCATTTGATTGAATACTGAGATTACTAGATTCAAAATCATTTAGGGATGGAGGAACACCATTTTGACAAAGAGGACTTTGAAAAAGAGAAGAAGGATAGAAATAATCTTTACCTTTCTACTGCTCTACCTGTGAAAAGTGATTACCTTGCGCTTGATCATTACTTGGATTTGGAAGAGGTTGATCAAGCAGATCAAGGGGTAGGGATTATGAGAATGGGATAATAGAGGAGAACAAACATCCCTTGAAGAGGCCATGATGTCAGTTAAATCAAATTCAAGATTGAAGTTACGAATGTTAATATCATCTTGAAAATTAAAGGGATGAGTCTTCACCTTAGGCTTTATGAACCATTCCAAAGTTTCCTCCATTGGATCTAAATCAAGGAATGTGGATGGAGGTTGAAGAGACAGATCAACAATTTGATTTGTAGATTTGCCAACTCCAACATCATCACAAGGAGGCACCCAAATTGGTACTGAGAAAGGAGGAGGACAAGGAACAAAAGGAATGGAATGTTTCTCCTCTGAAATAAGAGGTGTCTCATGTTTTACAAAAGTTGGGAGAGTAGAAATATTAGGGGGTTCAAATTCAAATTGATTCAAAGAGATCCAAACCGAATGTCGAAACTTTTCCTTGAAGTAATCCCAATCCATATCTTCTTCAAAAACTCATAACATAGGTGAAGGAATCTATTAGAAAAATCCTCAATTAACTCATTGGGCTTCATTATTAGTCGATTAATCCTTTTAAGAACATCCCGGTAATCATACCTATCAAAGGCTTGATGAAGCTCCTTGAGGAATTTATCAAATGAATGAATGGAAGCAGATGGTAAGGTATGACACCATTAGTTAACTTGACCTTCAAGTGTGAGGAAGAAAAGAACACAAGCAACATCTTCACAATCGATTTCATAAAATTCACAAAAATAGAGAAAATTAGATATATGCTTAGCTATGGATATTTCACCCTCACCATCAAACTTTAATTGAGACAAGTTATAAAGAGGTTCATCGGGGATTAAAATTTTATCGTTGACTTTATTGGGAAAACACCTCAGGATTATGATTTGGGGATGGGCGATTTAAGATAAGAGATTCAAAACAGACTCAATGGGCACAACTTTTCATATATCCCTCCTTCTAACACCATAATTTTGATGGTGCTGGAAATCAGCCAACATACAGGGGGTCTCCCTTATGTGAAGTCCCAATTAGACCTCACATAGTTTGGAGTTGGAGTCCCATCTGGAGTATTAGCTCGACCACCATAACTTAAGGTTTTCCTTGGCTGCAATGAATAACACAAGAGAGTATGCACATAACCTTTGAAATCAGCAAGTAAGTTGACACTGTAAAACACCAATTGCAATGTGTAAAAGGAGGCCTTCACGAGAGGGGAGGAAAGAGTGGATCTCTAAAAGGAAAGTTGTAGTACTATCCTAAGAGAGGCACACGATAGCAAGGAAAGATTCGTTAGTTATCTAGCAAAATATTTCACATAAACACAACGATCGTTAAAGAAAATACAACACACATCCAATGAGATAAGCACCAAAGTTAATGAAGTAGTTCAATTTCTTTAGTACATTTGAACATAACATATACCGTAAACATATAAAGAATAGTCTTACAACATTCACGATACATGCATGAAAGTGTGTTGGCTCAATGAGCTTCTGATTATTAAGTCAAAGATCTAAGTACACAATTACAATGGTGAGACACTAGTTCCAATAGTTGAACATTAAGTGACTTTTTGCTTCTCCAAAAGAATGATCTGCTCTCCTATGTGAAGCGGAAGAATCCAAGGCTAGCTCTCCAAATTCTATGACTCCAAAATCTCATTGCTTGAGTTATGAGGTTTCTTTTATAACAAGAGGAATGACCTTTCATACCCCCTATGAATCTTGAGCTACCCTCACGACTCTTGGACTCCTAAACGACCTTTGAACTTCTGTTGTATCTTTGGTCCACATGTGACCTTTCATGTTCCACATGTGACTCCTAAACTTCCACACATTTACATTTTGTCATTTTCCTTTTGATAATAAATCATTACATTCCACATCATGTGGCAAGTCAATGATGACATGGACTTCATGATGATGTGGCAATGTCAAGTTCTCCCTTTGCCACGTTGTCTTCAATATTCATGAAAGGTCTGATTTTTTCTTCATCCTCACCCTCCAAAGAGTCTTGGATCAATATGGGGACCTCTTGAGTTCTCATGACATGTCTTCATTCTACCACGGTCCAGGATCTACTTCATTTTCTCATGATGGTTATTCTTTATGTTTTTTCTCTGCAAGTGCTTCTTTGTTCCTTCTCCTTGACATCTTCCTTGAGCATAATCTTGCCATGTTGAGGAGGTACACCCACCAATGAAGTTCACTCATGACAAGGCAAGATCAATCTTGAAATAATCTATCATATCCCTACTTTTCTCATGGAAGAAACTGCTCATGATGGGCCTGTGTGAGGACTGAGGAGGAAGGGCTTATGGAGGATGGCGTAGTTGAGCTCAACAATGGTTGAGGCAAGGCACCGTTGTTCACTAGAACTACACCATGCACTATGATGAGGGGCTCTTCAGGGTCCAATGCAGTGGGAAAGTGCAAGAGTTAGTGTGATGATCTCACTGACTGAAACTGCGCAGTGCGCATGGATCAAGGGAGAAGAAGGCATTGATAACATAGTTGAGCTTCATAGTGACCGAGGGAGACCCAGTCTATGGACTAGAACTATGAAATGCGCTCAGGAGGCAGGGCAAGACTCAGTGACTACGTAGTGAAGGAGTCTAATGGACAAGGGTTGATGAATTTCTAACTAAAACTATGACATGTGCTATAACTGAGTGGCAGAATTGAGGAAGAGCGTAGTTTTCTTCAACAATGATCTAGGAGAGGTTGCACTATCCAATAGAACTACAACATGCGATAGGAAGGCAAGAAAAACAAGGCAGGGCACAGTGAGGGGTTGAAGTTAGCAATAAGAGCAGGACTAGGCACTATCACTATGACATGCATTGCACTTAAGAGGGATGATTCCAAGCTAGCGCAATTTGTTTATGCAATAATTGACTGTTCACTGAAAATGCAACCCGCAATCAGGAAGGCCCCCTAGAAGAGGAGATTTCGTAGTTAGCTATGGGAGGTAGTAGAAAGAAAGTCACTTTTCCTAGGAGATGCTCACTGCATTGTGAGAGAGGAAGGACATTTGCATGGTGCAGTTTTCTTTTGTAGAGGGTCACTAGAAATGATCCATGTGCTATACAAGGCAGAGTTTCTCAAATCTCAGTGTAGCGAGTCAGTGCATGCAACAAGGGTTAGGTGACTCTGCATTGAAGGTTCTCAACTTGCAATAAAAGGAGATGACCTTAAGAGAGGCTTAGTGCACAATTCTAGGAAGGAGAGATTTCATCATTGAGGGTCATGGATAAGCTGTGCTCATCACCTTGTAAGAGAGTTCATGTATTCACATCTTACGCTGGGTAGTAGGACCAAGAAGAGCTTCAAAATGGTTGTGTGGGATTAGTAGAGTAAGAGCAAGAAAAGCATATGAACAAGACTCAAAATGGATCACACACATGAATTCTATCATAATAAGCCAGGGGAATGCACATGACTCATGAACAATAATCACACCTTGAAACGATAACAAAGCGACAGTTATTTCGAAGTGTGACAGTTGAACTGTATCATTATGACACTTAGAACACAAGTTGCAACACAAGTGTCGACTATGACCAAAAAGTGTGATAAGTTGTGGGAATGTGTCTAGCGCATATGATTATGGTATGTAGGACCATCTAATGCATAAGAGTGTGCTAGAGATACCTCTAGTAATGTGCAAAGGTACAACACATATAAGAGTGAAAGAAGTTAAAAGCGACACTTGCGATAATAAGAAAACATGAAAATGACACTTACAAAAGCTAAAGAACTTGAAGGTGACACATGCCAAAGTGAAGATAACATGAAAACACCATGTGGTAAAGTGAAAGCAAGCAAAAATGACAGTCATGAAAGTGAAAGCGACACTTATGAAAGCAAACGTGTGCAAAAGTGACAGTTGAGAAAACTCACTAGAATGATGAGACAAATACAACCGAAAGTGAGAGGGAGACTGCCAATGGAGAGTACCACTGACTGTTGACATAAGTTGTGCAGTGCATTGTACTTAAGCCTTTCTTTCAAGGGTTATGCAATGCCTAGCTAAGCTTGCATAAGAAAGATGTGCATTTGTGAATTCATCAAAGGTTGAACATGTGTGAGCAAGTGACTTTGACACTTAGAACTTGAGAAGAAGACTGAAAAACTTAGCAAACATCAATCGACCATGAAAATACTATGAAATGACATATCGTTAGATCCTCAGTAGGCTCCAAAATTCAAGTGTAGGCAAAATTTTGGAGGGTGTTGATTGAGCTGTCAACACTACCAAGTGCTGAGAGGGATCAAATCTCTTGAGGTACAAACATATTTTAGAATGAAAAGTGATTTGATCCCTCTTGGCCATTAGTAAATTCAACGTTTTTTTATTTTTATTTATTTTTGTGTTTTCGGTTTTACCCATGGGGATTTGAACCTTGAATCTCATGGTTTACTTAATACTTCACAACACAATGATCACCAATCGAGTTGCACCCCATGGGCAGTAGATCTGAAGTTAAGACAGATCTAGACTTACATCTAGAGGCACTCACCAACCTAGAATGGTAGAGATGATGTAATGTTTAAGATGTTGACTTGATCAAAATAAAATAAAAATACAAGTAAAATAAAATAAAAAAACATAAATAATGATTATATAATTAATTATAATTAATAATTTAACTAGCCTAGATCCATCTTAACTCCAGATCTACCAGGCCCCTAAAGGGATCAAATATCTTGAAATACAAACCTCTTTTAAATGGAATTAAGATAAATCTAACCTGGGGAACTTCTCCATTCAAACTATACCCATCGTCATGAAATTTAAAATTAAATATTTCGTCCTCTTAATTTTATAATGACTTATTTTTTTACCTTTAAAAAAATTACCAAAAATTATTATAATAAGAATAACAAAAATAAAGATAAAGAAAACCAAACTCATTACTTTTCCAATTTTAATTTTTACATTTAAACATAGTGGTGAAAATGATAATTACAAACATACTATACATTTTTATAATTTAAAAAATATAAAAAACAATTAAATTCTAAAATTAAGATTAGATAAAAGTTTATTTCAAATAATTATAAAATACGATACATTTAAAAAGGCATCATGTTCATTTTCAGTTTCATTTTTTTATTATCACAATTGATTTATTCCGGGGTATTTTTCGGTTCCTCTAGTAACTAATTCCATTATAAAAAGGAGATCATTATTATTAATTTATTTATAAGCATTATTTTATTAACATAATTGAAATAGTTTAAAATATAATTTTTTATTTTAATTTTGCATTGTTTAATCGAATACTTAAATTAATAAAAATAAAATAGAATTTTATATTTATTAAATTTTAGGTTTTTTTGGAAATTTAAGTTGAATATTTAAAAAAAATTGAAATATATATCATTTTAAAAAATTAAAAAAAAAATATTTATGTGTCATTATTATATGTTTTGAAGTTTTTGGTAGGAATTCATTGAAACAATTTTAGGTAATCACTTTTTAATATATAAATGGATTCAAGACTCTAAAAAACTATAAGACGCAAGAAAATTATAGAATTTTATGTTTATTAAATTTTATGTTTTTTTGGAAATTTAAGTTGAATATTTAAAAAATTGAAATATATATAATTTTAAAAAATAAAAAAATTTAAAATACTTTTATGTCATTATTACAAGTTTTGAAGTTTTTTATCAGAATTCATTGAAACAATTTTAGGTCATCACTTTTTAATATATAAATGGATTCAAGGCTCTGAAAAACTATAAGACACCGGAATTATGTAGAGAAAACACCTGAATTATGTAGAGAAGACAGATCAAATTTATGATTCCAACAAATTCTTAGTAGATTCCAAACATTTTTTTACCAAAAAATATACTCAAAAAACCTCCCAAACATAAAATAGATAAACTAAAACTTTAATATTTAACCTCATCTTTCAGCTTTTTGGTATTGATTAAAGTACTCCAAAGTTAAAAAAGACACCAATAAAGATAACCCATTAAAAAATCTAAAAAATTGATTGTGATATCAAACCTAATCTTCTTCATATTAACTATGTTCCTTTAATTAAAAAAACATTAAATAAGACATAATAATCAATTCAAAATTCCAATGCAAATTTTTATATATAAATTCAAAACACTATTCCATCTATGAATTTATATAAAAATGATTTATATCCATCTAACTAATTTATATAGAAATAATTTATTTTTAATTTTATTCATTTAAAAAAATAATAAAAAATATTAATTTACTGTTAAAATTCCATTACTTACATAAACTATATACATTATAATTATACATCAATTTAAATTAATAAATATTTAAAATATTTTAATTTTTAGTTGGTTTATTAATAAATGAATATTTCTTGTAAGCAAAAAGTTAAATTATAACCATGAACAATAGTATTAAGACTAAGTGTGATGTTATTAAAAGTATATAATGTTGTTAGAATTAGTTTTAGTGAGGATTACAAGAAAATTATTTTTCTTATAAATATTATTTATCATGAAATTATTTTTTATTTTGGAAAAAGATTAATTATTTATTTTAATTTTTTTTTTTAATAATAGTGATGAGTCACTTATATTTATAAATATTAATCAATAATAATTATTTTTATATTAATTAACAAGAAGAATATAATAATTTTGACCAAAATTAATTAATTAATATTAAAACATATACATTTAACCAAAATTAATTAATATTAAAAGATAATTTTTATTTATATATAAAATTGAATACATATAATTTTCTTTACACATATTAAATAAACTTAAAAAAAACAAATTTTATATATAATTAAACTAAAAAACAAATTAACTTTATATATAATTAAAATTATATTAAATGTTATATATATTTAATATAATTTAGTTATTTTAATTTAAAATCAAATACTTTAATACTATTAAAATATTTATTAAGATTAACTTAATAATATTAGTTTCTTTGGGCCTGGAGTATGCCCTAAAACTGCTTCTGCTTGGCTAAGAGCTCGTCTTTCTCGAACGTAAGGAAACAGGTTAACGGCCCAAGACCCAGAGGCATCTGGCAGGAGTGAAAGCCTGCTCCCTTACGGACCACCAGCGGGTTATTTCAGGTGGCGTGGTTTTCCTTGATAACAGTGATGTGTCAACTGACATTCGCGGATAGCAGCCAGAGATGGCTGTCCTCACTGTTGGTTTGACAAACTGAGTTTGATAGATTTTTCCACCTTTTGAAAAAAAAAAAATAATAATAATATTAGTTTCTTTCAGTGAATAATGTATTCACTTCCATCCAAATAAATTGACTCATGTCTCCCTTTTGCCCTCTCGAAAAAGAAGAGACTTGGTGATAAAGAAATTGATTTATTAATCATTTTTTTGCTAGTGTGTCCATCACACTCCATAATGGGTTGAGTGGGGTCATTTCTTAAAAGTTTTCGAGTACTTTTGGATCTTGTGTTGGTGTAACCCAATAGTAATTCATCATTGAATCCTCTAAATAAGTCGATTTTTTGTTGTCATATTATTCTATCTTGAAATATTTTGTTTTTACATCATAGGTGCTCAAAATAGATGGGAAAATGATATATCTTTAATTGAAATGGTGTGTTCAAGTATAGTTTTAGTTGTAATATAAATTGAACTAGTTAAATTGAGAGGGGAAATGATTATTTTTTAAATATTTTTTTAGTTAATTTAAATTAAAATTTGATAAATATTTTTAAAAATTTGAATTCAAGTTGTTTAATTTATAGAATTAGAGTGTTTTGGGGGTTTTCTAAAGTGTTGAATTCACTTATGCATTCAAAAATATAATTTAAACAACAAAAAATCACAATATTGCTTGAGATTGTATCATTAAATTCCGGTGAAAAAATCATTCGTCTATAAGTTAGACTACACCATATAAATTTAATTAAGATGATTGGTTCTTAATATGTATTTAAAATAAAAGTGATAGTGACAATTTTTTCATTATTTAAATACAGAGTAAAAATAGAGTAATAAATTTATTTAATAAATTATTAATGGTCAAAATAAATTTGGAGCAGTTTAACCATTAGAGGTTCTTGTCCTTTTTGTTCAAATCCGGGAATACAATTCTTGGTTAGATCATAAATTTTAGTTGTTTAAAACATGTTTTTGAATGTAGAGATGGATTTAGCACCGTAAAAAACCTCTAGGTTACTCAATTTCTACATATTACATAGCCAAAACTTAAAATTCCAAGAAAACCCTACCAATTTCGGGCAAAATTGACAAAAAAAAGAGGCAAAAACATCTAACACTTAGACTACTATAATAAAAGTATTACTCTAACATATAAGAAGAAGATTGAGCTTTCTTATCCAAATCAAGATCTTTAACTATAATTTTGAAAATGGATTGAAACCATGGAAGCACAACTTTATAAAAAGGTAAACTTTGTCCATATATTAATGATTATTACTAATAACACATGCTTTATTTAAAATTGAGAGAATCCATGATCATAAAAGTGAATATTTTTCACAAGGATGGACACCCATTGGTTGCCTTAAAAAGAAGCCATCAATTACAAATCCAAGTTTGAGATTTTTTAACAATGCTCATAAGTGATTAACTCTATCAACATATCATATCACATTTTAGAGAATGATCACCTTCTCCCTTAATCCTTAGCTCTTAATTTATTAAATAATAATATTTGATCTCACAAGCTTTTAAATCTTTATTTTTAATATAAGTATTATTTTTGTTGTTGGTCAGTTTGTCTATGACTTGTGGGACTAGACCCAAGGGCATCTAAGCAGTCAAAATCACATGGGGATCACACTCATCTTGGGCCACACCAACCCTTAACATGGCTGGATTTTTTGTACTTGTGAGGTTTTGAACCGACAAACTTAACACAATGAGTGCCTCAATATAAAACCATATCACCCATTTTTCTACATCTTCTAGGTATTTTACAAAATTGAATGCCGTGTGGGTGGACTTTGATCCACTTATGTCTACATTGATCACAAGATCATTTAATAATATCTCTAGGTGCAACTACACATTCAATCACTACCTCAAAGTGCCCCCATAGCTTCAAGCTAGGCTCTCAAGAGAATTGAACCTTGCCCAATGATGAAACACTCATAACTTTCCACATTAGATCCAACCCGTTTGGACTTTTTAAAAAGAGGACATGGAGGTGGGTTTTGATCCACTTATGCATGCATATGTTACAAAATAATAATATTTTTAGATAAAATGCTTCATTTAATTCCTATATATACAAAATGTGCAAGACATCTTATATAGAGAGAAGGTAGTGTTACACAACTAAAAAACAAGTTGTGTTACCCAACTAGCATGAGCGAAGAGCCTGGAACCTAAGAGCATGAACTAGGTAGTGGATCATCTTTGGAAGTGGTCTCCATCCTTCAAAGAATAATTTTGCATTTGGAATGAATGACCCTAAATATCAAGCCTATGTGATCAAGTTTAAGGGGTTTTCTTGTTTTGAAAATGGTAATGGAAACAATAAGAAACTTATTATTGATTCATTGAGGAGAATAATGCAACGATGTTTCCTTTCATGAGACTTGCAAACAAGTTCACTAGGTTAATGATGTTGCTAATTATGATTATAAATTTAAGCAAACGAAGTGAAAGTATTGATAATGAGCTCTTCACTCATGGTACATGGAGCATAACCCCACATAGCTTAAATTTCTATTATTACACCAAAGACATTTCCTTAATGTGATTGTATACCTAGAAAAAGGCCTTCACATGGACACTAGGCTTTATATGCCATGTACTACTCTAGGGTTTGATCACACATCTCTTCGATGAATAACAATGGGAGAGTTGTATCCTCCATCACTAATGATAATGCATTATGTAATGTTTACAGAGAGTCAACATGGATGCTTTTCATTCTCAACATATTGTAACAAACATACATTGACTTGTGTTTATGAGAATCGTATATCGACTTCAACAACAACTTAGATGTAATTCCCCCTTTTTTAAACTACTCATAATAAGTAACAAGATTTAATCTTAAACTTGAAAATGTATTCAACAAGGATAACAAAGCATCACATAGTTTGACCCCTCCCCATTACATCAAGTAACGAATTTGCAACCAATTTCATGTCAAGATATTAGTTGTGAATACCATAAAAAAGCATAAATATTTTCATTAAAAAATGACCTTCCATATTAGTTCATCTACAAGTTAGAATGATGCAACAAATTCTAAAACATTGAACAATAAAACCAAAAAGAGAAAAAAGCTTATGTTAATTCTAATACTTCTCCACAAAGAAGAGTTAGAGAGTAGACTTGTGACTTCTTATGCATGTATGAAAGATATGCAAGGCCTTATTCAAACCAATTGTGCTAATTCCTTATTATTATTATCCAATTTTAAAGTCACGGCCAGACACTAAATTGACTTCACTAAAAAAGAAATAAAAAAAAGAATTGTGACTTCTTATGCATATATAAAAGACATATAGATTGGCCTGGAGTATGCCCTAAAACTGCTTCTGCTTGGCTAAGAGCTCGTCTTCCTCGGACGTAAGGAAACAGGTTAACGGCCCAAGACCCAGAGGCATCTGGCAGGAGTGAAAGTCTGCTCCCTTACGGACCACCAGCGGGTTATTTCAGGTGGCGTGGTTTTCCTTGATAACAGTGATGTGTCAACTGACATTCGCGGATAGCAGCCAGAGATGGCTGTCCTCAATGTTGGTTTGACAAACTGAGTTTGATAAGTTTTTCCACCTTTTGAAAAAAAAAAATAAAAAATAAAAAAAAATAAAAGACATATAGATCCTCATTCAAACTTGGTAATTGTACACCATTAAGATATATTGGTAGTAATAAACATCTAAAACTAGAAATCCACCTTGAACACATGGGATAAATATGTTTTTTTCCAAAGTGTTAGAGATTGAAAGGGTTAACACTTGCTTCCATCTCTCTGTATACATATAATATTATATGTATATATTCCCTATGAAGATGAGGGGGACTGAACTACGGAATGGCATTACTTATTTGGTGGGTTAGTTGGTATGGTTTGTAGGGCATGCAGGTGTCAGCACAACATGTAATACATTTTGGAATGAACCACCACTAGCAAATTGGATCGGATTTCGTTGCCCATAATGACAAGACCCCACCCGCACCCTTATCCCCCACCCATTTGGAAAGGGACAACGACCCCTTGTGTGTGGCCTCCGACATTTTACCTTTCACTTCACTCCATACGATGAGCTGTCACCTACTCCACCTGTGGGAGCAAGACAACCAACCCCAACCGCTAATCAAATGGAAGAGGCCGGGGAAGAGGGGACACCTAACCCTAGACCACGTGGCAGCGCCTTAGTTGTGACGATGATTATCACAATAATACTATGCACTTTGCTGGGAAGCATTTAATTCGGGGCCGTGACAGTCAAGTGGCGGTCAAACTCGGCCGGGCGTAACATTTAACGCTAAGTTCCGCCATGTCATGGATGATGATGATGATGGTGGGATGGCAAACATGAGGGAGGAATCTCGGCCTGCCCGCATTATGACGATTCGATTTCGTGCAGCCAGGGGTCCGCGGGGATTGGGACACGTCGCAAATCAAGAACGGGCCGTCCGACACGTGTCCCGTACCGTCCTGCTTTTCTTTGCCCAGGATCGTTTCTTCGACCCCGGGAGGACACGCGTCCGGTGGAGATGCAGTAAACCGACGGCGAATTTGGTCGTCGGGAGGGATCGGTAGCACACGTGTGCGGCGCTAGTGAAAAGATGGGCGACCAGTTGCGCGCCAGGCTGGCTGAGCTGTCAAGGCGGGGGCCACACGTGTAAGCAAGGGAGAGGGCTGGGGCGGTGCCAGGTGGTGGCCCGGCGATGGGTAGGCGCTCCTCGGCCTCCCAAAGGACGCGGAGGTTTTTCATCCATCCATTCAGCATCATCCATGCATGCAGAATGCATACATGGATGCCGCATGGCCCTTCGATAACCGGGTAGACCAAGATCTGACAGGCGCAATATTCAGAAGGCATGAAAGATTGTGCGAGGGTTTCTGCTTTCTTTTTCCTTTTCTTTCCGTTATATTCAATCTTCTGGTAATTTTGGAACAATTCTAACATCATCAGTTATTTCTCAAGGATCTTTTCGGAGATGGATCGGTCCTCCTTTGGGGTTTTTTCCTAAAGACGTGAATTTTTTCTCTTTTCACTTTCTCATTGTTTTTTTTATTCTCCACTGCGTGTATTTTTTTGGGAGATCATGATTGTCCTGCTGCACGAATGGACGCTAAGAGAAGGAGGTGATCTGGAAAAAAATACCAGTCCAATATGAGAAAATTTGCAGTGGCGGCTATTTTACTGTGGAGCCCGTGATTTGAACCGCCGACGAATGTGCGTTTTAATAAAGCAGTACATGTCTGTGGACGAACTCAAATCCGCGACCGTCTTAGGGTTTTTTTTTCCCAATTTTGTTCTTTGTTCAGGTTTTTAAGCGGAAAATTGAACTGGAAAAAAATTGTTCCTGAGCCGTTTCGAACTCACGACCTTCTTGGAGATGAATTTAGTCTAACCAGAGCGTTTCTTTCTTGCAAGCGCGTTTCCGTGAAATATACAGGAATTTTCTCTGCGAATTTTTAATTCCCGTGGCATCAGAAGTTCCGATTTACCAGGTTTGCATTAAGAACAACTGGTGCTTTCGTTCTTTTTTAGCCTTCCTGAAACTCGACTTATTTTGTGAGACCATAGCTTTTTATGTTACTGTGTGATTTTATGAACATAAATGTTTTTAATTCTTATGAAGCTTCCCTGTGATCGAAACTCAGAAGATAAAGATATAGATATTTTCCATTCTCTCTGCAAATTTCGACGAACATGCTTGTCGAATGTTTATTTATGATCCGTCTCTTTTAGGTCTTTGAACTCGGAATTTCTCGGCTGTATGCTTTGGATGAGAATGGAAACAGCGATATCCTCACCTGATGCCTGCATGAATCCCTGCAGTTTGCTGGAAGAGACTCCGGCCATGGCCGCAAGGCGACGCCGGATGGAAATCCGGCGCCTGAAATTGATGTCTAATAGCGGAAATTTTTCTGATATGGTGAAAAAGCGCACTCGTGCACGAAACGGTCGGGTTTGCAGTAATTGTTTTGGCAGGGAGGGGGTTTCTTTGGCAGAGGAGGATGCCGAAAATTCATTGGCAATGGAAATTGAACTGCAGTCGCATACTCTGTATCCCGCCAGAAGGCTGGTGAGGTCAGTGTCGACTCCTATTGGTTGGAATAGTGGGCTGCTTTGCACCTGCCGCGTGGAGAAATATTGGACGAGCGAGGCCTCTGACAAACAAGACAGCATCAGCAGCACCCCTGTCAATGAGAAAAACAAATTTAACAGCAGCAGCAACAATAACAATAATAACTCTAATAAGAACGACAGCATCAGTAATGTTGCAGCCGATTTAGAGCCTGTGGCTCAAGATTCAACTCAACAAGAGGCAATTACTGATAGTAAGCCTCAAAGAGATAAATCATCTTCAGAAGATGACAATAATAACAATAAGGACCTCCCTACCGTTACTACTCCTGCTGCTGCTGCAGGTAAATGTAACGTTCCTGCTCCTCCCACACAGGGGTCTAAACAGCGTACAACTGAGCAGGGTGTTCCCTTAAACAGGCCGTTGAAGACCATAGGCAGGGCTAACAGTGAAAGCATCAGTTTGCTGTTGAAGGATCCATGTCCTCCGCATAGTACCATGTCTATAATTGGCAGAAGACGTGAAATGGAGGATGCTGTTTCGGCTGTGCCCTCGTTCTTTTCCATTCCGAAAGGTAGTTCTATTGCACTTCTAGACGGGTTCTGTGGATCAGGACCGCCGCCGCTGCCTACTGCTCTCCACTTCTTTGCTGTCTATGATGGCCATGGTGGATCTCAGGTACTTAACGCAAAACAATTAAACTTTTGTCTGTTTTCTTCCTTGCCCCAATTTTCGTTAAGGGATTCCCTTTTCTTTAAAAAGTCATCATTATTATGATTTCAATACATTTACTTGAGGTTTTGATGATTATAGGAACTGTAAATGAACTATTTAGTGACACTATATATAGGGGCATAAATTTGTAAAACTACTCTATATTTCCAGTGAGAGTGGAGAGGTGCACTACTCCCTTGGTAGGGAAGATTCCCTGTTTGTGGATATATATGTGTGTATTGCAAACTATCATAGATCCATGTTAACCCCGGCTTTATTAAGCATACCTCACCACCAGGTTTTGGATCCCTCACTCCTAAGTCAGTATTTGGCGCAGAGGTTCGTTTAGGTTTGAGTTACTGTATCAGAAATACTGTTGGGCAATTTTAATACGTTTTCTTCATTTTTATAGCCTTTTCTGTTGGAATAACAATTCATTTTTACATCTATTTAAGGAGCTGATCTCGATCCTTATCAGAGGCTATTTCTATTCATTTTGCATCTATTTAAGAAACTGATCTCGATCTTTATCAGAGGCTATTTCTATATAATTTTTGTGTTGGAAAATTGCCGTTCATATATATATATATATTGTAACTTGCTGGTGATCCTTATCATTCTCTTATATTGATATTTAGCACAATATACATCTCTGATGGTTTTTATTCAGGGTTATATCTGTGTGTGCATCTCTTCGAAGAAACCTCAATGCTTTGCACTTTTGCACTTTTCATGTGTAGGCTTCAGTATTCTGCAAGGACCGTTTCCATGAGGCTCTTGCTGAGGAGTTGAGAAATTCCTCTCCATTTTGCAGAGATTTAAACGATTGGAGTAAAGTGATGTCTACTTGCTTCACGAAAATAGATATGGCAGTGGGAGGGATGTGTCCAAATGGAAGCTGTGGGAGTGGGGATTCACAAAAGACTAGTGATTGCTGCCAAGATCCAGTTGCACCAGAGAACGTGGGTTCAACAGCTGTTGTAGCCATTGTGAGCCCATCTCAACTTGTTATTGCAAACTGTGGAGATTCCAGAGCAGTCTTATCAAGGGGAGGCAAAGCTATTCCCCTTTCCAGTGACCATAAGGTATGAGGGAGATTTTTGAACCTTTTATTATCTAAGGCTTTTCAGAGCCTAGATCCAATTATGTAATCCGTATTTGATGCAGATGCATGATGATTAGCTTTTCATTTGACATTGAGTTGGTTTTTTATTTTTCTCAGGTAATTAGTAGTTAATGTTTTTAATTGGTTCATGTTTCGAGTCCTAGTGCCAAAGGTTGACAATTTTGTCGAATTGGTTTATTATTTTTTGGGGATTTCCAGCTTATTGTAGCTATATGTATATTGTAGCCCGAACGAGAGGACGAGTTGAACCGCATTGAAGCTGCTGGTGGACGTGTTATTTTTTGGAATGGGTATCGTGTTGGAGGTTTTCTTGCTATGTCAAGGGCCATAGGTCTGTACTCTATTGTCCTTTTTATAGGGTCATGCTGGTCGAAATCTGAAGAGCTATAGTCTGTGATAATAGCTTCTTGATCAACGAGTGGCGTAATGGATAACTCGCTATATGATGTATAAAATAGTCTTTTGGAGATGTTTTGAGTAGTTTCTACTCTATAATCTTTCAAGTGATTATGTTAGTCTTCTTCAGTTTATGACATAAATAGTAGAAACATGTGGCGGAGAACTTTGTAGAAAGAAACAAATCCGTCCAGTAAAACAAGAAGAGTTTTCATGTACCCATGAGGTGTAAATCAGTTGGTTTGTGTGGGGTTTAGTCCCCATCATGTCATTGGTTCAAATCTCATGGGAATGGATTGAAGGTGTGAGCCATGTGGGGGATATAAAACTGTACCGCGGGGCATCATCGAGACTGAGCCTCACACAATCCTGGTGACAGCATCCCACTGGTGGCAAGATTGTTCTTCCATTCAACATTGGGGTTGGCCCTGGTCTAGGCTCAACCTAGCCGGAATAAGTAGAGTTTTCATGTGTTGTTTAACTTGGGATCCTTATTAATGCAAATCATCTAGGATTCACTGTTGAGAGAACATGAATGGAATCTTAATAAGGTTCACATATTAGGATCATATAGTCAAATGATTTTTCAATTGATTATGGGGAATATGCAAAAGCATTTTCTATAACTGTTTTAGATTAATGGTCTTATAAGGGTAAAATTCTGGTTGTATGTAGTTGACATCCTAATGCTATTGTACTTTTCTTGCTTACAGGTGACCGATTCTTGAAACGGTATGTGATTTCTGAACCAGAAGTAACATGTACAGAGCGTACACATGAAGATGAATGCCTGATTTTAGCCAGTGATGGTCTATGGGATGTTTTGTCAAATGATGTTGTTTGTGAAGTTGCTCGAAAATGTCTGGCTGGTTATCGGCCGCATCGTTCAAAAGGTATTACTGAAGACACTCCCGTTGGTGCAGCAGCCGCTCTCCTTACAAAACTAGCCTTGGGAAAGGGAAGTGGAGATAATATTAGTGTAGTTGTAATCGATCTCAAAGAAAGAAGAAATAGAAACAGATGATAATTATTCTGCTTTATATAAATATATCTATATGCATACATACATGATACAATACAAAGATAACCCAATGATCTGCTGAATTGGTTCACCTATTTCTTTAGGAATTGTGATTAGTAGGTTGGGAGATGGGGACGGCAAGACATGCGTCTTTGTATAATTCTGATTCTTTTCAACAATTAGAGAGATACACTTTTTCCCCACCATTGTACATCAATGAGCTAGTCATCAGTCATCAGGACAAGGTGCATGCTCAATTTTCGGGATCCTTTAGAACGGCAAAGTTGTTCTTGTCATTTTAACCTTTAATTGTCAAGACTCAAGATATCCTTGTAGTGAATCTGTTGGCATACACGAATGAAAATAGGTTCCTTCGAGGGATATTGCGTGGGATCCCTACATACAGTGAAATGGGGGCGTAAAAAGCCTCTTGAGCATTTTGTAAATGATTTTTGAACAATGTGATGGTTTTCATCCTGAAAACCCATGTCTTAAGTGTTCAATATTGCGGTTTACTCTTTTCTCCAATGATTTAACGTAACTTTATTTAAAAGTTTCCTCTGGAAGATTCTGATTTAGATTTCATAAGCTGTTCATTTTGGTGGCTTCGTGTGCCCCCTTTTTAACATATTTTGTAAAAATTTCCTCTGTAATATTCTGATTTTATAGACTATACATATTGCCCACTTTATATATCCAGGCAACATTCTTGTCTTGTTCTAAATCCTTTTGTATTAAGGATTTCTCCTGTGGGTTGGAGTTTTCTACAAGAGATCTAAAATATTCTTGCGAATAAGTTATGTCTTCATTCTAATTTTAGTAGTTGCATAATGGCCTGTTTAATGAATTTAGATCTGGCAGTCACGATAGCTTCTACATTGGTCAATCTTCAATTTTTCTTATTTGATGTTTGTAGTCAATGACTTTCCATTGGTGGAGTACTTCACTGAAGCTCAGGTTGATCAGTCAAAACACTCGCTTCCTATATCAGTGGAATTTTATGCCTGTCAATGATTTATGTTGGAGATGAATAGTTCTCGTTGATCGACTATTGTAGATCCGACGGACTGTCTAATTTAGATTCCGTGTTTTTAATCTTGTACAGGCAAAATCCTCATTATTTTTTCTTTTATTTTTATCAAAATCAAGTCGGCAATACTCAAGTGTGGTGTTTAAGGGCCTCAATGGAGTTAGGTATCAACATCGGCCATATCCAGGATCTGTCAGCAGTTACCTTTAACACAGAGACCTCAGATATATGACTAAGCATATAAATTGAAATTCTTCCCGTCTTTATTTAGGGATGATAATTGATACCCTAGGTTTGGATGTGATTCAGCGGTAAATAGGTGGGAATTTACCGCAATTAACCCTAAGTTTGAATTACTGAAATTCTCCCTTTGTGTTTCTTTAGGGATGATAATTGATACCCAAGGTTTGGATTTGATTCAGCAGTAAATTGGGGGCAATTTACCTTAAGTAACCTTAAGTTTGAATTACTGAAATTCTTTCTTTGTGTTTATTTAGGGATGATAATTGATACCCTAGGTTTGGATGTGATTCAGCGGGAAATTGGTGGGAATTTACCTCAATTAACCCTAAGTTTGAATTATACTGAAATTCTTCCTTTATGTTAATTTAAGAATGATAAGTGATACCCTAGGTTTGGATGTGATTCAGCCGTAAATTGGTGAGAATTTGCCTCAATTAACCCAAGTTTGATTCTTCAAGTCTTTGAGCTACTTGGAAATCCTCAGAGCAACACATCCCAGGAAATTGACCTCGCTCTTACAAACATAAGAGGTCCAAAGGGAGTTGGGGTGGTAGAGTCATCTTTAAGGCAGTGTTTCATGGCCAGTGTTATCAGAAACAATTATAAAAGTCAATAATTCATTGACATCACAACAAAATTTAAGGGAGTTGGGGTGGTAGAGTCATCTGTAAGTCGGTGTTTCATGGCTAGTGTTATCAGAAACAATTTTAAAAGCCAATAATTCATTGACATCACAACAAAAGTTAAGAGTTGATTAGCATCTTGTACGGTTCATTTTTGTGGGACTTCGCTTTAATCTGTATTGTCTAATATAATGCAACTCGTGATGTAAATGTGTCCAAGCATCGTTGTATTGACATTTACGTTGGAGATAATAATTTTAGTGCGTACATTCTTACTTAACGTGATTATTGTTTTATATATATATATATTAGTTTATATACGTGATTTGTGGTATGTAGTCTGTGATTTTTTAATAATCAAATCTCTTTAGTGAGATGGCTTTTTTTCCCATAGACAAGGCTATTTTATATATCATTTTATCATTTTGATGTCTTGGCTGTGACAAATTAGTTGATTATTATTCATAGTTATTGACATATAATACTATTAATTTGCACAGTGAACTCATCTAATATTTATTATATTTGTCAATCTAATTCTAATTCTAATTTGAGTTTGAGTGGTGGTCAATCAATCTAATTTTAGTAGTTGAGAAATTAATTTAATTTAAGTTAATTGTTGAGTGGTCGTAAGTTAATTATTAATTATTAATTTTAGTGGTTGAGAAATCAATCTAATCTAATTTAATCTAATTTTAGTGGTTAAGAAAGAATGCAACTTCTTGTTTTTTTTAATCAATTAATTTAATGAGTGGTGGTTAATCCATCTAAAATGAGTGATTGAGAAAGACCTTTTATAATGTGAATGGAGTAATATTAATTAATTTAATTTGAGTGGTTGTTAATATATCTGAATTGAATGATTGAGACTCTTTATAATTTAAATTAATTAAGTGATTGAGAAAGAATGTGACCCTTTATCATTTGAATCTACAAAGTAAATCAAATAAATTCCCTGTGTCTAAAAATATTCACTTTCAAAACATTAAAAAATATTCATAATATTCTCACATCTTTAATTTGATGTCTAAATATATGTTTGTTCTTTAATTCCATGCATTATTAACATTTGACAAGTTTATTATTATTGTTTATATTTAACAATATCCCTTTAAATGAATGTTCTTTTGATTCCATGAATTTCGATGTTCTTGCTTTCTTGAAAATGTTAATGTCAATATCTATCACTATTGTTTTGAATAAAAACTTTTATGATAGTGTTAAATTTTTGTCAGCATTGTGTCTGGTTCTTTGTCTTGACCATTAACAGCATTGTGTCTGGTTCTTTGTCTTGACCATTAACTTTAAATTGTCTGTATTCCTCATTCACACATTCTATTTTAATGATATTAAAACTATGTTATTTTAGTTTAAAAAACGGGTTTTCAAGTTAAAATATCTTTAAACATGTTCTTATATTTTCCTTTTGACCTATGATAAGACATTATCTTATCATAGATTCTTTCAACTTTGTTCGACCATTCCTTTCATTTTTGATTTTTTGTTCTTTATCTAAAGGTTTTGATTATGAAATATAATTTCATAGTTTGAAAAAATTTGAATGGTCTTTTTCTTTTTGCTTTTTTTATTCGTCTGTCTTGTCCTATTACTTGTCCTATTACTTTTGGCGTATTTTGGTTTATTTTTTATTTTTTAAATATTTTTCAAATTTTTATTAAGTATTTTTTTGGAAATGTTAATATTAAGATTTTGTAATATGTGAACTTTATGTTAAGATCATTTACATCTTTATTTTCACAAATATTAAAGTTTATGATAGCTACAGGTGTTTTGCATAGGTTTGGTGTTTTAGCACGTGGAAGATGATTTACTATTTTTTTAGGTGCTTGCTTGGTGGAGTAAGTGTTTTTTGTTCTTTCCTAAGGCTAACTTAGTAAAAGTACAATAATTATAGTCAAAATAATTATTGTGGACTATTAAGTAATTTTTTAGAAATAAATAATTTAATTATTTGAGCTATAAATGATCTCAACCTTTGATCTTCAAGATCTTCTAGAAGGGAGATTATGGTCAAGCATTTGGACTTAATGAAAATGATAAAAAACAACTTAAGGGAGAGGTGAAGACATAAGAGAGGAGATATAATAAGTCAAAGTGATTTTCTCTAAAGTGAGTAGCTCAATAGATTGAAGCACAAAAGAGAGAGTAGAGGAGGTTTAGAGGGAATATTCAAGAGGTTGAATTGAAGCACAAAAGAGAGAGTAGAGGAGGTTTCGAGGGAATATTCAGGAGGTCGAATTACTGGAGATTGTAGGGTCGAGTTGTTGAAAAGAGAGGGAGGTCGATTTGCCAGGGCCAAATTTCTTGAGGCACAGTGGTAGCTTGAAAGGAAGGTGCAAGGTCGATTTGCTAACAAATTGTTGGACATAAGTTCTTCAAGCCAAGTTCCTTGGGAGGCTAATTTCGAGGAGGCCGAATTCCTTGGGCCAAATTCATCCAGTTGGGGCCGAGTTATAGGTTCCAATAAATGTATTTTTCCTTGTAATTTTCGGTGGGTTGAAAACCTTGATTTTCTAAATTAATGAATGATGAAGAATTGTTGTGGGCATTTATCTGTTGTAATGTGTGATTGATCTTGCCTAATTTTTATTTTCATTGCACATAATTTCTAGAGGTTAAAATACCAGTGATTTTATTTTTCATGGAATTAATTGATTTGATTATTTAAGTTTGACCCAAATATTATTTTTATTTTATTATAGTATTATATTGATTTTATTAATTGTTTTATTGTTTTGATTATTTAGGTTTGACCTAAATATTACTTTTATTTTTAGATATCCATTTCATTAAAATTTTCCTTTTGATTAATTATTGTTCTTAATTCAATATTAACAGCAATATTCTAATAATATTTCCTTATATTAAAATATTATTTATTTAGTCAAATCTAATCGTTATATTATAACGGCTAATTTTTTTCTCTTCATCTATTTAACTTGATGCCAAGATTTGTTTTTTCATCTTGTCCTGACAATGAACCACACGATGGTTTAAAACACATCGACAAATCTCTGATGATGTGATTTTTGCCAAAAGTTTTCTTACCTTTCAATTAAGAATTTATTTGGTTAACTAAATAAATTGTTGGGAATAAATATTGTCCTGAGAAAATAATTATGGGTTGGTATTAGGAAATTTAACACAGTTTCAGAGCTTTCTAGATAACTCTAAGAGATCAAATATCACTATGGTTTGCAACAAGAAGTTTATTCTTTTTACAATAACAAAATTATTTTTAAGTTTTGCAGGGGTTTTCATGGTCAAGGTCAATTTGTGAAGATGGCACCATTGAGTAATTTGTGATATGAAGATAGGTTGAATGAGACCACTAACTTCAGTCCCTAGGAGCAGATTACCATGATTCTAGACATGAATGGTTTGTGGATTTTATGAACACAGACATTCAAGTTCTTTCAGAACCAAACCTAGCGGTCGAGCATCATCTTAAATATATGAAAGAAAGGTGTATAATATTGGATAGTGTGAGGAATCATATAATTCCTTGCATATTAGGGAAGGAAAAAACATGTCATATGTGGGTAGCCTTAACTAGTGTTTATCAGAGCACATGAAAATAAGAGGATGGTGTTGCAAGAGAAATTAAATGACATCAAGATGAATGGATCAAAGACATAACATCTCAGTTCATGAGGAATCGACACACTCATGATAGATTTCAGTTGTCGGGGGAAACTATGAATGATTTAGAGCTGAAGGTCACTATGAAGGGTTGTGTTAAGCATTGAACCACCTTTGTGGATGGGATCCTTGTTAGGGAACAACTTCCTGATTAGAGCCAATTGTGGGATGACTTCATCTAGAAGGAAATCTAGGAGAACTCATTGACTAAAAGATGATGGAGTAGTGAAGAAAAAGATGAACTTGCTCTTGCTACACAAGCGAAAAAAAGGCAAAGGAAATGCCACACAGAACCAGAGTGGAGGTGGACCTTCATAGAGTAAAAAGGAGGACATGAGTAAAGTCAATTGCTTTACATGTTATCATTTAGTGTCCAAATAGGGAAAAGACTAAGGGAAAGAAAACCATGATAGCTACTACTCAGATGGACAAGATGGTTGAAAAGTTTGAGAAGAAATTTGCCTTGGTGTCATGCCTTTCTAGAACCGTCATGAGAGGTATTTGATTTGTGGACAATGGAGCATCTCATCTCATGATAGGATCTCGAGAGATTTTCACCAACATGATCAAGGAGCTAAGAGATATATATGTAGAGCTTGGTGATAATGCCAAGTATGTAGTAGAAGACATTGGTAGCATTGAGTTTTAGATGACCTAAGGTGGCATCATGGAGGTGAATGAAGTGTTGTTTATATTGGGTTTGGAGAAGAATTTCCTTTTAGTTTCTTCTGTAGAAGACAAAGGACAAGGAGTTAGCTTCACAGGGGGTGAAATGGTTTTTGGGCCAAAAGGAATTGATCCCAATAAGAAGCGTATAAACGAAAGAAGGAAGAATAATATCTATCTATTTGAGAGGACATTCGGTGAAGTCTTTCATACATGAGAGTGACATCTAGAGTGAGATTTGGCATAAGAGGATGGGACACCTACACTCCAAGGCTCTTCCTATGTTATTGTTAGTATAGCCCCATTATTGTTATTGTTGTGCCCATGTAGCTCCCATATTGTTATTATTGTGCCCCATAGAAGCTCACTATTGTGCCCTTACATTATTATTGTTATGTAGGCTCTAATTATATTATGACCCTTTAGACTCCTATATATACCAACAAGGTCTTGTCATTTGAATCATCCAATAATTATTCATTTATGTGATGTAAAAGAGGTTTCCCCGTCAAAGAAATAAATTTTCAAGCCGTTGATATATCTTTTATTTTGTTTCATGATTTGGTTGCATAAGATTTGGTATCAGAGCTTTGGATTCTAGGGTTTCGCTACTTTAAACAGGTCATATTGGAATTTTCGATATAACTTTTTTTCTACGAGGCTTCAGAAGTTGAATTTTTTATCCCCTCGAGCCAAAATCTTGGTGAACTTTGTGTAAAATTTTTAGATCTTGGGTCACTATATTTTCTGAGATATGATTCAAAGAAGTTAGGGTTTTTGCATGCTCCAAAATTTAGTCTAAAACAGGTGACCCAGGGAAAATCATCATAACTTTTTCTATGAGCATCGGATTTGAATTTTGTAAAAATTTATCGAAATTGCACAGATTGTTGTTTGTCGTGTATCATTTTCATGACCAAAGGTTGAAATAGTAACACACAAAATTTCATACAAGTTCGCTCTACTAAACTAGTCCATAATCAGGACATTGTGGGAAATCATACAACTTTATCTTGAAGAATCCAATATTGGCCTGACTTGTCGCGTTGGAAAGAAGTCTCAGAGGGCTACCACATGACGAAATTTCAAACCTTGGAGAGATGACATTACAAATATACAATTGTTTCAATATTGAGCTCCTGAAAGAAAGAAAAAGTTGTGTATTTTTTTTTTAAATGTTTGAAGTGATTCAAAGAGCATAATGAAGCATAGAAATCATTATTTGGTCCCAATATTCCTCGTAACAAGAAAATGGATACACCCAGTAAGGAAACAAAAATCTCTAGTATGACGCATGAAGAACAAGAAAAAATGCAACATGATATATCAAAATTACAAGACCAAGTGCAACAAATTTCACTCTCACAAAGAGTAACAAAAAATGAACTATAAACTAAGATGGATGGTTTGAAGAATGGTTTAAAATCCAACATGGAAGCAATGATGAATGTCAAGATGGAAGGTTTGAAGGATGGTTTAAAAACATAAATAAAAAGGGACTTGGAAGGTTTAAAGGAAAGTTTGACAGTTGCTACAAGAAGTAATTCTTAGTGGTGACAAGGTACTCCATGAAAATTATGATGAGGAAAAAATGAATATGAATTATGATTTTAGAGATTCCAATAGTGGGTTGAAGACTAACCACATTCCAAAGATAAATATGAGGAAGTTTGATTGCAAGGACCTGGTAACATGGATACTACAGATGGAGCAATTTTTTGATCTACATGATGTGTTGCACACACAAAAGGTACACATTGCATCTTTATCTTTAAAAAAATCAATTTGTGTCGCATCGATGAGTTTGTTCTCGTAAATCAATTGTCACTTGGACAAGTTTTACGGAAGAATTGGTAGCACATTATGAGGATAAAAAGAGAAATACCTTCTTTAGTCAATTGATAAATCTCAAACAAAAGAGTTCAATGGTGGAGCACATTGAGGACTTCCAAAGACTGAATATCAAGGTAAATGATATTCCAAAGGAGCATAAGATTAATGTCTTCATAGGGAATTTAAAGGATAACATTTGACATGATGTTTGCCTTTGGGAACCTAATGCATTGGGGAAGGCATTCAAGGAGGCAAGAAAAGTTGAAAGAAAAATTATGGCAATAAGGAAGTCTACCACTAACAACTATAAAGATGAAAGTGTTGATGCTCCTAGCCTCCCACAACCTACAAGGTTGACACCACAACAACTGGAGGAAAAATGAGAAAAAGGGTCATAAGCGTGTTGAGAATAAATTATTTTACATAGATTGTGAAGAGGAGGAAGAAAAAGAACAAGAAACATCAAAGGAAGAGGATATACACTAGGAACCAACCCTAGAGAAAGAAGAAATGAATCCGACCATAACTTGTAATGCATTGGCAGAAATTACCACTCCTCAAACTCAAGATATAATGATATATCGAGAAAAAAAGGTTATAGTGTTGATTGATTATGGTAGTACCCATAATTTTATTCGTTGTAAGATAACGAAGGAATTTAGTTGCTTCTTATATCTAGCACCAGATTGTCAAATGCTGGTTGCAAATGGAGGAATTATAAATTGCTCAGGGAAGTGCCATAATATCAATCTAACCATGGGGGAATATGTATTGAATAGTCCAATGCTTTCCATTCCAATGGGTGTGCTAATGTTGTATTAGGAGTCCAATGGTTACAATCTTTGGGGACGATAACTTTTAATTTTCAAGAACTTTTCTAAAAAAAATTCTAGGAAGGAAAGGAAAATGAATTAAGGGGAATTGCAGGGAAACCATATAAGATAATTAACTCTAATGGCATGATAAATATTTTTAAGAAGGAACAACGAGGCATAATTGTACAATTATGCTCACTAGATATTCAAACATTGGAATCATCTATTTCTCTAGATCTCCAAAGAATTTTGGATAATAATTCCAAGGTATTTGAGACTCCCAAAGGCCTCCCACCTATTCCTCATCATGATCATGTTATTCACTTGATTCTAGGAAGCGTTCCTCCAAGCATCAGAGCTTACAAATATCCTTATGCCCAAAAAAGTGAAATTGAACATATGGTTGCAAAAATGTTAGAGGTCGGTATAATTCAACCTAGCCAAAGTTATTTCTCTGCTCCAACAGTATTGGTACATAATAAGGATGGATCGTGGCATATGTGTCTGGATTATAAAGAGATTAACAAGCTCACTATTCAAGATAAATTTCCCATTCTTGTCATTGATGAATTTTTGGATGAATTACATGGAGCAATTTACTTCACCAAGTTGGATCTTTGTTCAGGATATCATCATATTAGAATGAATACTGAAGACATTTTGAAAATAACATTAAGAACTCATGAAGGTCATTATGAATTCTTTCTTATGCCTTTTGGCCTTACTAATGCACCTTCCACATTTCAAGGTTTGATGAATTCCATCTTCAATCCCTTTCTCAGAAAATTTGCGTTAGTATTTTTTGATGATATACTAATCTACAAGTCTTGGAAGGATTATGTTCAACATGTTGACAGGGTGCTCAAACTATTGGAGGAGAAAACAATTTTATGCAAAAACCTCCAAATGTTTCTTTGGGGTACAAGAGATGGAATATTAGGGTCATATTGTATCTCATGAGGGTGTTAAGGTCTATCCTAACAAAATTAAAGCCATAGAGGAATGAAAAATCCCAACCTTAAAGCATCTTTGAGGATTTCTTGGGTTGACAAGGTATTATCGCAAGTTTGTTAAGAATTATGGGAAAATAGCAGAACCTCTAACAAAATTACTGTAAAAAGATGCATTTTTTTGGACTCCAGAAGAAACTAATTCCTTTGAACATCTTAAAGAGGCAATGTGCCAAGCTCTGGTTTTAGCTACACCATACTTCACAAAAACCTTTATGTTGGAATGTGATGCCTTAAGAAATGTAATTGGTGATGTTTTAATGCAAGAAGGAAGACCCATTGTTTTTGAAAGTCATCCAATCAAAGGAAAGTATTTACATAAAACTATTTATGAGAAGGAAATGTTGGAAATACTACATGCCTTAAAACAATGATGCCCTTACCTAATGGGAAGACACTTCAAGGTAAAAACATATTATGATAGTCTTAAATGCTTTTTGGAACAAAGATTATATTTAGAAGAGAAACAAAAATGGGTCACTAAGATGTTGAGTTATGACTTTGAAATCATCTACACAAAATGGAAGCAAAATATTGTTTCAGATGCACTCACTCTCAAGAAGGAATGAGGATGTGGAAGCATTTCTCTATGCCATTTCTATTATCCAACCTGATGGGATAACTGAAGCAAGGGAGGAACAAAAGAATGATGAAGAGGTGTGGACACTCATTTAAAAGTTGCAGCACCCAGTACATCTCATACATTTATTTGGAAAAAGGATTCATTATGGTACAAATATCGCTTATATCTATGTTATAATTTCCAACTCAAACAAAAGGTTCTTCTTGAATTGCACACCTCTCCTTTCGGTGAGCACTCAATATTTTTAAAAACTTATCACAGGGTTAAGAAGAAATTTTTTGGGATGACCTTAAATCTTATATTCAAAAGTTTGTGGCAGAATGTTTGGTTTGCCAACAAAATAAAGTTGAGACAATTAAGGCCCTAATTTTGTTACAACCTTTAGCCATTCCAAGTCAGTGTTGGGAGGAGGTCTCAATAGATTTTAGCACAGGTTTACCCAAGTCCAAAGGAAAGAGTATCACCATTGTGGTAGTTGATAGACTTACCAAGTATGCACACTTTTGTGCATTATCTCATTCTTTTAAAGCCAATACAATTGCTACTGCATTTATAGAAACAATTAAAAAACTACATGGAAACCCAATGATATGATTGTAAGTGACAAAGATCCCATTTTCATTAGAAAATTTTGGACGAAATTATTTTCATGTCTGGATACTTAATTAGCTCATAGCTCATCTTATCATCCTCAATTTGATAAGAAACTGAGACAGTGAACAAATGTTCGGAAGGATATATTCGTTGCTTTGTATCTAATAAACAAACACAATAGGTCAAGTGGTTACCTTTGGCTGAACGATGGTATAACACTTCCATACTGTAGCAAAAATGACCCCATTTATGGCACTTTATGGATATCATCTGCCATCCATCACATCTTCTTTAAGAGAAAATTCGAAGGTTCAAGCAGTGGAAGATCACATCGAGCATCAACAACAAGTTCTCCAACTCTTAAAGGATAACCTCACTCTGTCGCAACATCGAATGAAACAACATGCAGATCAACATCGAAGTGAAAGAAGTTTTGACATAAGCAACTGGATATTTTTACGACTACAACCATACAAACAAATGTCCCTCAAGCAAGATAATAAGGTTAATAAATTATCACCCAAGTATTATGGTTGTTACTAGGTCTTGCAAAAGATTGGTACTATGGCATACAAATTGTAGTCGTCTGCATCTTCCTGAGTACACCCAATTTTCCATGTTTCATGCTTAAATAAGGTTATCGGCGAAAAACTCTGAGTTCAAATAATATTTATAGAACTTGACAAGGAAGGAAAAATCATATTGGATCCCGAACAATCACGGAAACAAGAATCTGACAGCTACGAAATCGATCAATTTCAGAGTATCTCATTAAGTGGAAGAACTTACCTGCTGAATATTCCACATGGGAGGATGATAATTTATACATAAAAATCCATAACTACTCAAGCATTGAGGAAACAATTTTTTTTTGAAGAAGAGGGGCATGTTAGGTCCCTATAATACTAGTGTAGCCCCCTTATTATTATTGTTGTGCCCATGTAGCCCCCATATTTTTATGATTGTGCCCCATAGAATCCCACTATTTTTATTGTTGTGCCCTTAAATTATTATTGTTATGTAGGCCTTAATTATATTGTGACAATTTAGACTCCTATATATACCATGGAGGTCTTGTCATTTGAATCATCCAAGGATTTCTCATTTATGTGATGTAAAGGAGGTTGCCTCCTTGAAGAGGCTATTTTTCAAGTTGTTGATCTATATTTGATTCTATTTTGTGATTTGGTTGCATAACAGAGTATGCAAAGGGTGTGTTCTTGGCAAGTAGGCAAAGGTCACATTTCCTCGTAGCAAGACAAAGTCTAAGGGAGTGCTAGAATTGGTGCACTTTGACATTTTTGGTCCTATGTTTGTGGAGTCGACAAGGTCTTTGTACTTTACGACATTCATAGAAGGTTTTCCTAGGAATACTTGGATCTAATTCTCGAAGAACAAGGCTGAGGTCTTTGTTTGGTTAAAAGAGTTCAAAGCTCTCGTGGAGAACCAGATCGGGAAGAAGATTAAGATGTTGAGATCAAATAATGGGGGCAAGTATACCTCCATCGTGTCTCAAAATTTTTGTTGGGCAGTAGGGAACAAGAAGGAGCTCTCATAGTGCCTTACAACCCAACGCTCAACATAATAGGGTCGTCGAGAGGAACAACAATACCATAATGGATGTAACAAGGGAAATGATTTATGACTAGGAATTGTTTATGTTCTTGTGGGAAAAGGCTTGGAATAACATTGTTTATGTGCAGAAAATGAGTCCTCATGGGATTTTGGAGGATCTGATTATTGAGGATATGTTTATAGGAGTGAAATTGGATGTGAGTCATTTGCACATTTTCGGTAGTCCAGTGTATGTCCACGTTCCCATAGAGAAGAGGGCTAAGCTGGATCCCTTTTTAGAAATGGGTATATTTTTGGGCTACTATGAGGTCTCAAAGGCCTGTCGAGTCTACATTCTAGGATAGGTGAGAATGATAATTAGTTGGGATGTCAGATTTGATGAGGACATGAACTTTAGGAGGTCTCATGAGAGAGCCAATAGGGGTAGAGGATCAGAGTGAGAGGCTTCTAAGGCTGAGTAGGGACCAACAACACCAATATCATAAACAACTTGTTGACTTGAAGGAGCAAGATGTTCCATCAAGCTCTACAAGGAGGAGACTGGGATGGGACGAAAACACCTTGAGGGATTCTTAGGAGTACGTGGAGGTTCGTAGTGGCACTTTACATAGAGTATACCATCAACGAGATTTTCCAATTATTTGGCCTTGTTGATCAACATCAGTGAGTTTAAGCCTTATACCTTTGAGGAGGTTGCAGATGAGTAGGTCTAAAGGAATGCCATGGTGGAGGAGTATAGCTCCATCATGAGTAATGATGTATGGGAAATAGTGCCTATATCAAATTGGAAGTCTGTGGTCACTTTTCAATGGGTCTATAAGATCAAACATGCAACTAATGACATTGTCGAGAAGTAAAAGGTGAGGTTTGTGGCGAGAGGGTTCTTCCAACAAGAGGGCGTGGACAAGTAGACATTCACCCCTGTTGCCAAATATGCATCCATTCGAGCAAACATGTCCATTGCTTCAAAGATGGGGTGGAGGATACATCAAATGGATGTGAAGATTGCTTTCCTCAATGGGGTGATTGAGGAGGAGGTGTAGATTGAGAAACCTTAGAGATTTTAGGTGCATGAGATAGAGTCTCCTGTATGCAGGTTGAAGAATACCCTTTATGGGTTGAAGCAGAATATGTGCGCATGGTACACTAGGATTGATGGATATATTCATGGTTTGGGCTTCACCAAGAGCAAGGTGGACTCTAACTTGTACTATGAACTTGTTGAGCATGAGTCACTCATCTTGGTACTTTATGTAGACTATCTCTTCTTAACAAGATCAGAGAAGCTCATAGGGATGTGTAAGGAGGATATTTCTTTAGAGTTAAGATGAAGGAAATCAACTTAATGCACTACTTTTTGGATTGGAGGTGTTGCAATAACCATGAGAGAGTTTCCTTGGGCAGGGAAAGTATGTAGTTGAGACCTTGAGGAGATTCAAGATGGAGGATTGAAGGCATATGTCTACACCAATGATCACTAACCTAAATAAGTTGAGTTATTTTGAAGGCGAGTTGGTGCATCCAACAATGTATAGGAAACTGATATGTTCCTTGATGTATCTAGTGAACACTAGGGAAAATATCTATTTTGCGATGAACACGCTCATCAAGTTCATGGTGGAGTCGAGACAGGTTCATTGGGTTGTAATGAAACATTTGTTGAGGCACCTGGAAGGTACAATGGACTTTAGATTAAGATATATCAAAGTTGGTGGAATGGAGCTGTAGGGGTACACAAATTCTGATTGGGTTGGAGTGTTGTGGATAGAAAATCCACGTTTGGATGTTGTTTTAGCTCGGGATCATCCATGATATTATGGTACAATAGGAAGCAACAACCAATGACACTTAATTCAGAAGAGGCATAGTACATGGCAATGAGTATGGTGAGTTGTGAGGTAGTATGGCTTTGCAAAATGCTTGTAGGATTATTTGGTTTGGAGATGGGGGCCAACAATGATTCACTGTGATAATTAGAGTTGCATTAAGCTCCCTGAAAATCATGTGTTTCATGACAGGTCCAAGTATGTCGAGATAGGGTCCAAAGAGGCACTACGAGATTTTAGTATATTTCCATAAAGGAACATATGCCAAATATCCTCACTAAGCCTCTAGTGAAAGGGAAGTTTGTGAAGTATCGAGATAAGTTGGGGGTGGTGGAGAATCCCTTCATTGTTTGGAGGGAGTGTTGAAGTTTATGATATCTTGAGAAGGTCTTTTGCATAGAGTTGGTGTCTTAGCATGTGGCAAATGATTTATTTCCTCTTTAGGTTCTTGCTTGGTGGAGTAAGTGATTTGTGTCTCCTTTCCTAAGTGTAACTAAGTTAGGAAAAGTACAATAACTAAAGGCAATTAATTATTGTGGACTATCAAGTCATTTTGTAAGGATAAATAATTTAATTATTTAAGTGAATAAATGATATCAACTATTGGTCTCCAATATCTTCTAGAAAGTAGATTAGGATTAGGGATTTGGGCTTAACGAAGATAATTAAAAGAAGCCTAAGGGAGAGGTGAAGATGCAAGAGAGGTGACACAACAAGAGAAAGTGCTTTTATCTAGTGTGAGTGGCTCAGTAGACTAAATCACATAGGATGAAGAGTACAAGAGGATTTGAGGGCATATCTAGGAGGAGAAATTGTTGGATATTGAAGGGCTAAGTTGTTGAAGAGAGAGGGAGGTCAATTTGATTAGAGAAGTTGATTCACTAGGGATGAATTTCCTGAGGCATAGTATCAACTTGAAGGGAAGGTGCATGGTCGATTCGCTAGCAAATTGTTGGGTCAAAATTATTTAGGTTAAGTTCCTTTAGAGGTCAATTTCTAGGAGGCCAAATTCCTTGGGCTAAATTCATTCAATCAAGGCTGAATTACAAGTTCCAATAAATGTATTTTTCCTTGTAATTCTTTGTGGGTCAAAAGGTTAACCCTAATTTTCCATATTAATGAATGACAACGAGTTTTTGTGGGTATTTATCTATTGCAATGTGTGATTGATCTCTAGTAATCTTTATTTTCACTACATATAATTTCTAGTGGTTAAAATACCAATGATTTTATTTTTTGGTAATTCATAATTTGTTTGGTTAATTAAATAAATTGTTGGAAATAAATAATTGTCGTGAGAAAATATGGGTTGGTATTAAGAGATTTAACAACAAAAATGTGATATTCTTGTAAGTTATTAAAAGTAGGTACTTGATTTACATGAAACTGATTATTGATATTATAGATATTTATATTTGTTTGAATGGTTTACTCTGTGTCTTTTCCTAATTTATTTTTTAATCCTTTGATTTCAATTATTATGTTGGAAATAAAATCTCATTAAATTAACCATCATTAAATTTAAACCTATATTAATGTATGTTTTATTTTAATAAATATTTGTATGACTAAGTTGGCTATGTCAAATATGAATTATGCCCAATTATCAAACCACATTATTTTTACCATTCCCTAGTTGTTGATATATATATATATATATATATATATATATATATATATATATATATATATATATTGGTTGGGTTCTCGTCGATAAAGCACCTTGCTAATGGGAGGTCACGATTCAATTCTCCCTGATGCCCTTGGGGTTAGGCTATGCTAATAAGCTGGCGGGATGTGATCCCTTCAGGTGGATTTTCCCAGATATTTCTTTAGTAAAAAAAATGTGCTGTATGGATTTTGTATTGAAATTTATGCAGATTAAACATTTTATGAATATTGTTTAATTACACAACCAACTGTTTTTTCTTTCATCCCAAATTCATATTTCAAAACCTAATATGTATTTAAATAGGGACCATCCAAAATTATTCATGCCTTCACTATGTTGAGTTTTCATGGGTCTTAGATCTGGTTTATGACTAGATCTTAGCACATAAACACATTAGGAACCCCAACACAAAAGTATTTTGCATAAAATAAATATAACAATAACGAAATCAATTAAGTACAAATATTTATATGGTCCAAATCCTTGCTTCCAATTAGTCCATCAATAAGAAAACATTAGGGCTCCATACCAGGGATCATGGCCCTTTAGATCTTTGATACAACTAGTATACATAGTATAAAATAAAATAATTATTATATCCTTTGACTGATTTAGAGCTTGATATACAATCCTTTAGACATTCAATCTTCTAAAAAATACAAGTGCATACCTGAGCTTGTCCTTTAGCTCATGTTCCTTGGATTTTTTGTAGTCCTTTGCAACTAGTCCATCTACAATCACTTCAATAGTCAAATCTCCTTGTTGTTTAGAACTCCTTTACCAAACATGCTTCAAAGATTTGGTAGATATTCTCTTTAGCTCACATCTATGACCCTCTTCTCCAGAGATCTGATCCTCTGTGGACCTCTATGGCAAGATCTCCTCATCCCTCCTCAGATATGTAATCACGCTTTCCTACATTCGCACTGTGAATTCTTGCAATCACGAATTATTCTAATCACACTGCAAATTCCTACAGCTACAAATTCCTGTGATTGCACTACGAATTCCTACAATCACACTGTGAATTCCTGCAACTGTTAATTCCCGCACTGTGCATTCTTGCAATAAACTTGGCTTCTTCTTAGGGCTTGAATCCTAGGTCTACCATATATGGCCTAACCTTCCACTATCTTGCTTGCAAAAACTATCTAAGATAAATCTCCCTCTCACTCAAGTGTTAAATTTCAGACTACTCTATGACGTTTATATTACTTTAGCCCAATTCAATTCTTCAATTATCAAGATTTCATTAATATTCCAATCATCAATAGTAATTCAAGATAGAACAATAAATGCAATGACAAAGGAGACAATCAAGACATTAACAAGAGACACCATATTTTCGATCAATGACCAAGGAAAAACCCACTATGGGGAAAACCCTTTTTAATTCTTCTTCTATTAAATTGTCATAAAATGGTCACCATAAATTACAATCAGCCAATACAAAATCATCCAACAAAATTAACCCAACAACATTCAGAAATATGTTTCTAACATCAATACTGATAAGAATCAACTTGTCTTGCCTGCACTTAACTACGGTCAACTATAGTCAAATGTCAAATTGCAATCCTAGATCCCAACCGCACAGAGGAAGAAGTATGTGTGCGGTTGAGAGATTTCAACCGCATGGATAAGCACGTGTGCTTGTGGTTATAGCTAAAAATTCCCTGTGTCAAGCTGCGGTTGGAAACCAAAACCCTAACACACTTGCGAGCTTCAGACCTTGCAATCTTGGACCTGTACGAACGAAACTTCACGACCCAACCTCAAACCTATGCGAACCAATCAATGAAGAGAAGAAGAAGATGCTTGGTGATGTCCAAATGAGTTTGAGTTCACTTGTATTTATAGGCTTCCAAGGGTGTCCAATTTCTTGTTAGGGTCGACTTGTCCTTTTGTGCACATGAGACATTTCTTCAAAAATACAATTTCCCTTGTCCAAATTGAGCGCTTCAATAGTCAAAATTGGTCATCTCGAAAAGAGGAATCTCGTCCCATGGTTGGAATTTGTCACTAAGTTGTTGTTATGGTAAAACAACAACCCCCCCTTTTTTGGGGACTTTCCAGGAAATTTTTTGGTCATGTTGCCTCTTAAATGCTTTCATTTGGTTATTTTTGTAAAAAATTCATTTTTTTCCATTCAATTGATTCATTGAATGCATTTTCTCGCTAGCTTCCTAACGACTCTAATTTTGCTGAGTTTCAAATTACGGTTTGCAAATGAGGTTGATTCAAAGTTTTAGTTAATTTTTACCCCTTGGGCTAAAAATGTACTCTACTTTTGTATATTTAATTAATTTTACAATTTGTAATTAATATTATTTAATTAATTTTACTAACTTAAATTAATAAGTTAATTGTAATTTAAATTAATCAAGTTGTAAATATTAATTTTTAATTAATTAATTTAATTTATTTTAATTAATTAAATTAATTGTAATTAATTTGTAATTAGTTTTATTATTATTATTATTTAATTAATATAAATATTTAATATCAATTAATTATTAAACTTATCTACTCTACAAAACCACCGGGTGCAAGAACATATGTATGTATATAAAACATAAAAGTTTTTTAGTTTTTATATAGTAATAAAATTTGATTTGTCCGAGCCCGGATCTTCATTTAAATTCATTTCAAAAACTCTATGAGCCTCCCAACATTCTCCATAACTCAACTCTTAAATGACAATGGTTGTAGTTCTTGTTATGCCAAAGACATTTTCTATTATGAGGTTTATCCTCATGACACTGTTCTGACATAATCTTGAACATGTGTCCCCTCGAACTGGAACTTTGGCGGCAGCTAAAAGAATAGGAGGGTCTTCCTTCCTACACTAAACCCTAAATAAAACTGAAGGCTAAAGTATAAGATAGTTAGAGTGTGGCCAATGTATAGTTGTTGTGCATTTCTGACTTGGAAATTCAACAGCAAAGCGAGAATGATAGGTTTTCCAAAATTGGAACTTTAACGATGGTGATAGTAACCCGGTGTTCCTTACTACAAAAGACACTAAACCCTAAACCGTGAAATAAAAAAAATTGAAATATCATATTCAAAAGGTATTTTCTTGGTGTCCCTTCCCTCCGCTTAACGTCGTTGACATTTCTTTGCACAATAATGTGAAAATACTAATATATATACTTGGGCGATACCCTGCGTGGCTGGGATGGCACACTATTAGCTTTCCCTTCTGGGTTTGACCCACGGTTATATATGTTGCGCCACTGTCTATTGACGCATCTATTGTAATCATCGAACTATGTAAATATTGTAAATATTATTTTTGGGATTAATATAATGCTTCTTCAGAGAAATTTACCCCTCATTTAAAAAAATAGTAGGGAAGAAAAACCCAGTTCATGTCGAGCCCAACTCCTCTCTCCCCTCTCCTCACCATGCTCGAAACATTTTTTTTTTGTTTCTCACGGGATCACCTCCCTTTCGGGCTCCCGTGTTATTATATAAACACGAGGACTGTGTTATATGTTAGAGTTATGAATATATTGTGGGGAGAGGGCCCCACTTCCACGTGGAGTCCTCCCTTCTCTGCCCTAGGGCTGCTACTCCTCCATGCACCTCGTATCACCTCATACACTAACCTATAATAAATTCACATGCTCCCATATATTGTTAATGCTTTTTATTAATGTTGTTTATAAACTAGATTGTGTTTGTTTTTAACTTAATTCTCATATATATATATATATATATATATATATATTTTTAATTATTAAGTTTATTAGAATTTATTTTATACTTTTAGAGTTTTTAAATTATAAAATTAATAAAATAAAATTTTATATTAAATTAAAATTTTAATAAAATGTCTAATTTTTTTTTGGCATAAAATTGGTTTTTTTTTCCAATACATTCGTAGTTTTGACACTTTGATTTTAGAAGATTTCATATTGAATTTTATTTGGATAAATAAGGCCTAAGATGACTCGTTGGAAAATAAAACTATGTAGAAGATTTTGGGATTGGTTACATGACTAGATTTGGGCATTTACTATGCCTAAAAATTAGCATAAAATGGAGCTCGAATTTGCACCAAAAAAACCAATTTCTAAATTTGTTTTGGAAAATTTGGTTGGTTGGAACTTTTGTTGTTGCAAATTCGTTCGAAGACAACCTTCTTGGGCCATTGAAGCCTTTACAGGGATCAATGGGAAGCTCACCATTTTTTTTTTTAAATTTCATTTTAGTTGGAAACCCTGTTTCCCAATTTTTGGCAATTTGATTTTCATGTGCAAAATTAATTCATTTTATTTGAATTTTGATTGGTTTTGGCAGGAGAGTTGTTGAAAATAGATCAAGCCCAAAAGGATTTGGAGGTATATAATGAGACCAACAAGGAATAAAATGGAGGATTTGAAACTCCAATCAAGGATCTACAAAACCATCTTCAACAACTCTCTATTTGTAAATTATTTTGTAAATTATAAATATCATATTTAAGAATGAGGAAGCGGTTCATCTCCTATGCAACTTAGGAGATCTAAGCACCTTTTTAATGATATTTTGAGCAGTAGACAGGGAGGAAAGCTCAGATCTAGGTTATTGGGAGTTTTCTTTTGGAAATCTAGACTTTATATTGGACGTTGAGCTTGCATTTTTGTAGCTCTTTCCCTTTAGTGGTAGAGCTTATGATTTGGGAAATATTGTCGGAGATCAAATCAAGGAACAAACAAAGAGGCTATGTTTCATCAATTTGTACTTAAATAATTTTATTTAAAGTGCAAATTTCATCTTTTGATGGCAGATCTGTGTACAAACTTTCATATTGTGCACTCTTGTTTGATATGAAGACGCTTGTCTTTTGGATTAGCTATCTAATTCATTAGTATCATGGATTTGTTGTTAATTTTCACTTTTCTCATGTGCTTAAATCAGATTTCTGAGTAACTATTTACTCATAAATATGTCATTTAAATCGATTTAATTATCATCGAAATTGAGTGAACTAGTTCCTAGTTTTGATGGTTAATCATTCATTATTTTAAATCTCTAAACAAAGTGTGTCATGCACTCACTATATCAGTTGTTAGAACTCTTTATGCAACCTAATATTCATCACAAAAGGGGCATGTTAAATCCTCATTCATTTAATTACCTTTCTCTCGGTTGGGACTAGATCTACATCTTCCTAATCGAGATAGATTTATTTTTCTATCACTTGCATCTTAGAGTAGGTTTTCATTTAGATTTAATCATTGCATTTTAGAAGTCCCCTTACACAAGGGGAAAACTATAGTGAGGCTTGGTTGAGCCCTCAATTTAGCTTGAGGATTGCTTTCTTGTAAGCATGCAACAAGAAGGTAAGTTCAATTTTTCTCTTTTTGTTGATTATTAATTAGAAATACCACAAGTCAATAGGGGGAGAGAATGGGTAACTGGACTCAATAGAACAGTTAGAGCCATCATTTAAATGGATAAGGGCTTAGTTGGGGCTTTGACTAGGTGGCCTCCCTTACATGTTGATAAGGTCATTTTTGGCCATCACCATATTTGGTGCTAGAAGGAGGGCCAACAATAAATTGTCATTTTAAGCTTTGAATTTAAAGTTTTTGAAATTTTTATAATGACTCATTCCAAACGACCTCCTTGGAGTTTCTTTACTAAACTTTTACCAGCTACCATTCCAATAAAGGTCATCAAGCTCCTCTTAAAAATAAAATTCAATGGTAAGATTTCTGCTTTTGTCATCTCCTTTATTTTATTTTGGATTGCAATAATTTTTACATTGACGAAGGTGTCATTTTCCGAATATTTACTCTTACTTTGACAAATAAAACTGAAGACTGGTGCCGATCACTACTAGTTGCCTTTGTACATAGTTGGGATGAGTTTTCAAATATTTTCCTTCATGCTTTTCAGGAATATAATTGTGAAGGTTTGTGATCAGTTAGAAGCATTACATAGATTGGAAGGTGAGTCTTTGGACCATTTTATAATTAGATTTAGTTTGTTTATGATTTCGATCCAAAGACTTGCCTCTTGAGTTTCAGTTAGTAGGATGGTTTAAACATCTAGTGTCTCTTTCCTATATTTCTAATCATTCTAAGGGATCAAAAGATACAAATTTTGTAAGCATATGTAATACTGTTGAAGATTCAATAGATCAAAATAGCAATGCAGATCCGCTACAAATTGAAAATTCTAATGCCGCCAATCAACAATTTCAACAAGAAGTTGATGTTGCTGAAACAAATAACACCAATCTTGAAAACATTGCTGCAATTGTAAATGTTGATTTCAAACCTACTCTAAATCAAAATGGTTTTGCTGCCCCAAATCTTAATAATTCTACTGAATATGGAAATCAACAATCCACAGAGTTAATTAGCAGCAACCAACAAGAAATAAGCTCAACAAGCAATTAACAACAAACAAATCAGCAAGAAAAATTGCAAATTGAAAATTTCAGTGATGTCTAAACTGTTTCAAGTAATACTGAATCTACTTTTATTGAAATCAGTGATCAAGCACAAGTTACAGTGTAACCTAGCAACAATTTCCATATTTGAAATAATGCAAATATAGAGGAATTTGAAATGCACATTCTAAAAAATGAGCAAGAATCTTCAGATAGAGAAAATTTCAAGTATATATCTTGAACTTCTTATTTCTTCCTCTATCCTGATCTTTTTAGTAGTAATAATTTAGTAGTTAATAAGTCAACAACCCCTCTAGACACCAATTTAATTTTAGAAAACAAGGGAGCTATCACAAATTTAATTAGTAATGAATTATTGGTTAATCCTAAATGAGATAGAAAAAATTTAATTATCAATACTTTTAGCAGTCCTGGAAATTCTCTTAACCATGCATTTAATTTTCTACCTAGTTCCGATTTATTTTATGAAGAGGAAGAAAACACTAATGAAATTGTTTATAATGATGATTTGAAGGTTGAGAATGTTGAGTCTCTTCATCCTTTGGTAATGATTTTTTAGATTCTCATATTTTCAATTCTCCAAGTCCATCTATCTTTGAAAATGAGAAAAACATCATTACATAAATTGTTCCACTTGTTTCTCATTTTCAAACCTCCCAGCATTGTGATGATTTCATTATTCAAGAATTCACTCCTATTTTTTATTCTTATGATGATGAAGTCTATTTTTCTGATTCTGAGCCTGAAACTTTTTCATTTCCACAAGTAGATACTAATAATAATTTTAATCTCATTATTTCGATTGATAATTATGGAAAATATTTTTTTGTGAACAAATCGTGACTTTATTGTAACATTAGTTGTAATATAAGTGTAAAAAAATCATGTAATTTTACTTTCCTCTTGGTTAATTTCTAGTTTTTATTCAACTCCTAGATTACATCCTTTTGATAGTTTTTATTCATGGTGGAACTTTGAGCATTCAGGAACTAGTCACTCATGAGGTGCATTAATGGTCAAACATGAAAATTAATTTCAAGGCATTAATCATGAATATCAAAATCTTTTAATTTGTCACTTTTATTTGATGTTCATCACATACCAATTCATGCCTTCTTTTTAAATGAATTTTCCACGAACTCCAACAATTGAGAGTGCATTATTACAATCCGACAAACACTCTAATCTATGTAAATTTTTTTATTTTTATTTTTATATATATTTTTATTTATTTTTTTTGTTTTTGTTTTTTTTGAAAAATTTACCAAATCTCCATTCGCACTTCATTAATTCATTTGAAAATTGTTTGGAAGTTCTAATTCAACAAAGTATTTTTAATATATTATGTCATGTACATAATGCTTAATCACCACTTCAAGCCAGAATATTTAACAATAAATTATTTCAACATGGCCTGTCACCATATCCTCTTTTATATCTTCTCTAGTCATTAGTAGACATACACCTTGATTTTTATGATCCAATAGGGACATGTGGAGAACTTTCAAAATAGGAACTTTGTAAATAAATTTTCTTCGCTAAATTTATTAGAGATAAGTATACATAATAGGCTGAAATTTTTCTTTAATAATTTAGTAGTGATCTTATCCATGTTACTAATTTTTGACATTTTCATTTATGTAGGAATAAAATTAATGGAATGGTTACATTGGAAGTATGATTACACCTAGTTGTAGTCTACTTTTTAGACTAGATTAGGAATAGAATTAATTTAGTTAGATTGTTTTTCTATTTGTATTTCTTTCAATTATGCAGATTTTGAATAAGCAAGTAATGAGCCCAAGTATTTCCCTTGTTGTTCACTTCATTTCCTGGTAAAGAGTGGCTTAGAGCATATTTACCATCTAATATTTTTAGATGATACACATTTATGATGCGCTAGGTCATCTTTCTTTGCAAAATTTGCATCATATTATTGAAATTGCTATTAAAAGAGAAAATCATGAATGGTGAAGTTCCAAAGAATCGTTACAACTAGACACTTTTGATAATGCCAAATTTTCAATTCACAAGAATTTCTAAACGATGGTTTTTACTACTCTTGTCCCTCAATGTAAACATGAAGTGGATGCAATTTGACAACTCATTACTTAGCATTTAATTTAGATTTAATAAGTAGATGATTTTGAACATATGAAAATTTTGAGGGAAAATGCATGGGAGAAGGTGAAGATATATAAGGTAAACTTGTATTCAAATTCTTCCAGGTATGATCAAAATAAAATTATGTTCATCTTCATCTGCTGGTATTTTTATTTCAGCTATGATTTTCTCATTTAGTCATTCTCTTTCTCATTTTTGTTATTCTTCTTTTTTTAGGTCTTCATTGGCTTAATTGAAGAAGAATAAAGCGAGAAACTAGCATTTTTTCAAGTCACAAACATGTTATGTTGTAATGAAATTCTTGCCTTCTGCTCCTTCTGATTTGTCGCGGGCCTTTTGCTTCCTACCTTTTAAAGTCATTGCCATTCTCCTATGTTTTATAAAGTCCCCATTTTCTAAGGCCATGCTAAACCTTCTAATTCATCTGATCCCTTTTTTACAAATCCCGGGATGACTAATTATCCATTCTACATGGTGTGTGCATATGGGTCTTTATTGTTTTTCTTTCATTAGGAATTCATTCTTTGTTTCAACACGAGCTGAAGCCACCTCAACCTAGCTATATTTAGAGCACAGCCATCACTTTCCAGGGTGACGTGTATAGTTGGTCCTCTTTCCATCACTTCGTTCCTATGTATATTTCACATTAGCCCTACTAACCTAGAGCCCATAACTTTATTTTAACTTCAATTCCTTTGAGATTCTGGGCACTCAATCTTTGGGTTAACATTATATTATGTTGCACATATGTATTCAAATGCTAGCCCCACTTTCGTCCTCTTGCTTAGGTGCCCATTAGCCCGAAAGATTTCATAAACACATTTTATCAAAATCCGGGACCTGAGCACTATTATATTATAATATGTATTGTTGGCCCCCTTTTTACCTTCACTCCATCCTTCCATATCTTTCACACTACCTTGGTACCCAGAAGCCCATAACCTCTTAAACTCAAATTTCAAAATATTTCGAACATACGGGCTCCGGGCTCCACATCATCACGAGTTTCAACTTTCACGCATAAAAGGTTTGGCCCCCACTCCTGCATATTACCGCACTAGCTTATGAGTAGTGGCCCCACTTTGCTTCAATGTCTCGTGAACCCAGAATCCCATAACTTTTTCAAATTCCAATTATAATATCCTCTGAGCATCCGTGCTCTAGGTACTCCTCTCTCCTCTCTAGATACCCTGCGCCTCTTATGCCCGATTTTTTTTTCTAATTGTATCTGGGCTCTCCCTTCCGGGATACAATGTTCACTCCCTTTTCTATTACCCGCAAGGTGAGAAGCTTGACTAATTAATAAATTGTGTTTCAAGTTTCTTCCAGGCATATCTTCCTCCGGGCAAGCTTAGATGAGTCTCACTATTATTGTGCCTGCTCTTAAAACACCTGGGCAACATCCTATGGCCAATTTCATGTTCCTCTTGGGCTCCATTTATCCAGGTTGATGTGGAATGTGCATGATTTTTGCTGACTCATACTTCTATAGAGAAACTACCATGTGATACGGTAAAATTGGTGAGCATACCCAAAATTTTGCAAAGGTAATTCTTATTGTAAGGATTTTGGGAGATTATCTCATGATTTGATTATATGCACATGTTCCTCCACTCTAATTCCCGTTATGAAAATAATCCAAACCCTCTTATATATATATATATATATATATATTTCATTGTTGCAATGGTTGGGGCTCTGGATTGATATTTTGAGGGTTTCTATGAAAACTTCAGGATTGATATAAAATCAAAAGTGGCCAAGAGAATAATTTCTACCACAATTAAAAGAAAATCACATTTTCATTTTTCATGATTTCCAATCCCTTGAACACGAGCTCTCCTTCAAGGATTCATTCAAAAATTTGGCACCCCCTGATTGCTCAAATCTAGAAATCGTTCTCCTCATTTGCTTACTTTTGAGCTTTGGAAAAGCATTTATGATATTGATCAAATTGCAAATAAGCTAAATCAGGGAGTCTTTGAACCCCTAGTTTGTTCAAACCAGGGAGTCTTTGAGCCTAGAAAATCGTTACGATGTTTCCATGTAGGCTTAGTTTCGAAACAAGAAGATTTACAAGGGAAGAAACACCTTATTTAACTTCCTTTTCCCTCATGACTATTGTTTAGTTTTTTTGTTTGTTTGAATAAAGCCTAATTATCTATAACTCTGTGCCTAATTATCTATAACTCTGTGATACCTATTTAATCAAAATCTCAACTTAAGAAAAACAAGCATTTTTCTTCTTCATACTTATTTTGTTGAGACATTTTAAATAGTCCCGTTGAAGTTTCTTTCATTATGGCTTTGATTTGATATTTTCTTTCTGGTTTGCATTTTATTTTCCGTTTGCAATGATTTTCTCATGTGTTGATTTGCTTTGGATTAGTTTTGGTGATATTACCAATATTTATATGGAATACTTTTTTTTACCCAACATTGATTGACATACATGAAAATTTTTTACTCTGTCATTTTCATTTACCTTAAAGGGACATCTTTATTGAATTCTGAGTCCTCTTACCTTAATTATTTTCCCATGGAGGAACATTTATATTTTATGAGTGATATAATTCATATTTTCAAGGAAAGAATTGGCTTTGAGTCTAACTCAATGAATCCCACCCATTCCCCCCACTTCACATAAAGAGCCTCTAGATTGATAGTTGTAGGGAAAGATGAAGGAGTCAAACTTTTATGAGTATTATATCCATTTCATTTAAAATCTCTTGTACCACCCTGCCCTCTTCACCCAATTGCAAAAAACAATTCTCTAAATAAAGTTTATCAAAAGGGTGGTAAAAGAGGGTTGAAAGCACATATGTGTGGGAAGCACAAGTAAATCCGTTGGGGTACTCAACAGGCCCGCTGGAAGCATGGATATGCTTGTGTGGTAGTAAGGCAACTTCATCCGGGCTATGGACGCTCGCTGGCAATGAAGAAATGTTAGGTTAAGGACTGTTACATTTTTTTACAGGAGAACATAAAATAATTACTAAGAGAAACAATTAAATAAGCAACACAATTTACATAGTGTTTACCTCCGGAAAACCCCAACTCATGGGAAAAACCCAACTTAATGAAGTTTCATTAGCCTTGGTAAAAATCCTAGCCAACCTGACCAAGTGAGCCTTCCCCGCTCACCTCCCCAGCCTCACATTACAATGAAGTCTTCCCAACCTTTTATAGGCTCCTTTAAATGCAATACCATGGGTACACTATACCATGTGCCCAAAACCTCCACTATAAGACTTGTTCAACTTTGACTCTATTCCCGAGTCAATTTTACCTAACATTCCCCCCTTAAACCTTGACTTGGTGTCCCTTTGACTAAAACCAACCAAACTTGCAAAGTGAGTAAACCTTGCTCACTCTAGCCCTTATCCCCCTCAAAGCTTATACCCGAGGTATTATTCCACTAAAAAATTCCCCTATCACCTAGGTCTAACCCTGACTTTATCGATAATTTTTCTAAGGGTACTAATGCCTTACCAGGTCTTTCAGCAGTATTCTCATTCACATGCAATAATTAATCCATTATATATGAGTGATATGTAGAAGAGAGATGTGTGTTCTGTGAATAGTAGCAATATATATATATATATATATATATATTTTTTTTTTTTTCTACTATTCACAGAACACACATTATATATATCACACACATCTCTCTTCTACATATCACTTAGTTCTCTCCTCACAAATCCTTTACACAACCCCTAACACTTAGTCCTTATGGCGAAATTTAACCAGGCCTATGGCCCACGGCCCCTCAGACCTACTGCCCGATGCGACCTCCTTCAATCACTAATGTGTTCCATTTTTTAGGCTAACAATAACATTCGTGTAACTTCTTAGATAACAAAGATCACAATATGGCCTACCTCTAGGCCATGCATATAAAATACCTTCACGATGTGTGGGCCCCCGTTGCTGTATTCACCACTCTTTGAGTGGCCTTAAGGCGTCCTCATCGACTAGGTATCTACTCACATCTTAACTCCTACATAAACTGTGCTTATTTCAAGATCTAGGCCTCACGTCATTTTTCACATTCTTCTTGCCACCTCTTAGTCTGTTTATCATGCTCCTATGTTGTGCATCAAACTCCCACGATCTGCACCAACCTATATTAAAGTCTCTTTCGATAGGACTCATGGACTTGGTGACCTCAATTCCCAGTTGCGTATTGCCTCCTATCCTAATTCTACTATGATTGTGTGCAGAAACAATGGCCTCTTCTCTAGTTCGTCCTCTTGACCTCCACCTCTAGTGCTGGCTAGAAGCGATGCCAACTCACGCGTCCCAACTGCCAATGGAACTCGCTCAAGTTCCTTGGGATCATATGCCTACATGAGTGTGCCATCAACCACGGGCCCTCCAACTCTTTCTTACCCTTTTTTTCTTCACGTTGTATATCGTGAATATGCCGATCAATACTCCTACACTCTTGTTAGAGGCATCTGAAACAATAACATAAATTTATACCAATTGGTATCCCTCTGTGATGCAATGGCACCAGAGAAATTCTTAGCCTCATCCACATCCTCTCCATATATCATGAATCATCAGAACCTTTCCTATCTAACCCTCTTTCCTGTGTGCTTTCATGGTCATACCTTATGGTGGAGGTAATCTATCACCAGAAGCAGCAACAACGTATCACTGTTGGCATGGAAAGGCTCCTCGCATTTGATCTCTCCTCATTCGCTATGCCTCCAATACAATACTAGTGGTGGCTATATTTTCCATCGTCACCACCACGCCAGCTGATTTTGAATCTAGATTTCAGACCACAATGCTGCAACTTTAATTCACAATCCTCAACAAACTCCAACGATGGTACCACAACCATATGAACCTTCTCTAGCTCATCAGGAATCGAGATGTCTGGCTTCACATGAACTTTATTCATGAGGTCATATAAACCCTTGGCAACAAAGGCATCCCTCTCAAGCCAAAATATATTAACCTTCGGCTTTGATATCGATTGTTAATTTTTTTTACTGGAGAATATAAAATAATTACTGAGAGAAACAATTAAAAAAACAACACACATTAAAAATAAACACAATTTACACAGTGTTTACCTTGGGAAAACCCCAACTCCTAGGAAAAACCCAACTCAATGGAATTTTATTAGCCTTGGCTAAAACCCTGGCCAACCCGGCCAAGTGAGCCTTCCCCGCTCACCTCCCTGGCATCACATTACAATGAAGTCTTCCCAACCTTTTATAGGCTCAATTAAATGATATGCCATGGGCAGAAAACCATGGGTACACTATACCACGTGCCTAAAACCTCCATTGTTAGACTTCGTCAACTTTGACTCTATTCGTGACTCAAGTTTACCCAACAAGGAGATTATTTATATCAATGGATATATATACTTTCTTTAAAACTTCCTATATGTACCACTTCTGTTACTCACATGAGGTAAATTTAAAAGTAAATATTCCCCTTAAAAAACATGGATTCATGGTTTTAGACTCAATTTGTTTTAAGTACTTATCTTTTTAGAACTTATATGGCTTGATCAATTAATGTGGGACCCATGGGAAATGTTTTAATGCTAGAGGGATTAATAAAATTCATCATTTTAACTTTTTTGTAAATTCAAGCTCATTATCCTTTTAACCAGAGAATTGTTTCTCCAAGTGTGTTGCCAATTGTTGTGGTAAAACAATAACCCCCAATTTTTTGGGGACTCTCCATGTAAATTTTTGGTCATATCGCCTTTAAATGCTTTCATTTGGTTAGTTTTGCAGAATTTTCATTTTTTTTTCTTCGATTTTTTCCTTCAATTGCTTCATTGATTGTGGTTTCTCACTAGCTTCCAACCAATTCTAATTTTACTGAGTTTGGACTTACATTTTGCAAATGGATTTGATTCAAAGTTTTGGTTAATTTTTACTGCCTAAGCTAAAATTGTACAAAATGTATTTTATTTCTGTATATTTAATTAATTTTACAATTTGTAAAAAGTATTATTTAATTAATTCTATTAACTTAGATTAATTAAGTTAATTGTCATTTAATTTAATCAAATTGTAAATATTAATTTTTAATTAGTTTATTTAATTAGTCTTAACTAATTAAATTAATTTGTAATCAATTTTATTAGTTTTTTTAATATTAAATAATTATTAAACTTACTTACTCTACAAAACCACCGAGTGCAAGAACACATGTGCGTATATAAATCATAAAAGTTTTTTTTTAAATTTATTTCCCCGAGGAAAAATCGTAACTTTTCATTAATTTGAAAAATTACATGTAGTAGATGCCTATGGCATATGCACTCTGTTGGCCGTAGCCTTCAAGTAAATATCAAAAAACTGATGGCCGTAGCCATGCAAAAATATATAGTTCCGTACATAATTTACCACACAGGGTATAGTGATAAGTCCAAAAGCAAGTAAAAATATATACAATACATCAACAAGTAGCTGTTATAAACACTGTTGAAAATTGCAAGATAATTTAGGGCCTGACTGCCCTCTGATATGCCCTATCAATATAGGGTCGATGATAGTACTGGTAGTGATCATCTCCAAGCTTCTCCTGTATTAACCACAGGCCTTTGGGATGTGCCGTGGCCTCCTTGGAAAGTTGGTCAGCAGCCGAGTTACGTTCCCTGTAAATATGATGACATGAAACATAATTAAATTGTGCTTTTAAGATCATGATTTCATCCAGTATGTTCCTGAGAGAGTGCACATGACATGTAGAAATGTTATTGAACCAATTGATGATGATTTTTGAGTCACCGAAAATCTGAATATGATTGCATGCATGTGCCAGTGCAAAGTGTAGAAGATGTCTGAGGGAGATCAGTTCTGCAAAATTGTTTGTTCCCAATCCTAACCCCATTTGTATTTTGAAATGGTGGTTTTCAGTTATATGAAGTAAGATTCCCCCACCACATCCCTGTGCTTGTGCCGCGCCATCAAAAAAGGCCTAGGGAATAAAATGATCAATGGTTTCAGGTAAGACAACATGACCCACAGGTGTATGATCATCTTCAGGTATTTCATGATATGAAACAATGATTTTTGCAATGGTGGACGACCATTGAGCCATTTTGTCTCTGAAAATGATCCCATTCCTTGTCAACCAAATAGACCAGCAAATAAGTAGGGGTAGACAATGTACTTTTGTATTCCGGGTTGCAGCTCACCAAAGATCCCAAGCAATTGTTACATTTTGTCCATGCCATATGATAGTTAGAGATAGATCAGAAAGGACTTGATTCCAAATATGATTTACTGTCAGGAAAGATAGGAATAGGTGGTCATTTGTTTCCTCTGCCTACTGATAGAGCACGCACTAGGTAGGGCCAAAGAATGATCGATGCATTAAGTTGTGTCCAGTAGGTGTCTTGTTTCGAATAACATTCCACATGAAGAACTTCGTTCTCGGAGGCGCTTTGAGCTTCCATATCTTTCCCCACCAGTCCAAGAGAACAAGCGGTCTGTGCGCAATGTGAATAATGGGATAGCCCGCCTTCGGGGAGTATGTGCCATGTTCTACAGGGGTCCATATGAGTTCATCAACCCCCTCTTTTATACGAATGTGAGATTCAGTCAGAGAAACGATATAACCTTCCCAGTCATGCTGCCAATGCGCGAGATGCCTAATTGCTCCGTTGATAACCATGCTTGAGTAAAGATAGAGCTATTCTCCAGATCAGCAACATGAGCAATTACATTAATGTTCCTGTTATTGAGAAAATGAATAAGGTCCGGAGGTAATCAAAACATATTCCCATAGCCCGACTAGGGGTCTAAGCCAATGTGAACGGATGAGCCTTCGTTGATTCTCCATGCTAGTCCATTTCTGATAGTAGGCATAGTGTGTAGGATCACTCGCCAGACCATAGATATCCTAGATCACTGCCAAGTGGGCATACGTATCCAATCCATAAGCTGATGAGGCCAAATATATTTATAATAGATAACATATATCCAGAGACTATGAGAGGTGAGGATAATCCAACCCATCTTAGCAGCAAGTGCTTGTGCGAAGGAGGATAAGTCCTTCAGACCCCAACTACCCCATTTCTTTGGTATAGCAATATGTTTCCAACCCACCTAGAAAAAAGGTTTACCCTCCTTATAACCATTCCAAAGGAATTTGCAACATATCCTTTGTATCCGGGATAGGATTCATTTAGGAATCCAAGCCAAAGACATCCAATAAACAGGTGTAGCCTCCAAGACCGATTTAATATGAACTAATCGACCCGCCCTAGAGAGGAATCTATGGTTCCAATTGAGTAATCATTTTTAGATTTTGACCACAAGCCAAATCTAATCAGCAATCTTGTAGCATTGTGGCTTGATCTAGAAGCCCAGATATTTGAGCCCATCCTCCAGGTGATGGCTTTGAAAAGGAAAATTTTGCATTGCAATCCGTGCCTCATGTGGAGTACATTCTAATAGATTAATATTGGATTTCAAATGGTTTGCTTCCATACCAGTGGCCTTAGTGAAGAGTATAAGTATACCAAAGAAGGTGGAAGTGTCCCATAAACCTCCATTAAGGAAGATGAGCATATCATCTACGAAGAGTAGATGAGTGAGTATATACTGATAAGATATTTTGAGTCCTTGTAATCACCCATCTTGCTTGGCAAAATCAATGAGCCTACTGAGGCCTTCCATAACAATCAGAAAGAGGAGAGGGGAGAGTGGACAACCTTGTCTAAGTCCACGTTCAACATGAAAAAAGTATGATGCAGAGCCATTTATCAGGACACTGAAGGAGGCCAAGGTGATGCAACACATAACATAATCAATGAAGGGAGGAGGAAATCCCAGGTGGGTGAGGATCATTTTAATATAGAGCCAGCTGACCTAGTCAAAAGCTTTAGCGAGATCAATTTTGAGGATGGAACCCTTGAGTTTTTTAGATTTCATGGAATGTAGGGCTTCTTGTGCGGAGCCAATAGCCTCATGGATTTGAAAGTTATGTAGGAAAGCAAATTGTTCATGGGAGATGTGACTGGAGAGGATAGGTTTGAGGCGGTTGGATATGATCTTGGCAATGATCTTGTAAAGACAGTTACAAAGAGATATGGGTCTGAAGTCATTGAAAGACGAAGGGGAGTCAGATTTTGGGATAAGGGCAATGAAAGTGGAATTTATAGCCTCATACAAATGCCCAGATGTCCTGCATTCCTCCACCACCTTTAGAAGATCCTGACCAATAGTTTCATGAAAGGAAAGATAAAACTCAATAGTCCATCCATCAGGCCCTGGAATCTTGTCTTTTTTGAACCATTTTAAAGTACTTTCCAATTCACCCATTGTAACAAGGGAGGTGAGCTCCTCAACCTCATCCGAGTCGACAAACCGAGGGAAATGTCCTGCTATTCGAACAATATCAGCAAGAGTGGCACCAGGGGGAGCCTTAAAAAGTTTTTGGAAGTGTGAGTTTCCTAGATGAGCTAGCTGATTAAATGAAGTTGCAAGACTACCATCCTCCTTAGGCATGTGCCAGATAGTGTTGCTGACTTTCCTTCCCTTTGCATAGTTGTGGAAGAACTTTGTATTCTCATCACCAGCTTGTAACCAAATAGCCCGACTTCAGAGGTGCCAAGTTTCTTCCCTCTCTTTTAGAATCTTGGATCGTTGTGCCTCCAAGTCGATAAGGTGGGACTTTGCCTCCACAGATGTGAATCCCCGTCCTTGTTCATCCAAAATATTGGCCAGAGTATGCTCAATAGTCCTGAGGGTCAATTCATCCCGGTCTCTTTTGTCCTTGGCCCAATTAATAGATAATCGCATGATTTCAAGTAGTTTGTCACATAAATCCTCTGCAATGGTTCTCCCTAAGGATGGTGGATGAGAAAGCCAATAATTGTTAACCAGGTGAATATATGAGGGATCCTTTAGCCAAGCGGAGTTGAATTTGAAGGGTTCTCTTGGCTTCTGGAAGGGGCCGAAAAGCTCCATGTAGATGGGGGAATGGTTCGATATACCTCCAGAGCTAACCCATTGTCTGTATAAAGATAGTCCTCTCACCAGTGGATCCTTAATGAGGAAAAGATCCAAGTGCCTGGCCAGAGCAGCCTCTCCAATTCTTCGATTGCACCAAGTGGTCTGAGGTTTTACCATAGGGATATCTATCAAGTGATCTTGTTCAAGGAGTTGCTCCGTAGTGTCAGATAAGGGATCCACCTGTGCATTACTTCCCCATGATTCCCCATAGCTAATGGAGAAGTTCAAGTCTCCTCCCAAAATGGTATTATCAGAGTTGATAATGGAAAGATTTAGGAGATGATTCCAAAAAGCCTCTCTATTATGACAAGGGCCATATATATTGACAATCTTGAGATCCATGCCCAGATCCGAGGAAAAAATGTCCATACCAATGAAGCCAGCCCCACCCCAGGAGGCCTTGAGGTGTATAGTGCGAGGATTAATACCCAGGGCCAACCCACCCGAACGCCCCATGACATCGAGGGACTGGAAAATCCAGCTCGGTTTCAATGATTGAAGCACATGAATAATTTTATTAGCCAACCCAAGTGTTTCTTGCAAAAATATAATATCAATAGATTTAGATTCAAATAAGAATCTGAGTGCTAGTTTTTGGGAGGGCTAGCCAAACCTCTGCAGTTAAAGGAGAGCCACTTCATGGGGAGACTGTGGGAGGGTATACTGTGCTGTAAGTACTCAATCGAGAGTAGATTGTTTGCCATATGCCACTTACACCCCAGCTTGTTGTATGGCCTTAGACATATGAGATTTTCACCCCTTGTAGGATTTGGAAGAGGAAGGAGGGGAGATCAGGCCCAGCCTGGAGTTCACAATGGTCTCAAGTGGATGAGAAGAGCGGGAACAGAGGTTATAAGGGCGAGAGTGTTCGAAAATGTTTGAAGGATCAGAATGAGGGGGTGAGCAATCCAGATTTGGGATAATAGGTGGAGTTGTTGAGTTAACTGGAAGATGAGAGTCCACGGAACAAGGGATGGTGGTAGGGATATAATCCAGTATAGATGGAGATACAGAGTGCAAATGCTGTGCAAAGCATAAATAAGAAGAAACAGTAGCAGAGCTTGAGAGAGGAGGAATACCCGATGATTGAATAGCCGTAGCTACAACCCTTGATCTTGTCATCGACGGGGAGTACTCGAGGATGGCACTTGAGTCGATACGCCCATCCTTGACTGAGGAGAATTTTACTGTGGAGTCTGGTTAGGAGCAGATGTGGGTGCCCTTGCTGCTACTTCCTCTGCTTCTTTAGATGGAGAGGCAGTCTTACAAACCAACGAACATTCCTTATAGAGGTGCCCAACCTTATGGCACCTACGGCATCTGAATGACACTCCTTCATAGTCCAAGATTTGAATCCTGGTGAAATTCTTCCACTACAATGTGATTTTTTCCTCCAACCCTTCTCTAGTATCCAAGTAGACTAGTATACGGGCCAATGACTAGTTTCCAGAGTTGATGTATGATTTTTCATAGTTTAGATAGGTGCCAAGTGTGTTTCCTATGCGAATGAATATATATTTAGACCAGAAGTGCAGGGGAAGATTAGGCAGCCTGACCCAAAGTGGTCTGGTTCCAATTTGTTCCTGCCCTGGATCAAAAAGAGGACTCCAGCGCTTTAGCATGACCAGAGCCATCTCTATATGCCAATATCTGGTAAGTGCCCAATTTGTGTATTCCTCCTGCTGAAAATAGAGCGTGAACCATCCTTGAGCCAGCGTTTGCACCTTTGGGAGTTCCTTGAAGATGTTCCCCAAATCTCTTTGACCCAGAGTCTGAGTCTCTCAGCAAAATAGGCACGACCATGAACTCTTCCAACAAGAACCCTACCCGCCGTGTCTACCACTTCCCCCATGTTTACCCCTTCCCCAAATTTTAGGGTCAGATCCTTGCTCGTGGCCTTCACACACTTGAGCTTTTGTTTCCCGGTGCATGGCGTAGTCGGATGATCCTACAAGGGATCCTGAGAGCCTTAGTGCTCTCGTTGAGACTGCTGAGAGGATTGTCGAACTTTGATGATCGGGGTATCAAAACAGCCGGAGGGGGAGGATGAGGAGCATGGTGTCGCAACAGTAGGAGTAAGAGGAGTGGACAAAGGCGATGTGTAGGAAGTAAGTAGGTGGAGGGTTTTCAGCGAGAGGGGAGGGAAGTCAAGATCTGGGGAGCCAATGGAGAGAGTGGCGAAAGGGAGGCCAGATGTGGATGGATTGGGGAAAGAGACGGAGGGGGGAGTAACAGAGATGTGCGAACAAGACGGACCCTATAACCTAGCAGGCATAGAATCCGGTGTAGGGTTAGGGCTCGACCAGATAGTAGCATAGGGGTTAGGGTCGACGGAATAGTCCACCTCCTCGAGCTCCACATCCGACATCCTGCAACAAACCCGGCGACAGCAAAGGGAAACAGGTGACATAGAAAGAAATGCAACCAACCATAATGGTGAGGAATGCAACACAAAATCACCAGGTGATCATCCGCATTCAGCTGCAGACTAAGAAACCCTAACCATGCTCCTTGTTCAGTGAAGTTGCAAGTGTCTGGTTACCCATCAGGCCAACCCTTCTCCAAAAGTTTTTTATTTTTTATATAATAATAAAATTTGATTTGCTCAGAGCTTGAACCCTCATTTAAGTTCATTTCAAAAACTCTATGGGTTTGCAGGCATTCTGCATAACTCAACTCTCGGGCTTCTTAAATGACAATGATTGTAGTTCTTGTATATAGTATGGAGGGAGGGCCCACTCCATGTGGAACTGAGCTCCTCCCTCCCCTCTCCTCACTATGATCAGAACTTTTTTTAAATTTCTTACGGGATCACCTTCCTTTCGGGCTCCCGGTCTATTATATAAACATGAGGACTATATTATGTTATGAATAAAGTGTGGGGGGAGGGTCCCACTCCACATGGATTCCAGGCTCCTCCCTCCTTTCTTCCCAGACTCCTTCTCCATGCACATTGTATCACCTCATACACTAACCTACAATAAACTCACGTGCTCCCATATAAAGAAAGAAAGAAAGAAATTTATTTTAACATCCACGAGGCTAAAGATAGCCTATGGGACAAATTTCTTCTTCATCTAGTTGATGTATTCAACCCTTTTCTTGTGAAGCCTCACAATAATTTCTCCCAGCTTCTCGAAAAACCCCTCACTAAATAGATTATACCAAGAGCTAGCTGCCAGTATATCTGCATAACTTTCTTTGTTGTCTTTGAAGGCCTCACATTCTAAAATGAAATTCTTTTGTGTTTCCACTTTTCCAAAAGAACAACAAATATATACTCTTTTCTCCCACACTTCTGTTGGCCTTTTCTAGCGCCCTGTTTCACAACGGAGTTGATGAGAATTAGACCTTAACTGAGCAATACGAATTTGGCTCTCCAAGAAATATTGGCCTCTATGTATGCATTTTGTTGATGATTATGAGTGGGATTAAACACTTCAATATAGTGATTTTTCTTTCTCCCTAGCTCCTTATCCCAAATATGCTTGTGGAACTTATCCATAACAAAATATTTTATCTCTTGACTATTTATGGGACACAAGTTCAAGCAAATACCCCATTTACTAAACCATTTGTTATTTTTCTGCATCCAAGTCTTCTTACTTTTCCACAATATGTCATTAAAGACAACCTGAGGCCATATGCCCTCTTCCATTTGCTCTTTTTTTTTTTTTAAATACCTTATGACTCGCACCATAATAGTTTCTTCAATAGGAGAAACCCCTATTTCACTTAACAAGATAGCATAAGGAACTGCACTTTTAATTTTGAATTTGTTTCTAATCAAACACTTCTGAATTTTCTCAATTTGTTTCCACTCCATATCGGATGTACTGCTGGCCCACTGTTCACAACCATAGAGAATCACCAAAATCACTAGAAGCCAAAAAATAGTTTGAGTGGTTTTCTAGTCCCATAACTCTGCCTTTCTACACATATTTTGAAAAACATAAAATGCTTTCCAACCCACTAAAGTTCTTTTCTTTTTACAAGCATCCCAACTTAGATTTTTGTTGAGGTCAATTTCGAGGTATTTGTAATCCGTAACTTCTTCGAGAATGCTACCTTTAAAGTAGAACTTATGCTGGTTATGTTTTTTTTTTTTTAGAGAAAACCACTACTTTGTTAATGTTAATGTTTTTTTACTAATGTTTATAAACTAGATTGTGTTTATTTTTAACTTAATTCATTTTATAATTAAAACTTATTTTAATCTTTTTTAACTATTAACTTTATTAAAATTCATTTTATACTTTTAGAGTTTCTAAATTATAAGATTAATAAAAGTTGATCAAATAAAATCTTATATTAAATCAAAATTTTAATAAGATGCCCAAGCTTTTTATTTCCTTTTTTTTGGGCACAAAATTGGTTTTTTTCAGCACACTAGCAGTTTTGACACTCTGATTTTGGAAGGCTCTATCTTGAGTTCTACTTGGCCAAATGAGGCTCATAAAGGCTCATTGGAAAGATAAAACTATATAGAATATTTTGAGAGTGATTAAATAACCATATTTATTCATTTATTATGCCTAAAATTTAGCAGAAAATAGAACTTGGAATTTGCACCCAAACTTTTTTTTCTAAATTTGTTTTGGAAAATTTGGTTGGCTGATAACTTCTATTGTTGCAAATTCATTCGAAGAAAACCTTCTTGGGAAATATAATTCTTCCAAGGATCAATTCTAATCTCAAATTTATTTTCTTTTTATTTATTTAATTACATTTTAATTGGAGAGTTTGTTTTCCCAATTTTTGGCATTTTGATTTTCATGTGCAAAATTAATTCATTTTATTTGAATTTTGATTGGTTTTAGTAGGAGATTCATTGCAAAGATATCAAGCCCAAAGGATTTGGAGGAATAGAATGAGAACATCAAGGAAGAAAATGGAGAATTTGTAGCTCCAATCAAGGATTTAAAAAACCATCTTCAACAACTCTCTATTTTTGTATTCAGGCTTCTGTGATCCATAATGAATTAAGCAAAGTCTTTCAGTAGAAATCACATACGAGAAATTTTTATTTTTATTTATTTATTTATTTTTTTCTACGCGTTTCAAACCAACAAGTGTGGTTCATCATCAGGACCAGATGAAGAGGCAGACCATGTCAAAGGTTGGTTCGAAACACATCAACCAAAAATTTCTCTTATGTGATTTCTACTGAAAGACTTTGCTTAACTCTCTATTCGTAAATTCTTTTGTAAATTATAAATATCAGATTTGAGAATGAGGAAGAGGTTCCTCTCCTCTCTAACTTAAGAGATCTATGGACTTTTGTAATGATATTTTGAGCTATATATGGGGAGGAAAGCTTAGATTTGGGTTATTGGGGGTTTTCTTTTCGAAATATAGACTTTGTATTAGAGGTTGAGCCTGCACTTTTGCAGCTCTTTCCCTTTAGTGACAAAGCTTATGATTTGGGAAATATTGATGGATATAAAATCAAGGAACAGAGCAAAGAGACCAAGTTTCATCAATTTGTATTTAAATACTTTTATTTAAAATGCAAATTTCATATTTTGATGGCAGATCTCTGTAAAAAAATTCATATTGTGCACTCTTGTTTTTTTTTTTGCTAATGCAAGAGCGGAACCTTCTATTAAATCGGAAAAAGGAGATATTGTACAAAAGGCTAAAGCACATAAATTAGCCGTTAGATCCTGAGCCAAAGATCCAACGGAGGAGAGACAATTTGGGTGGCCTATAAGCACACCGAATATCATGCGAAATGGACCCTAAAAGCTGAGAAAAGCGAAATTGAAATACTATTGGGTACGATTAAACATTAACTTTCGTTCATGTACACCTCCCGAAATCAACCAGATGCGTGTGCTACCCGATAGATTGTGCGAGCAGCACGGAAGTTAAACTAAGAAACAAGCCCACCAACATGCCCGTGTTATCCTGGCCGTAGATTGCCCACAGTAGATCCAACGGTCTCGAAACATTTCGCAAGGCCCAACCTTACCGAAGATTACCGCGCGATGAGGGCGGTATTGCCTTCCCACCCTGGGCCACGTGTTGGAAGGTGAGTGGAATCGCTCCCGAAGAAAAAAACCGCTACCCACCTGAAAGTGGTGTGATACGTCGGAAACCATTTCGAGGGCAGTAAAACTGTCGCCGGCCAAGAAAGCCGGGTAAAGCAGCTACCGAGAAAGACTAAGTTCTATTGCCTTGACCAAAAGAAAAAGGGAATCCCTGAATCCCGCCAATCCATTGAAACTTTTGTACACTGATACCAAACATAGACCTGCATACCCAGAATGACCTTGCTTGTGTAAGAACTCTGCATAAAGGTCAACCCGATCCCGTTTCTATGGCCCTGTTACGATAAACCTTGTAATCCTCTTCCGCCTGACTGAAGCATTGTTCCCTTAATCTATTCTGAGGCATATCTCGCCAGATTATCTTGACTCTGTTTTTAGTACAAGCCACTCCTTGATTGGCCAGAACGTCCGCTAGTCCGCCGCACATGAGTAAAACTCACAGTGCGTAAGTCTAGGTGGTGAAATTGAATCCTTTGAAAGACCTGTATCAGCCTCCAGTGACTTGAGACTTTTTTCGGCTTTGTGCCACAGCAAATTCTTTTAACCGAGTTAATAATCATCTCAGAATTGGCTTCAATAATAATGTTCTGGAGATTATCTTGCTTCAGGAAATCTAAACACTGTTCAAGCGCCATTAATTCAGCCATATTGTTAGTAGCTTTTCCTAGATGGCAATGGAAAATGAGAAGAATACAACCACTATTATCTCGTAACACTCCTCCGAAACTAGCAAGACCTAGGTTGCCTTTAGAGGCCCCATCTATGTTGAATTTCAGGAAACCCTGAGGGGGAGGATGCCAATAATCTGGCTTGTTGGGAAGATTCATGACCTTCCTATCCATTCCCTGTGGTATAAGTCCCTGCATCCTCAACTGACAGAGAATCTGTCTCTCCTTTTCTGAAGGTGGCTTTGTGGGGGAGTTGCGAACAATGGTGCCAACTGTCTCCTTGAGCTGTCTGAGGATCTGCTCAAAAATGTGTTGGGTGGTGCTGTGAACATTTTTGAAGATTCTATTGTTCCTTTCTTTCCAAACATTCCAAATTAAGAAACCTGGACTCAAAACCCAAGCCAAGCGGAGAAACTCATACTCAGAAAAGTTTCGTCTCCAGTTATTTAGGGTGTTGATAATGCTATCTTTGTCCTTGTCCGTCTGTTGGAAGATTGTAGCAAAATAATCCCACAACTTAGAGGTAAAAGTGCAGTCATTGAGAAGGTGCTCCATTATCTCCTCTTGGGCTTCACAGAGTTGGCATCTAGAAGGTCCTAGAACACCCCTCTTTCTAATGTTTTCCCAAGTCAGAATTTTCTTGTGGTGAACCAACCACATGAAGATTTTAATTTTCATCCAACCTTGATGCTTCCAGAGGTTCTGCCACACCTTGTCTGGAACTTGGGAGTCCAGCTCTAGGGACATCTTCTTGGCTTCCTTAATATTGAAGGTGCCTTATTTATTGTTGCCCCATCTGAGTTGATCATTCCACTCTGAAACCAGAATCATCCTTTGATCCAAAATTCACAGCAGTGCTTTTGTTTTTTCTTTCAAGGGGTTGTCATCCCCTAGTTCTATGTTCTTCCAGGTTCTCCATTTATCTTCTAGACTGGGTTGATCCCAAAAATCTTTAACCCTGAAAAGCCCTTTGGTGTCTGTTTCTTTCTTTAGGTCCAAAAAGTCCTCTCTTAGCAGAGTCGGTTCTTGTTGCCATCTATCCTCCCAAAATAGAGCAAGGTCCCCTTCTCTGATTTCCCAGAAACTATTTTTCTGCACTAAGTCTCTATTCTCCTAGGCCTTATTCCAAATGTGAGATCCTTTTATGGTTCCCGTCATCCTTATGTGATCATTCTCTTGCCAAGTGCTGGCATATTTTTCTTTCCAGACATGAGCCCACTGAGCCTTTGGCTCTTTTACCCAACGCCACCATAATTTTGCTCCTAAAACCTTGCTGAGTACATCTAGATCATCCAGACCAAGGCCCCCATGAGATTTTGGTTTGTAGAGCTTATCCCAGGCAACCAAGGCCCATTTCTTTCTCTCCTCCCCCTTGCCCCAAAGAAAGTCTCTTTGAATAGTTCTCATTTGTTGTAAAACTCCCTTTGGAGCTAGAAGTGCTGAAAGCATGAAAATGGGGATTGATTGCAAAACAACTTTTGTCAGCACCAACCTGCCTGCCAAGTTTAAAGATATGATTGTCCATTTTCTGATTTTATCCTGCATCTTATTGATGATCGGCTCCCAAATGTTTTTGTGCAAAGGTTTAATAGTTAGAGGAACTCCTAGATATTTGGAAGGAAGGACCTCCCTTTGAAAGCCTAGAATTCTGGAGATGTTTCTCTGAATAGCAATATTAGTATTAAAGAAAAAAATCTTAGATTTGGACAGATTTACCTCCATACCTGTGGCCATAGCAAAGTCATGCAGGATTTGTTTATAAGCAAGAGATTCTTTTACCGTGGGGATTCCCTGTAGCATAGTGTCGTCAACAAATTCTTAATGGGACAAAGCTTGCCCATTTTCAAAAAGTTGGATACCCTTGATATAACCCCTATCTTTTGCATGCTTCATAGACCGCCCAAGTCCTTCCATCATGAGGATGAAGAGAAAGGGAGATAGCGAGTATCTCTATCTGAGACCTCTAGAGGGAGTAAAGTTCTTGGAAGGAGAACCATTGACCAATATTGAAAAACTAGAAGAAGTGACCAGTGCCATAACCCATCTTACCCAGTTATGATCAAAGCCAAAGGTTAGAAGGACCTTCCTAATATAGGTCCAATTCAGTTTATCATAAGCTTTGGCAAGGTCCAGTTGCATAATCATACCAGCCTTCTTATTGCTTATCAATGAGTGCACCACTTCATGCGCCTGAATGATATTATTGAGAATTTGTCTACCATCCACATAACCTGATTGCTCCGCAGACACAAGAGTAGGGAGAAGGGGTTTGAGTCTATTGGCTACAACTTTGGATATAATTTTATACACCACGTTGCACAAAGCTATGGGTCTAAACCTGTCTGGAGTCTGAGCATTGTCCTGCTTGGGGATCAAGGATAAGAAGGAAGTATTGAGCACCTTTAGAATGGTTCTATTCAACTTGGAATCTTCCACCACATTCATAATATCTTGTTTAACAATGCTCCAACAAGTTTTGAAGAAATCCACATTGAAACCATCGGGGCCTAGCGCTTTGCCATTCTGCATCTCCTTAACTGCATCACTAACCTCCTCTTCAGTCACTGGCTTGTTGAGATTGAAATTGTCCTCTCTGGTAACTAGCCTGGGTATATGCCTTGTTAAGTCTCTGATAAAGAGTTCTTTGTCTGCAGTGGACTCCTTTGCTATACCTTGAAAGTGTTGGACTAGCATAGATTCTATATCTTCATGGGAGTTGCAAAGATGACCTCTCTCGTCCTTGATTGAAGAGATCCTATTATGGGATCTGTTTGCCATAGTGGATATGTGGAAAAATTTGGTGTTCCTTTCCCCTTCTTTTAGCCACTGAACTCTAGATTTTTGTCTCCAATATATTTCGTCTTGTTTGCATAATTTCTCCCATTCTTGATGAATTTTGGTGACTTGGTCATCTCTGACTCTATCAAAGCCCTCTGTAATAAGAGTTTGATTGAGTTTCTGCATCTTGTCTTCAACCTCTTTTTTTGCTGCTAAAATATTTCCAAATTCCTTCTTATTCCAGTCTTTGAGTTTGAGCTTGATGTATTTTAGTATTTTGTGAAGCAGAAACATTCTTGTTCCCTAAATGTGCAGGTCCTATTTCCACCATCTTTCTATGTTACTAATGAAATCAGGGTGGTTAAGCCAAATATTCTCAAATCTGAAAGGCCTATTCTTGGGGGTGCCTATGCCTTGCATCTCCATTTGTATAGGCCAATGGTCCGAGCCACCAAAAGGGAGAATTCTCACTGTCATTTCCTTGTCTATGAGCATAAGGTCCTCTGAAATTATGAATCTATCTAGTTTTGAGGCTACTTGTGCCTCCCCTCCTCTCTTGTTGTTCCAAGTAAAGAAGCCATTATTCATATCAGTGTCAACTAGCTTCATATTCTCTATGAAATTTAGAAATGCTGTAGAATCTTTATTTAAAGTTCTTGTTCCCCCTTTTTTTTCGAGAGGGATTTGATCATCTTGAAGTCCCTGCCCATTATCCAGGGAACTCCTGCATGTCTGTCTCTGAGTTCTACAAGAGAATCCAAAAATTTTATTTTATCATCCAGTCTTTGTGGCCCATAGACATTCGTGACCAAATAAGTCGTGTTGTCTCCCACAGGTTGTATAACCACTGATAAATAGTTCCTAGATGCCTCAGCATCTATTATGCCAATCTTTTGGGGGTTCCAAAGAGTGAGTATGCCTCTAGCTGTATTATCTGCTTTAACTTCAAGAAACTCAAATTTATTGAGCCATTTACTATTAAGTTCTTTGATTTTTTGAATGGAACATTTAGTTTCCTGGATAAAGATCATATCCGGAGCTTCTTGTTTCATTCTATTGCTAAGTAATCTTTGCTTCCTTTTATTACCTAAACCTTTGATATTCCAAGATGTGAACTTCATCATTAAAGATTTGTAAAGGAGTAACTGGATAGGTCTTTCATCTTACCTGAATCAATCATTAGCTTTCCACATTCCATCAATAGCTCGTTCTACTTTTTTCTTCCTCTTTTCTTTCCTGGGTTTCTGGGAGCTAGTCCTGGTGTAGTTTTCATAGTTTTCACTCCTTCGTTGTCTGATCTTTCATTGTTGCTTTGTTTTTCCGTCCCTTTGTCTTGAGTTTTCCATATGAACAGTTGCTGTACTCTGTTGAACTCTTCTTGAGGTAATGAGTCTACCCCTCCCATGGTTCCCTGTTTCAAGAATCCTTCCAGATCTAGGTTTTCTCTATCCAGAATCTCCTGCAGTTCCTGATCCTCAGTTTCCATCTCACTCTAAATCATTTCTTGATCCATCTCCAGTTCTTCATCATTCAACATTATTTCTTTCTATTTAGTAGCATCCTGTGCTTGTTCCCTATCCTCTTCTTTCTCCTTTTCCTCTGAACTTCCTTCCATTACCTGATCTTTGTTTGATATTCCTTCCTCTTCTTCGAGAACTTGGAACCTGTTCAGATTGGCCTGTTTCCTTTTTGTTTGTTGTTGTTTTGGCCCCCTTTTGCCTCCTTTTCCTCTGTGTCCCACTTTGTGAAAGCTTTCAGTGTCTTTCATAGGGGTTGCTTTATTTTTGTTCTCTTTTTTACTGAGGGGGAAGTCTCTAAAAAGGTACCCATGCTCATGGCATCTGCGACATCTAAAGGGAATATGTTCGTAATCTATTGTTTGCACCCATTCTTCATCAAAAACTTCCAAGATGACCTCGTCTGGTAGGGCTCCTGATAGATCCATATTGACACATATTCTTACGAAGGAGGTGTAATTTCCCCTTTTGGTGGCTTCAGAGGCTTTAACAAAACGTCGTAGTTTATTTCCTATGGCAGATAATGATTCCGTTTGCCAGTAATCAAGAGGTAGGGAGTAAAGACTTACCCAGACTGGCATCGAGGTAAAAGTCTCTCTCTCCAGGACAAAATTCATCATCCACGGCCGCATATAGAGGCCTGCTGCTGCATAGAAGTAGGGTCCTCCTTTAAACACCCTGTATTTATCCTCAATATTTGTGAAGACCACAGTGAAGAAACCCTTTGACCCAAGGTGTAGGTCTATGCTTCCTTTCGGTTTCCAATGGTATTTGATCCATGTTTGTAATGCCTTTTCAGTGGGCCATAATCCCATGAATTTGCAAATGATAGCATAGGTCCGCATGTGAGCCCTATGCGCTTGCAGGGCAGGATCATTTAAAACAACTTTGGGAGTGACCTCAGCCTTGGGTTTGTAGGGTCCCTTCTGTGCCTTGTTTTCTGCTCCTTGTTTTTTGTCTTCTTCCTTCTTATCTTTCACGCTATTGTCCTCTCTTGGCCTGGTGACATCCTGATCCTCTTCCAGATTCTTATTCCTGTTTCCTGAAGGTCCTCTGTCATATTCTAAAGGTTTCTTGCCTCTACTAGCCACTGCCTGCCTATAGGAGGGAGTGGAGCTCCCCCCTTTGCGCGCCTCCATGGTGCTCAGAAACCTACAACCCTAGTTGTTCTTCCGCTGTTCCACTGTTCTCTTTCCAACTCTTCTAATGGTTGTCAACTAATACCATATTGTGCACTCTTGTTTGATATGAAGACACTTGTCTTTTGGATTAGCCATCCAATTCATTAGTACCATGGATAAGTTGTTAATTTTAACTTTGTTCATGTTCTTAAATCAAGTTTCTGAGTAACTATTTACTCATAAAATTTTCATTTAAATCGATTTAATTATCATTAGAATTGAGTGAAATATTTCCTACTTTTGATGGTTAATCATTCACTATTTTAAATCTCCAACCAAAGCATGTCATGTGTTAAAAACAACCATGGCGAAGACAGGATGTGAAAGATAACATAGTGAATTTCTTTTTCTATTAACATTGATGTACATTTACAATACATTCTTGTGACTGTTGGATTCATCTTCCAACATCTCTTGGACTCCTTTGACCATTCATCTCCCACACCTTAACCCTTGGTGGATTAGGTGTCTAACATTCCCCCTCCCCCCCCTTAATCCAAAGGGGTATGTATGAGTCCAAGAAGAGAGTTGTAATACTAAATATGCAAAATGCATGGCAGCACTAGGCTGAATGAGATCTTTGAAATGTTGGCATAAGGTGATGGTTTAAGGATGACCACTAACACTGGAATGCTTAGTGCAGTTCCTAGAACTCTTCCAAGTTTGGCAAGAAGCTGAAATATTCTTCTAGAGGAAAGTCCCTAATGATTTGGAGAGGGAGACCTTCAACCTAGAAAAGGGAGGTGTACAACCTGCGGTGGTTTAAGGATGACCACCACTCTGGAATGCTTAATGAAATTCCTAGAACTTTTCCAAAACTGGCAAGAAGCTAAAGTCATTTTCTAGAGGAAGTGCACCCAATTCTTTGAAGAGGGAAAAGCTCAACCTAAAAAGGGAGGTCTCACCCCGCATATATGGTTTAAGGCTAACCACCAACCAATGACATGCTTAGGGGCATCTCTATCTTTAGCTACAACTCTGAATTAGGTAATAGGTTTAGGTTGTGGCTCAGGCTTGCCTGATGTGGCTTTGAAGATTGTATATGACCATCACTTCCCCCCTGTCAGATACAAGGTGAGAATATGGAAAAAACTCAACTGCAAGACTATTCAATACTCTAGAACAAGTTCTGACATATGACTAAAATGTCGTCTTGGTTGTTGAAGCCCATTGCCAAGAAGCGGTCCATCCAAGATGAATCTTTGTTCTTGTAGGAGGATTGTTTTTTAAGCATCTATTTGAATAATGAGTGGTTTTATGACAATTCTCACATGGATGAAGATAAAAACATTGATATTTCATATGGCCAACTTGGTCACAATGTTGGCATTTAACAAGTTTTGGCAGTGAATGTGGAGGAGCAGAATCTGGAACAGGTGAAGGTGAACCACCATGAAGAAACACAACAATTTGAAATTGAATGGGCTTGGAATAGTTTGGAATATGAAAGGATGCCTCCTTATCATATCCAAGACCTATTTTGTGCTTGTTGTTAATAAGCTCTTCCCAAGGTCTAATGATGGGTTTGGGAAGTGTAGGCTGAACTTCTGCTTCTACATGCAAATATGCTCTTGAACTAGGAACTGGATGTGAATCGACCTTAATTTTATATTCTTGTTGTTGACGATAGTCCGTGTCAATGTTATGAACAGAAACATGTTCAAAATGATGACTCCACTGCTGTAATTATTCTTGCTGAAGCTGAGATTCATGCTCCAAAAATTCTACCTTTTCCTGTGAATGACGCAGACATGTTTGAATGTCAACAAGGGTGGTTTTGTTGATTTTGACTGTGTCATGATTAGAGGAATGTATTAGAGCTTTTAAGAACTTTAATACTATATTTAAAATTCTGGTCATTTTTATTGAAAAAATCAGGTGAATCTCTTGAATTAGATGGCTAAAATGGTTGTAATGATAAAAAATACCCTTGATGAAGTATTCCTATGACAATCAATGGAGGCTATCCACAGTAAGTATAATAGAGGTTAATATAATAATGTTGCCTATGATACCATGGAATGGAAATTTTCCTTCCAATAAATCATCCAAAAATTTGTCCCTTGAAGCCAGTGACTTGACCCTCCAAAGGAAATTTGACCCTTTGGTATATGATGCAATAAACTGATGAAAATATATTAGATGGCTACCACTGGGAATAGAACACTTGCAATGAGCTCCCACTGATAATAAGATTGAATTGATTGATATGGAAGTGTTACTGAAACCAACTCTGCTTCTCCAAAATTAAACTGCTACAGGTATAAGAAAAATGATTCTAAGAGGAACTTCAGATCTGGATCACAAACAACCAATGACTCTTTTAAATTTGGTCTCCTCTTGATCAATAAACAAATACTATTCGGGTCCCTTCAATGATTCAATCATTTTCTTATAGACAAAGATAGGATATGGATGAATACTTTGATCCATTTCATAAATGATGAGTCTACTACAACCCCAATAATATGACCCATTGAGATTTTAATTCCGGAATAAATAATCCAATTCGACATCATTCCATGGGAGAGAGAAAGGAATCATAGGTTGAATCAGGAGTTAGTGCAGTACCAAAAATATGACCATAATATATACCCATATCGTTCAATGCACACTTCATTGTTATGCATCTCTACGCTTGCCAATGCTCAAGGTTCTACTATAGCTGCAATGGTATGACAGGCCCATGTTGCTGGCTCGACTCTACAAACTTTACGTTGTAAAAACAAATGCTACAAGTTCTTCACACATCCCATGCAACAAGACAAAAACTCACAAAGTTTCAAGTTCTTCAAATAACACTTCAAGAATATCTTTTAGAAATGTTTGGCGATGGAATAGTGCTGACGGAGCCTTGTCAAGAAACGTTGAAATGGAATTCCTGACTTACGAAAAAAATGAGATAAATAGCATCAGTTCCATAATAACAATGCCTACAACATGCATCTACACATTATACAACTTATTTGTGTCTGGTACTTGCTTGCTTTTACCTAGACTGTCAATGAATTGATCTTGATCTATCGAAATCCATTTGGTGAAACAAACTCCAATTGCAAAACCCAATGATCAAACACAGGAACAAGGAAAAACAAGAAAAACCAATTGAATGTGGTGAATCCAAAGGAATACAAAATCTTCAATCTCAAGCTTTCAATTCGAAGTTTTGTGTATGGAGATCTTTGGCTTGGATTTGAATCCACGCTTCTGATGGCCATGATCTTTGTCTTCAATGCACTTTTCCTGGTCTGGGCATATATGGGAATTGAGCGTGATATTAGGAATGTGTTTTCCAATAGCAACTATGAATAATTTGATGCAACCCACCACGGTGTCCCAAGCTCACCTATAGTCTGTGTAGCTACCTTTTCTCTTTATGGAGATGACACTGCCAATCAGGGACAGTTCTTCGAGGCTCTTAACATCTCTGCTTTGTGGAATTTCCCTGTTGTTCTCATCTGTGATAATAACTATTATGGAATGGAAACAGTAGAATGGTGAGCTGCGAAAATCTCAACACACTACGAGCAAGGAGATTATACTCCTGGACTTAAGATTGCTATATGACTGTAGAAGAATCCATCAATTCTATGTATTGCCTCAGAAGAGTGTTTCTTTGCGTGCTTACCTCCCAGAGTGAAGAAACTATGCATCTGAAATTCCTTTTTGCTGGCTCTTTATTTCGACCTCAAATATTGACAGAGCGTGGCTTCTTCACGACCTATGACGCTCTCGATCTCAATATATGAATGGTGCTTCAATATATATGAATGACACTTCACTTCTTCACTGGAGATAACCTATTTTTGGGGGACAACACTCCATTGACATTGTAAATGTATCATATCTTCCTCAACTCTCTATGAACGTAGTTGAGCCTTTCTTCATGCATGTTTTATTCTACAAAAGAGATTTAGGTGAAAGGAACACGAACAATAGTAAAAGGAAATACAATAGTCGACCGTAGATGTTGGGTTATGCAACCTGGCTAGTCCACAAAAGTTAGACCAATGTTATTGAAGGCAAGAGCGTTGGTCTACAGAGTAGCACATTTCATGCCAAGAAGTAGATATTTCGTAGAGAGGACAATCATACCAGGGCTGATTTGAGCGTAGAGCTACCACAATGAGCGTTGAGCAGTTAGAGAATCGACAAAGGCATTTTTGTAAGGCCAACATGAAAATGGTCAGATAGATCACTCTTTAAGGTAGAATCTAAAAGAGAAATGGTCACTGACAACAATTCTGAGTAATAGAGAGGGTATGGCATCAACTCTGATGAGCAGAGGGTAGGAGTACGCCCACTCTAATACCATGTTCTATAAATGTATATCATGTCAATAATATATGGAATCGAATGCTTATCTTTCATATTCGCTGTTTACATTCCATGTGAGTTTAACATCATGCAATCACTATATCAATTTTTAGAAATTTTTCTGCAGTCTGAGATTCATCACAAAAGGGGTATGTTAAATCCCCATTCATTTAATTTCCTTGCTATCGGTTGAGGCTAGATCTACGTCTTCCTAATCAAGATAGATTTATTTTCCTGCCACTTTCATCTTCGAGTAGGCTTGCATTTATATTTATTCATTTCATTTAGAATCCCCTTACACAAGGGAAAAACTATAGCGAGGCTTGGTTGAGCCATCAATTCGGCTTGAGGACTTCTTTCTTGCAAGCATGCAATAAGAAGGTAAGTTTGATTTCTGTCTTTTAGTATATTATTAATTATAAATACCACAAGTCAACAGGTGGGGAGAGGTAGTAACTGGACCCAATAAAACTAGTTAGAGCCATCATTTAAATGAATAAGGGTTTAGCTGGGGCTTTGACCAGGTGGTATCCCTTACATGTTGATGAGGTCATTTTTAGCCACCAACAACTGCCAAATTAACACTCCCTCTCAGCGAGGGAGAAATTCCAACTGCATCATGTGATAATCACATGTATCTTGTCATCATATCATGTCCCATCTCTGCTCAACTCTATTTACTTAAACATTCTCAAATCTAAAGAAGAAGAATCATTAGGGAGCATTAGCTACTACCCTCTCAGGACAATGAGGAAGGGCCTATGGGACACTCTCACCTCATGTCATCTCATAGGGAGAGCAAACATATTCCAACCTATGTTGAGAAATAAGAGTCATAGAATAAGGGAGCTAACATATTCCAACCTATTTCGATCAATACAATATCTCATCCATCCTATTTCTCCCTGACATTCCAAATAGTGACCTGCAAGAGTCATGTGATAGAACACCTACATCATAATTAGTTTGGGTAACACACCTCCAAGCACTCTCTCAACTCATTGGCCAGACGGGGAGTGGTAATCCCAACGAGCCTAGTTTGTGGGTATGATGCCAACTGGGGTATACTCTGCATAGAATGAGATAGGGGAGCAACATATTTGACCCTATGGGTAATAGATAGGGATGATACCCTATTGTCCATGTTAATTTTTGCAACTGTAGTCAAATTCCACCTTGGAAAACTCAAATGAATGAGACAATGATTTCATTAGATTCCTCTTTTCGAGAGGACCAAAATAGACCTAAAGATCACCTTATTTGGTCAAGAAAAAGTTGAGTTTTGAATGATTTTATTCATACATGTATTATAGAATGGGTCGGCCCTAACCACATGTGTAAATGCTTAGGTTGGCCTCAACCCCAAGTGGACCCTTATGAAATCCTATAAATACCTCAAGCTCATTTGGACACATTGAACCAACCATCTTCTCTTCTGTTATTGTCTTGGTTCGCACAGGTCTGTCGAAGGAAAGTTTGCACAAGGGTTTGAAATCTCAGGGTCAGATCTCACACTGATCTAGGGTTTTATAGATCTCGGATGCTGGCACATAACTAGATATTTTAGTCCCTGGACACTAGCACAATGTTTTATGGGAGCATCTTGGTAGCCTTGGATGCTGGCACAGTGGGTTATGAGAGCATCCTGGACTTTAAAGATAGATGAGGTTGTATTAGTCACCTGATGCTTGCACAGAGTGGTCGTGAGAGCGTGCGGGCTGCCATAGACACTTACATAACAACCTTATGAGAGCATCTAGGGATTGAAGCATGTGTAGGTATGTTTAACCCCGGACACCATCATCTAGTTCACCTGAGAGCATCTAGATCTGTTCCGGACACAGTCATCTAGTTACGCAAACAACATCCAGATATACTATAAATGCTCACACAACTCCTCCTCCCTGCATCTGGGACTGATGGATTATATTTCTATATTCCGAAGATTTCGCTCAGTGACAACAATGTTAAATAGTACCCAGCAGTTGTCTATAGTCAGTGACAACACACTTTAGTCCTCAGAATCATGGTTTTGATTATAAGCATGATTAGATCTGTTTCATGGATATCATAGTTGTTTTGTTGCATAGATAAAGTTATGGATCATTGTACTCTCTTTTGTTGAATCATTTGATGATGATCTAAGAAGAAGAATATTTGCAAGGGTTTTCCCCATAGTGGGTTTTTCCCTGGTCTCAGACCAATCCTGGTGTCTCTATGTGTGTGCATGCTTTTCTTCTATTGTTCCTTTATGTTCTGCTGCATTGATGATGATGATGATGTTGTTCTTTCTATATAATTGCATATGCTGATGAATAATGGTGTAGATATGAATAATGTTATGATGATATGGGGTGAACTTAATGTAGTAATGAAGAAATTCAATTATCAAAGCAAATAACAATGTCGCCCTATGAAAAATTAATAGTCCAGAGATCCCTCAACCCTAGGATCCCTCTATCTCAATTCCTCACCCTAGGAGCTCAGGCAAGGGGGAAGTGTCAGCTCAGTGTTCTCGACCAGTGATGCCCCTTATAAGGAGGGATTACATCCATCAATCCAAGTTTCTCTTTGAAGACCAAGAACTTCTATTTTGGCAAAGCCTCGGTGAGAATATTTGCAATCTACTCATCTGTCGATATGTGACAGAGTCTAACAACTCCTCTCTACACCATGTCTCGAATGAAATGATATTGGATCTCTATGTGCTTAGACTTGTCATGAAATACAAGATTCTCTTCCAGATGGATCCCACTCTTGCTGTTGCAATATATCACTGTAGTGTCTAGGAATTGCTCAAATAGCTCTCCAAAGAGCTTCCTCAACCAAACTGCTTCGCAATTAGCCATACTCGCGAAAATGTACTCTGCCTCAGTAGTACTTAATGCTACGGACTTCTGCTTCATGCTCATCCAAGATATCATGACAAATCCAAAGCTAAAATAACATCCAAATGTACTCTTCCCATCGATTACATTTCCTGCTGAGTCAACATTGGTATATCCATGAAGTCGAACATCTCTGATAAAATATCTCAAACCAAGCCTGATCATCCTATGAAAATATCTCAAAATGTGTTTTGCAACCATCCAATGTGCATGGAGGGGCTGAGTCATGAATTGAATCAAGGTGTTCATTGCATAACATATGTCTGGACGAGTGTTCCTAAGAACATCAGAGCCTCAATAAACTGTCTATACTTGGATGGATTCTCCAAATCGGGTCTTGCAGCTTCTCCACATAACTTCTTGAAATTCATTTCCATCGGTGTGGGTAGGGACTTGCATTCTATCATTCCAAATGTCTCCAACAACTTCACGACATATTTTCCTTGTGAAAGAAAAATCTTATCGGGCCTTTTCCACACCTCAATGCGAAAGTAGTGCATGAGTCCAAGGTCCTTCCTCTGAAATTCAGAGGCTAACTCCCTCTTACACTTGATCATCAAGGGCTCACTAACTATCAAGAATATATCATCACACAAAACTAAAATCAACGACATACCTCGTACTACCTTAAAGTAGAGGTTGGGATCGATGTTGCTTCTTGTAAATCCCAACTTCACCAAATAATTTTCTGTGTAGGCGTACCATGCTCTGGGGGCTTGCTTCAAACCATACAAGCCTTCTTACACCTGCAAACATGTGTCATTTCAACCTCTACTTCAAATCCTTCTGGCTGCTCAATGTACACTTCTTCTTGTAACATGCCATGGAGGAATGTTGTCTTGACCTCCATCTGATGAAGGGTCCATCATTGACTTGTGGAAAGAGTAACTATCGAATGAATCGTTGTAAATAGAGCCATAGGTGAAAATATATCGTCATAATCTTCTCCCTCTTTTTGGTATAATCCTCGAGCCACGAACCTTGCCTTATATTTCTCAATGCTTCCATCGACTCCATGTTTGATCTTGAATATCCATTTTGAAGTCACCACAAATTTCCCCTTCGGTCTTGGCACAACATCCCATACGCCATTCTTCATAATTGATTCATATTCTTCAGCCATAACATCCTTCCAAACTTTTTCTTTCACGACTTCTTCAAAGGTGGGAGGTTTGGCTTGAATCATAGTGCTCATAGCTACAACATATCCCTGGTACTTGCATGGCTTCTTACTTTCTCTAAATTATCTTTGAATGGGGATATGTCTCTTGTCATCATGTAATGTGTCATGAAGCCAAAGTGGCCTCTTCCTGGCAGAAGGATCACATGGAGGAGGATATAACGGGTCCATGGGCTCCATGGGATCATCAAAAATATCTCTCGGATTCAAGCACGAAAGTACCATCTCAAATATCCATATCATCATTCTTCTTCTTAGGAGGAGGAGGTGGAGGAAGGCCCTTTTCTTTCCCAAGGGAAGCATCTTCATCAAACTTTACACCCCTAATAATTTCAACCTTCATTTGACCAATAATATATATTCTAAATGATTTAGAATTTTCATAATATCCAACAAATGTACCTTTTCTTCCTGTGGCTTCCAACTTGTTTCTTTTTTCCTTCGAGACATGGAAATATATGGGGCGGCCAAAGATATGGAGGTGTCCAACATTGGGCTTGACACATGTGAACACTTATTCTGGGGTCTTTTTGTCAAATGCTTGATGAGGCAACTTGTTTTGAACATAAACGACAACATTAGTTGCTTCTCCCCAAAGGAAGTTCAACAACTTTTGATCATGGAGCATGTCATGAGTGACTTCTACAATAAACATGTTCTTTCTTTTAGCTACTCCATTTTGTTTAGGATTATAGGGCACAATCATCTCTTTTTTGATACCTTCCTTATTGCAAAAATCGATGAAATCTTTTGAAATGTACTCCACCATTTTCAGAGCTGAAGATATTAATTTTCTTCCTTGTTTGATTTTCGACCAAAGCTTTGAACTCCTTGAACATTTTGAAGGTTTCATCCTTGTGCTTCAAATAATATATCCACATCTTTCTTGAGAAGTCATAAATGAAGGTGATGTAGTAGAGATTACCACCAATATAATATAAAAGAATCATACAACATATGTCAGAATGAATGAGATGGATGATGTCTTTTGTCTTGTTCTCACTAGAGGGGAATGGTCCCCTTATCTTCTTTCCATTGGCACAACTTGGACATAATCCATCATGTCGAGCTTGAACATCGGGAATACCAAAGACCAATTTATTCAATTTCAGAATATCATCATAATGTAGATGTGATCTAGGTGTCTCTCGAAACACTCAGTGATCAAAGAGGGGTTAAGAAAGGCTAAAAGGTAAGATTTCTTGGATTACCATGAAACCAGGGCCAGATTGAAAATATAGTCACAAGCTTTCCAATGGTGTAAATGACACCTCAATCCGACATCATATATAAAAATTATGGCTAGTCAAAGTTTTGGTCAACTAGGTCTCTCGCTAAAGTTAGCAGAGCGCCAACTAAATTTGGAAGCATGGCTAAATCTGGCAGAGCTACTAAATTTGTCGATAATTAATGAGGCAACAAGTTGGCACTTGTGGCGACATTTTCCATGGCTGGAACTGGCGAAATTGTGGCCTACTTAATTTTCCCGGTGACCCAAAATTTCAGCAAATGAATTTTGTCCATATTTTTTAAAAATAAAAAAAATAACAAAAAAAAAATTAAAATTGGCCAATGGCCCAACAAATTAATAGTGCCAACCATTCTGCCAAGAAGTCAGAATTAAAAATTAATGCCAAGGTTTTTTTTTAAATTTAAACTCATATTTTCCACAAGGGAACAGGGGCACGAAACCCAATGCAGAGGTGGAACCCTGAGCGGGCACAAAAAACGAGGAGTAGAACCCCGATGCAGGGGAATATGCAAGGAATCTAAAGGATTCCATAAGGGCCAAATTTTGGCTCTTTTAGAACCATGCCAACTATATACTCATTTTACTCAATTATTCGTAAGGAGTGTAGTGGTCAAGTCAGATTTGTCATATGAGTAGCGGATATTTAGTCAATTTGCAGAAAGGAATCTTTGTGGAATCATGAGGAATCTAAAAAATTCCCTAAGGGCCAAATTTTGACACTTTTAGAACCACGCTGACTTTATACTCATTTTACTTAGTTTTTCAAAAGGAGTGTAGTGGTGAAGTAATACTTGTCATCTAGGCAACATATCTTTAGTTAACTTGCATAGAGGAATCTTTGTAGAATCATGAGGAATCTAAAAGGTTCCGTAAGGGCCAAATTTTGACAGTTTGAGAACCAAATCTACTTTACACTCATTTTACTTAGTTTTTCGCAAGGAGTGCAATGGTGAAGTCAGATTTGTCATATGAGCAGAAGAAATTCCATTCAACTAGTGAGAAGGAATCTTTTGAGATTCCCGAAGGTCTAGATTTTGACCGAAGCATAAAGGGGTCGATTTTATAGTCATTTTTCACGATTTTTCACCAGGAATTCAATGGTGGAGTCCATTCATTCAAAAAAGGTGTGCATTTTCAAGCCATCCTTGGAAGTAGAGGTATAAGGTGTCTTTTGTACATGCATGTAATTTGATTTTTGCTGAAGATTAATGAAAGATGCCTCCCCACATTGAGCAGAGCCCCATGATCCAAATCTCTTCATCTACCAAAATTAATCAAGATCTTTTACTTCTGTGATGTTAACACAATTGTATATGAAAGAGTATAAAACAACCACTTGTGCATGCTTTAAAGAAGAAGAAACATAACAACAACCATCAAATCAAAGAACACAAACACATTGATAACGAAGTTCACCCACTGTGGGTTACGTCTCCGGGTGTAGTGTCAAGAGTAGGGAGGCTGCTTCATTAAATGCTGCAAGATGATGATGAGTACATAGTACATTCTTTATCATCATAGGGATAAATTCCCTCAACTAGAGTGGCATGTCTCTTCATGAGACATTATCCTCTAGGAACTCTCACTCGAAAGGCCCCCCCTTTAGGATGACAAGCTTAATAAATTCTCACATGACGTGGCATACAAGTATCCCTCAACATAATGGTAACAAGGATCTCAACAACAAAAACATCATCTCAGCAAATCAGAAGAAAGACATGGCATCACTGCATCATTTACCTCCACTTTTGGGGATGTCCTGAAAATTCAAAGCTCAACTAATGAAATGGACTACACCATTAAATTCGTGGCGCAAAATCGTGTCAAATGACTATAAACTTGGTCCCTTTCTGACACCATTAAATTCTGGACCCTTGGGCATATCGACGATTCCCCCAAAGATTCCTTCCTAGAGATGGTTGAAAAATCTGTTGCTCGGATGAAAATTATAAGCACACCACTACGCTTCTTGTGTAATTTTGTGAAAAATGACTATAAATTCAACATTATTTTGCCTCTGTAAAAAATCAGCCTAGACCAAGGTAATTTAAAGATTCCTGTACAACGTCAAAGAATATTCTTCTTGAAATTCGCATCAGGCATGGTTCTGCCTCAGTCACTATGTCAGGGTTCTGCCACATTTCATCTGTCAGGGTTCCGTTGGTCGAAATTCCATTCGACCCTCGACTCCACTTGCTGTTTTGTACCCTTCACCTTTCGTCCCCGATCCCCCTCCTTAAAAATGATTTTTTTTTTATAAGCTCGTGGGTGGTCTTCCCAAAGTATGACAATGCTGGGACATTGGTGACATGATGCATTGTTGGTTGGGCAATTGGGTCAAACCCCATAGGCCACATCATTTTTTTATATTAAAATAACATGATTGTTTTAACCGTCGTATCAAAGCCATCCACAAATAGGTATATGGTGAGTAGAGCTTGTCCATTATATTATATAACATTCATATATATGTCGACCATACGTTATAATCACCATATGGTATATGTTTGAACTTCAAACCAATATATATTTATGGATATGGTTACAAACCATATAACAACCCTTTTCCTTTTAATTTTTAACAATATGGTTTATTCAACCAATTTGTTTTGAAATACCTTTTTAAAATATAACCATAATTTGTCCTTTTATGGTTTTTGTTTTTATATGATTTTTTTAAAATATATTTTTGTTTTTAATGAAATTTAATATTATTATTTGTCTTTTATGGAAATTTTATATATATATATATATATATATATATATATATATATATATATATATATATATATATAGGTGCAAGAAGCCAATGAAAGAGCGCCATGTGCCAGGATCTGGTAGGAAAACACTTGATTTCCATGTAATCTTGTGTGCCCCACCTGCTAACTAGGATAAGTTGTGGGTCCATCTTTTGTTTTTCAACTCGTCGACTTCAAACTGCGACAAGTTGGTTATACAAACTTGGATTTGAGTGTCGTTTGCCGCATTGGAATCGTAATAGCGAGTTCTTCAATTTGATGCCAATATTCATGAGATTTAGGAACTTATAAAATTGAGCCTTTCTGGAGCCACCTTTTAATTTGTGAGCATTTATGGATCCATTTGGATCATTCCTCCCCACTGAGGAGATTTTGTTCATCTAAAAGCATGAACACTATTTGCAATATTTTTTACTCCCTTGTCTTCACAACAAGTGCCATAACATGCCACACATCCTTCTCCTTCACCTTTGTGCTTTAGAGCTATAAGTGATGAACCAACACTTGCATCCTATGCAGACCTTTAGTACTATCTTTGCAAGCTGCATGTTTAATTACATGACCAATCATGACCCAAGCATCCCCATACTTGCCAAGAGTTTATAAGACACACTCTTTGGTCAAGTGTACATCATAATAGAAACCTATACCCCAACTAATAAAAAGAGGCCAAAATATCATCATGTTTCTTCCATAAGTGATGGAAAACACATCATCACTTTACAATATTTTCACAACATATGATTTACAATATGTGGCCATGACAAGATACTAGATCTAGTAAAGCCATCTCTTACTCAAAAAAGTGAATGGGTCATCTCCCCGTGGCAGATTCGCTTGTTAAACGTCTTCACCAACTAGTTCTTGTACAAGCGCTCTGTCCTTGAGATGTTGCTCTGGGTGGAGCCTCCAACACATGGCTCTTTGATGTCCAGCTCTGTTGCCCTCCATAACTACTTAACCTTCTTCCTTCCCTGATGTGGAGAAGGCCTTTCACATCTCGTCCTCTTTCTTGCTTCTATTCTCTTCCAACACTCGAAAACCACGTGGTTATGCAAGCCACAAAAAATACATGGTTTTCTACACCATGATTTCTTCTCATCATTAACAATATGCTTGTAATAAAAATGAACTCTAGAATACTGAGACTTTTTATACCTCTCTTGGCTGTCTCTAGTGCAATCTTGGCGATGAGAGCTTTCCTTAGCTCTTCCTCTACAATGTGCACTGTCATGGGAGGATTGTGATGTGTTCCCATCATCCTCTTTCCTCGATGGTTTCGACAATGTCTTGGAAGCTTCTTCTACCTTCGAGCACTCTCCTTCAGTGTATCCCATCTTGGTAAGGAGTCTCAGGTCGGTTCCTGAAATGGGTACCTCAAGGCTTCCAACAGAAATAACGTCATGTGAAAATGAAACTGAAGAATGATCAACATTATTTACCTCAATTGTTAATTCTGAAACAGGTGATGATGGCTTCCCTAAGCCTTCGGTGCACTTAAACTTTTCGAAGGCCTCTTCCATGGCTTGTAATTGAAGCTGCAATCTCTAGTTCTCCTCTTTTTCTTCTCATAAAAGTCTCCTCAATTCAACATTATCTTCTTGAATTCTCCGATTGATCTCCTCATCTGAATAATGAGAAGAAGATGAAGATGAAGATTGTTCATTCAAGGGGGTAGATGGAGCATCATCCTTTGCTATTTATTTCTCCTGTTCCTCTCTTTCCATACTCTCCTCATAATCTGCATATATTATGTCCACCATGCGTACCATCCTGAGGAGGTCCTAGTAGAGATCTCTATTGTTCTCCATTTCCCTTCTTGTTGCACGTTCAATCTTGCAATTCGTATAAGCAAGAAAACCTGGCTTTGATACCAAAATTGATCTGGATCTCTTCAGCTACCAGAATTAACCAAGATCTTTTACTTCTATGATGTTAGCAGAATTGCATATGAAAGAGTATAAAACAACCACTTGTGCATGATTTAAAGAAGAATAAACATAACGACAACCATCAAATCAAAGAACACACACACATTGATAACAGAGTTCACCCAGTGTGGGTTACGTCTCTGAGCCCAGTGTCAAGAGTGGGGAGGTTGCTTCATTAAATGTTGCAAGATGATGATGAGTACATAGTACATTCTTTGTCATTACAAGGATAAATTCCCTCAACCAGAGTGGCATGTCTCTCCACGAGACATTCTCCTATAGGAACTCTCACTCAAATGGGCACTCCTTCAGCATGACAAGCTAATAAATTCTCACATGACGTGGCATACAAGTATCCCTGAACATAATGGAAACAAGGATCTCCACAACAAAAACATCATCTCAAAAAATCATAAGAAAGGTATGGCATCACTACATCATTTACCTCCACTTTCAGGGATGACCTGAAAATTCAAAGCTGAGCTGACAAAATGGACTACATTGTTGAATTCGTGGCATGAAATCACGTCAAATGACTATAAACTTGGCCCCCTTTTGAAGATCATCAAATTATGGACCCTCAGGAATCTCGAAGATTCCCCCAAAGATTCCTTCCTGGAGATGGTCGGAAAATCCACTGCTCAGATGAAAATTCTTATCACAACACTGCGCTCCTTGCGAAATTATGTGAAATATTACTGTAAAGTTGGCATCATTCCACCTCTATAAAAAATGAGCCTCCAAGGGAATCTAAAGATTCCTTCATCAAAGAATATTCTCCTCGAAATTTGTGTTAGGCATGGTTCTGCCTTGGTCACTCTGTCAGGGTTTCGCCCTGCTGCTCTTGGTCTTCGTTCCTTTGGTTTGCACACATCGTTCCCTTTGTCATGGTTTTGTTGGTTGAAATTTCATTTGACCTTGGGCTCCACTCATTGTTCCACACCTTCACTTTTCGTCCTCGCGCCCCCTTCATAAAAATACAATGTTTTTTATAAGCCCATGGGCGGTCTTCCCAAAGTATGACAATGCTAGTACATTAGTGGCATGATATATTGTTGGTTGGGTAGTTTTGGGTCAAACCCCACGACCCACATCATTTTGTTATATTAAAATAACACGATTGTTTTAACCGTCGTATCAAAGCCATCCACAGATAGGTATATGGTGAGTAGAGCTTGTCCATTATATTATATAACATTCATATATATGTCGACCATATGTTATAATCACCATATGGTATATGTTTAAACTTCAACCCGTTTCATTTTAATTTTTAACAATATGGTTGATTCAACCAATTTGTTTTGAAATACCTTTTTGAAATATGACCATAATTTGTACTTTTATGGTTTTTGTCTTTATATAATTTTTTTTTTTAATATATTTCTCTTTTTTATGAAATTTAATATTATTATCATTTTTTTTTGTCTTATATATATATATATATATATATATATATATATATTTGTCTTTTTACAAGTGCAATAAGCCAATGAAATAGCACCATGTGTCAGGGTCTGGTAGGCTAACACTTGATTTCCACGTAAGCTTGTGGGCCCCACCTATTGAATAGGATAAGTTCTGGGTCCCTCTTTTGTTGTTCAACTTGTCAACTTCAAACTATGATAAGTTGGTCATACAAACTCAGATTTGAGTGCCGTCTGCACCACCAGAATTGTAAGGACAAGCTCTTCAACTTGATTCCAATATTACTAAGAGTTACGAACTACCAAAATTGAGCCTTTATGAAGCCACCTGGATCACCCGAAGACGTAGCCCACACTGGGTTAACTCTGTTATGAACCTGTTGTGTCTTTGCTTCTCATGGTTGTTGTTTATTTCTACTTCATTTATGTATATGCATCTTATGGTTACATGCCCTTTAAAATGTGATTCTGTAAGCATCTTTGAGTAAAAATATCCCGATCAAGTTTGGTATCAGAGCGAATATTATGTTGATGTGAATTGCAAGTGTATGATAACCAGGGAAAAGATCCAAAGAGGTTGTTAGGTCCCTATAATACTAGTGATTACCCCATTACTATTGTAGTTGTATCCTTTATTAATATTGTTGTGCCCCTGTTGTCCCCATATTGTTATTATTGTGCCCCATAGAATCCCTCTATTGTTATTTTTGTTCCTTTATATTATTATTGTTAGGTTTGCTGGGTTATATTGTGACTCCTTAGACTCCTATATATAGAAAGGAGGTTTTGTAATTTGAATCATCAAAGAATAATTCATTCGTGTAATGTAAAGGAGGTTGCCCCCTCGAAGAGGCTGAATTCTAAGGCGTTGATCTATCTTTTCTATCTTTTTGTGAGCTGGTTTCATAACATTTGGTATCAGAGCTTTGGATTCTACGGTTTCCCTGCTCCAAATACGTCATCGTGGAATTTTTGCTATAAATATTTTTTTTGCAACATTTCAGAAGCGAAAAAAAAAACCCATTTGAGATGAAATCGCACTGAACCTTGCATCCAAATTTCAGAGCTTTTTGTGCTATATTTGCGGAGATATGATCTGAGGAAGTTGGTCTTTTTGCAGACTCCTGAATTACATTCCAAACAGGTGACCTGAGGAAAATCGTCATAACTTTCTCTCTGAGCATCGGATTGAAATTTCATAAGAAGGTACAGAAAGAGGATGGACTATAGTTTCTTGTATATATTTTTCAGAGCCAAAAGTCAAAACAAGGACACGTGGCACGTCATACAAGTTTCTCTCTACTGAACTAGTCTATAATCAGGTCACTGTGGGAGATTTGGCATAACTCTTCCTTGGAGAATCCAATTGGGAGCAGATTGGTGGCATTGGAAAGAGGACATAGAGGGCTACTGCAGGTCACAATTTCAGAACTGGATGATCTGAAATTATAGAGATACCTCCAAGGAAATATCAAGCTCCTACAAAGTGAAAAAGGTGTGTAGATTTTTTTAAATTTTTTCTTAAGCTTGGTTTGAAAAATTATTTTGAAGGAATTCAAAGGGCATAGTAGAGCATTATTATCGGTAACTGATGCCCCGAGGAAAGAAAATTCAAACACCTAGTAAGCAACCTGAAAGCTCTAGCATGACTCATGAAGAAGAGGAGGAAATGCTACATGATATATCAAAATTACAAGACCAAGTGTAACAAATTTCACTCTCACAAAAGTTAACAGAAGCTAAGATAAATGGCGTGGAATCTAAGATAAAGGGTGTGGAAGCTAAGATTGACGATTTGAAGATAGATTTGACAAATTTTCTACAAGAAATACTTACTAATGGTGAAAGGGTAGTAAAGGAAACTCATGATGCGAACAAAAGAAATGTTAATCATGATCTCATAGACTCTAATGTTGGATCGAAGACCCACCATATTCCAAAAATCGATATGAGGAAGTTTAATGGCAAGGATCCCGCAACATGGATATTACAGATGGAGCAATTTTTCGATCTCAATAATGTGCAAAACACACAAAAGGTACGTATTGCAACTTTATATTTGGAACCAAATCAGTTTGTATGGTATCAATGACTTTGCTCACGTAAACAAATTATCACTTGGGCAATTTTTACGGAAGAATTGACAGCACATTATGAGGATACAAAAGGAAACAATTTTTTTAGCCAATTGATAAGTCTCAAACAAAAGGGTTCAATAATGGAGCACATTGAGGAGTTCCAAAAATTGGACATAAGGGTTAAAAATATTCCAGAGGAGCATAGGATTGATGTGTTCATAGGGACTTTAAAGGATAATATCCAACATGATGTTCGCCTTTGGGAACCTGATTCATTAGAGAAGGCATTCAGGTTAGCAAGAAAAATGGAAAGCAAAATTATGGCAACCAGGAAGCATACCACTCACAACTATAAAGATTGAAGTGTTGTTGCCCCTAGTCTTCCACAACCTATAAGGTTGACACCACAACAGTTGGAAGAAAAAAGAGAAAAAGGGCTTTGTTATAGTTGTGATAGCAAATACACTAAAGGTCATAAGTGTGCTGAGAAGAAATCTTTCTACATAGATTGTGAAGAGGAAAAAGAAAAGGAGCGAGAAAGGTCAAAAGAAGAGGATATACTCCAGGAACAAAGCCTAGATAAAGAAGAAATGAATCCGACCATATCTTGTAATGCATTGGCTGGAATTACCACTCCTCAAACCATCAATATAGAAGGACAAATCAAGAAGAAAAAGGTAATAGTGTTGATTGATTCAAGAAGTACCTACAATTTAATTCATTGTAAGGTAGCAAAAGAATTGAATTGCTTCCTATATCTAGCACCAGAGTGTCAAGTGATGGTTGCAAATGGAGGAACAATAAATTGCTCTGGAAAGTGCCATAATATCAAGATATCCATGGGAGAATATGTATTAACTAGTCCAATGCTTTCCATTCCAATGGGAGGTGTTGATGTTGTACTAGGAGTCCAATGGCTACAATCCTTGGGTACAATAGCTTTTAATTTTCAAGAACTTTTCATTAATTTTTTTGCGGAAGGAAAGGAAGTTGAATTAAGTGGTATTGCAGGGAAACCACGAAAGATAATCAGCTCTAACGATATGACAAAGCTTCTAAAAAAGGAACAAAGAGGTGTAATTACACAATTATGTTTGCTAGATGTTTCCACATCCAAATCATCTATTTCTCCAGATCTCCAAAAAGTCTTGGACAATCATTCCAAGTTATTTGAGACTCCCAAAGGTCTCCCACATATTCGTGATCATGATCATGCTATTCATTTGATTCCAGGAAGTGTTCCTCCAAACATCAAGCCGTACAGATATCCCTATGCCCAAAAGAGTGAAATTGAACGTATGGTTGCAGAAATGCTAGAGGCTGGTATAATTCAACCTAGTCAAAGTTCTTTCTCTGCTCCAATAGTCTTGGTGCACAAGAAGGATGGATCATGGTGCATGTGTCCGGATTATAGGGAGCTCAACAAGCTCACTATTAAAGATAAGTTTCCCATTCCTATCATTGATGAATTACTGGATGAATTGCATGGATCAATTTACTTCACCAAGTTGGATCTTCGTTCAGGATATCATCAAATCAGAATGAAGACTGAAGACATTCCAAAAACAACATTTAGAACTCGTGAGGGTCATTATGAATTTTTGGTCATGCCTTTTGGCCTTACCAATGCACCTTCTACATTTCAAGGTTTGATGAATTCCATTTTCAAACCCTTCCTTAGAAAATTTGTGTTAGTATTTTTTGATGATATACTAATCTACAACAAGTCTTGGAAGGATCATGTTGAACATCTTGATAGGGTGCTACAACTATTGGAGGAGAAAAAATTATATGCAAAAAGATCCAAATGTTTCTTTGGAGTACAAGAGGTGGAATATCTGGGTCATATTGTATCTCATGAAGGAGTTAAGGTAGACCCTAGCAAAATTAAAGCCATTAAGGAATGGAAAATCCCCACATCCATAAAGCATCTGCGAGGATTTCTCGGGTTGACAGGGTATTATCGCAAGTTTGTTAAGAATTATGGGAGAATGGCAGCACCTCTAATGACATTAATGAAGAAAGATGCATTTTCATGGACTCCAGAAGCAACAAAGGCCTTCAAACGTCTTAAAGAGGCAATGTGCCAAGCACCGGTCTTAGCTACACCGGACTTCACAAAAACCTTTATTGTGGAATGTGATGCTTCAGGAAATGGAAATTGTGCTATTTTAATGCAAGATGAAAGAACCATTACTTTTGAAAGTCGTCCAATCAAGGGAAAGTTTTTACACAAAGCTATTTATGAGAAGGAAATGTTGGCAATACTACATGCACTTAAGAAATGGTGACCCTTCCTAATGGGAAGACACTTCAAGGTAAAAACAGATCATGATAGCCTTAAATACTTTTTAGAACAAAGAATATTCTCTGAAGAGCAACAAAAGTGGGTCACAAAGATTGTTCTGGAATTGCACGCTTCTCCCTTAGGAGGGCACTCAAGATTTTTAAAAGCTTACCACAGGGTTAAGAAGGAATTTTTTTGGGATGGCCTTAAATCGGATATTCAAAAGTTTGTGGTAGAATGTTTGGTTTTCCAACAAAATAAAGTTGAAACAATTAAGACCCCGGGTCTATTACAACCTTTATCCATTCCAAGCCAACGTTGGGAGGATGTTTCAATGGATTTTATCACAGGTTTACCCAAGTCTGAGGGAAAGAGTGTCATAATGGTGGTAATTGACCGACTTATCAAGTATGCACACTTTTGTGCATTATCACATCCATTTAAAGCCTGTGTAGTTTCTACTGCATTTATGGAAACAATTCAAAAGCTACATGGAAACCCAAAGATTATTGTAAGTGACAGAGACCCCATTTTCACTGGAAATTTTTGGACAGAATTATTTTCTTGTCTTGGTACTCAGTTAAATCATAGCTCATCTTATCATCCTCAATCTAATGGGCAAACTGAGATAGTAAACAAATGTTTGGAAGGATATCTTTGTTGCTTTGTATATGATAAACAAACACAATGGGTCAAATGGTTGCCTCTGGCTAAATGGTGGTATAACACTTCCTTCCATACAGAAACAAAAATGACCCATTTATGGCACTTTATGGATATCAGCCACCATCAATCGGATCATATTTAAGAGAAAATTCTAAGGTTCAAGCAGTGGAACATCACATCGAGCATCAACAATAAGTCCTCCAACTCTTAAAGGATAAACTTGTGTTGACGCAGAATAGAATGAAACAATAGGTAGATCAACATCGCAGCGAAAGAAGTTTTGATGTAGGTGATTGGGTATTCCTACGGCTACAACCATATAAAAAAATGTCCCTCAAGCAAGCTAAGAAGGATAATAAATTATCACCAAAGTATTATGGTCCGTACAACGTGTTGCAAAAGATTGGTACTATGGCATACAAATTGGAGCTTCTTGCAGCTTCTCGAGTGCACCCAGTTTTCCATGTTTCATGTTTAAAGAAGGTTATAGGCGACAAGTTCCCAGTTCAAACAATATTGCCAGAACTTGATGAGGAAGGAAAAATTATATTGGAACTAGAAGCAGTCACAGAAACAAGAACTCGACAGCTACGAAATCGATCAATTTCGAAGTATCTCATCAAGTGGAAGAACTTATCCACTGAAGATTCCACATGGGAGGATGAGAATTTTATACAGAAGCATCCAGAACTACTCAAGCGTTGAGGACAACACTTTTTTGAAGGAGAGGGGCATGTTAGGTCCCTATAATACTAGTGATTACCCCATTACTATTGTAGTTGTATCCTTTATTAATATTGTTGTGCCCCTATTGTCCCCATATTGTTATTACTGTGCCCCATAGAATCCCTCTATTGTTATTTTTGTTCCTTTATATTATTATTGTTAGGTCGGCTGGGTTATATTGTGACTCCTTAGACTTCTATATATAGAAAGGAGGTTTTGTCATTTGAATCATCAAAGAATCATTCATTCGTGTAATGTAAAGGAGGTTGCCCCCCTCGAAGAGGCTGAATTCTAAGGCATTGATCTATCTTTTCTATCTTTTTGTGAGCTGGTTTCAGAACAGAGGTGAAGGAAAACTTAAGTCCTTTGATCCAAAAGTAGGGTGTGCAACACAAAGAGGGAAAATGGTAGATGAAGATGCTCGATTGGAGGAAGAGTGAAACTATCGCAAGGATTTTTACGCCATGGAATAAAAAGTGGACAAATTGTTCGCAGAGTATGAGAAGACAATGGCAAACCAGAGAAGAAGGAAGGACTAGATGATCATGCCTCGGTAAATCATGAAGGAGGAGGAGAAGAGCCTCTTGAACCTACCTCTCCATCTTCCAACGAAATTTATTCTTCTTTCTCTTCTTTTCATTCTCAAGGTAGAAAAAGTCATAAAAGGACCTTCTTCAAGATGGATGTCAAGTTTGATCTGCCTGTGTTTAGTGGAGAATCTAATGCAAAAAATCTAGATAATTGGATCAAACAGGTTGAAGTATATTTCCGCATCCAATGAATCAAAGAGGATGAAGCCAAGATCCAACTAGAATCCCTTCGATTCAGTGGCACTGGTCTCATCTGATGGGAAGGAAAGCTGTAGAAAGGTGGTAAGAGTAATTGTAAACTTTTTTCATCTTGGCGTGAGTTCGTTTATGATTTAAGAGGAAAGTTTTACCCATTGGGTTACAGACATAAGGTCATGATGGAATGGAAACATTTGAAACAAAGTAAAGGTCAAACTGTTCAAAATTTTATAGAGGAGTTTAGGAAACAAGAATTAGCATTGAATGTTCCACTAGACACTTTTGAGACATTGATGAAATATATTGGCTCTTTGCATAGTTATTTGCATCATTCATTTATTATTTGAACCTAAAAATCTTGATGAAGGTAGTGTGAAGGCTTTACATCTTGAAAGCAAGGGGATCATGAGAAAGAATACCACCCAAAGAGGAAAACAACAACTAAGAGAAAGGAAGAAAAGCCCTCTTGTACTCATTGTGAGAAAGAAGGGTATGATGAGGAACATTTATGGAAACTGCATCCAGAATTGAGGCGTAAGAGGAATGACGACATAAAAGAGAAGTATAAGGCAGTTACAATTGTGAAACAAGACCAAGAATCAAAATCAGAGGATGATGAAAAGATCACAACTGTAGGATTTACAGGTGTTGGTCTAATTGACCTAGGATCAGACTCAGATGATGAAATGAAGATTGCAGCTCTTGGGATTGTAGAAGGTGGACCTATTCACTTAGGTTCTAATTCAGGCGATGAAAAAAATATTTCAACAGACATTGTGCCAAAGGTGAGAAGGGAAACAAAGACTACATGGCTCCAAGAACTCGAAGAGATCAACCAAATAATTCAAGTGGATAATCCTAAACTAAAGAGACTCCTACAAAAATAAGAGGAGGAGAAACAAAGGTTGCAGCATCAATTAAAAGCCAAGGAGGAGGCCTTAGAAAAGTTGCAGAATAAAAAGCCTGAGGCAAAGAGTGATTCTTCAATTTCATGTTCTTTTTATGACGATGATTTCACTGCTTTTGAGAATCATACTACAGGGATTAGATCAAAATTGTTGAAGAAAATGGGGTATCAAGAAAAGGGCCTCAACATTAATGGCCAAGGCATTGTGAATCCCATCAAAGTGGATGAATTTACTCGTTATGCAGGAATTGGATATGTCAGAAAAGAGGTTGAGGAATTCTCCAAGACAGTCAGTGGCCAAACAACGATAGACAATGAGAGCACTTCATCACATTCCATTGGTAGTAAGGATTCCACAGGCACTTATCAGAGGCACACTAGGAATAGGCATTCTAAGATGATCCGAAAAGTTTGGAGGAAAAATAATCATTATAGTTACTGCAACGAGGATGGACACCAAAGAGACACACTCAAATACTCCATGGCCAGAAAGCACCTATGAAAAAACCAGCTGGTGAAGCTGTTCAATAAGCGAATCAACCATAGGGAGATGAACCATTCACTTTATTGAGTGAGAGATGGTTTTATTAGATATAGTAGCTTGTCATATTATTATAAATCATATGTTGCGAAATGATTGTAAAAGTGATGATGTGTTTTCCATCACTTATGAAAGCAACATAATGATGTTTTGGCCTCTTTTTATTGATAGCTGGGGTATTGGTTTCTATTATGATGTACACTTGACCAAAGAGTGTGTCGTATAAACTCTTGGAAAGTATGGGGATGCTTGGGTCATGATTGGTCATGTAATTGAACATGTAGTTTGCAAAGATTGTATGATAGGTTTATAGAGGATGCAGGTGTCAGATCATCACTTATGTCTCCGAAGAACAAAGGTGAAGGAGAAGGAAATGTGGCCGGTCAGGGCACTTGTTGTGCAGACAAGGAAACACAATAGATTTCATATTATGTTCATGCTTTTGGAGGACCAAAAGCTCCTCAGTGGGGAGGAATGATATAGGTGGCTCTCAAAATAGTCAGTGATCAAAGAGGTCTTAGGAAAGGATCAAAAATCAAAGTTCTTGGATTACCATGAAACTAGGGTTAGATCGAAGATCTTGTCACAAGATTTCCAATGGCATAAACGACACCTCAATCCGAAAAAGTTATGACCAATCAAAGTTTTGGTCAACTAGGCCCCTTGGCTAAAGTTAGCAGAGCACCAACTAAATTTGGAATCCCGACTAAATCTGGAGAAACCATTAAATTTGGCGTAAATTAACGAGGCAATAATTTGGCACTTTACGACGATGTTTTCCAATGGGCAGAATAGGCGAAATTGTCGCCTAAATTCTTCCGATGACCCCAAAATTTCAGCCAATGAATTTTGTCCATTTTTTAAAAAATAAAAAAATAACAAAATAAAAATAAAAATTGGTCAACGTCCCAACAAGTTAAGACTGCCAACCATTCTGCTAGGAAGGTTGGTATAAAATCAATGTCAAGTTTTTTATATTTAAACTTATATTTTCTACAAGGGAACATGGGCATGAAACCCAATGCAGAGGGGAAACCCTAAGCAGGCACAAAAACTAAGGAGAAAATCCCTTACGCAGGGGAATATGCAAGGAATCTAAAAGATTCCTTAAGGGCTAAATTTTGGCAGTTTCAGATTCAAAATGACTTTATACTCATTTTACTCAGTTTTTCGCAAGAAGCATAGTGATGAAGTCAAAGTTGTCATCTGTGCAACATATATTCGGTCAAATTGCATAGAGGAATCTTTGTGGAATCATGATGAATCTAAAAGATTCCATAAGGGCCAAATTTTGACAGTTTCAGAGCCAGACCAATTTTATACTCATTTTACTTAGTTTTTTGCAAGGAGTGTAGTGATGAAGGAATATTTGTCATATGAACATCATATCTTTAGTCAACTGTTGTTGGATTAGGTTGGGAGGACCTAGGTTCAATTATTTTACTGCGCACCAACAAAATCCCCAATCACTGGCCCTTTCGACAATAACTTGCAAGCGGATTGCAGTCTTCCCTGAAGTGACTATGGGAGGATGCAAAACTGGGTTTTTGTAGCCTTGATGGATGATGCAATGTGGCATTTTTATGTTCTTTTATCCTTAAGATACAAAGATTACTTCAAATTCATATATTACTTCGCGACATTACATTCATCACTTTAAAACATATCATATACATCCATAAAACTTTACTGTACTGAAATTAAATGCAACTGCTATGCTACAACATATAATAAACAAATAAACACATGAAGACACATATTTTACCGTGGTTCATCCCAATGTGGGACTACGTCCACAAGAACTATATCTTATATTAGATAATTTGTACAACAAACAATTCTTAGCCTTCGCACTCAGCTGCATGCAGTCCACACACTTAGCTGCAAACTGAGGCCTCTGTGCACTCAACTGTAGAGCCTCTCCTTCCTTCCCAAGTATAGATCAAAAATATGCACCCATAACATAAATCTAGATCATAAGATGATGATTCTTCTCTTTATTATTTGACCCTATTATATACTATTACATCGAGGGTCCATCATTACAATACCATGGTCCATATACCATGGACTCCCCTAATACAAGCTACTATGGTCCGAAAACCATTCATCATATACAAAATTACATTCTTTTAAAAAAAGGGAGGGGCTTCGACCCGCTCCAAAGCCCCTATATCACGTGGTATATCTATTGAACGGTTCTCTTTGGTGCTTTGCTGCTCCACTGCATCCTTTACTTCACACACTGCTCCCCAAAATGCAGAGTCTTTATCAAAATCTAGGCTAAGTTGGGTTGCGCCCAACAGGCCCCCAAAACTCATGTGTGACTCATCCTGAGTCACTTAACTGCTTTGCCTCTGGTTTTTGTTGTGATACTGTTGTAAGCCTGGTTGAACTGTTGCAGAGTTTCTATCACCTGCTTGTCCTCGCTACGTGCTTCCTCCAATAGTTCCTCTATCACATGTTTTGCAACCTTCTGTACCAATATTGTTTCCCTTTGTTGAAGCTCTTGAAGCTTCTCATCCGCTGCCTACGATAACTATAAGGCCTCATCCTGCCAATGCTGAGTCATCTCTATCAAAATATTCTCCTCCTTCTTTAGTTCCTCAATGTTTGTCTGGAGTAATTTACTCTCATTGATCTTTATGGGCCTCTATGAGATTAGTAAGATCTTTGCAGAGTCCCGAATATCTTCTAACTACTGTTGCTTCCGCTGCATCTCATCTTGCAATTTATGGACATTTGGATCTTCCTGTAGTGAAGTCCAAATCTGCAAACTTTCATCTAACAACTTCCCACAGTCTGCCAATGATGCAGAGATCACTGTTTTAAAATTCGGCCGAATCGAATCCAAAACGGCCGAGTTGATCCGAGTCATTGAAGAATTTTATGACTCGGTAGAAAAACCAGCTTAGGAGGCCGAGTCATGACTAACTCGGTCGAGTTATTGCATGACTCGACCGAGTCAGTCATGACTCTGTCAACCTGGCCGTTTCCGCATCTACTCAGTCGAGTCATTAAATCCGGCCAATCACCCAAAAAGACAGCGATTTTTCTATTTTTTTTTTTTTTTAACTTTTTAACATTTAGCTGATTTTTGGGGACTCCAAGGTGTTCTCTAAATTGTTTAAGTGCTATTTGTGGCCATTCCCCTCTCCTAGTATTGATATGTTATTCAAATTTCACGGTAATGTTAAATTCTTAAAGTAAAAGTGACATTCTCCTTAATCTTCATTTTCATCCTTTTACTTAAATTTTTAACATTACCATGAAATGACTCAGGATGTTTGAGAGTGGTTCTGGCCTCATTGGATTTCATATGGAGAAAGTAGAATTTTAGATTTCATTCAAAATCCAGCAGACTTATCAGTTTTTTAGGATTTCGGGATTAGAGGATTGCAATGTTTCCATTGAATTTTGTCATGTATTAGGGTATGGAACTCGTATTTAATCAAGAGCACCAATCCCTCGATGTAACTTGATGTTAGTGACATTGGTTGTCGAACTCCTCTGGGATTCGCTCCCAAACTAGGAGCTTCTGAAAATGTCGCTCCCACTCCCGTTTTCGCTCTCGCTCCCCACTTTCGCTCCTGCTCCCAAGTAACACTGAGCAGATGATGTTAGCAACTCTAGCAGTAGCCAGTAGTACTGGTCACAGACTTTTGTTGTAGAGGCCATTTATAGCCTCCTTGGTTATGTGTTTTTGTTTTGATCTCTATATCATTATCGTGTATGTATTGGACAGTGCACTGCGTGCCATTTCGATATAATGGATATATTCATGAGCCTACTTTGATCATATGTTGTCTTCTATCTATATTCTAATGCTGTGTGTTTGGAAACATGAATGAAAATCTTTAGAATTATGTGTTTTTATAAAAAAATAAAAAAAAAATATTTAATGTATTTTTTACAATGACCGAGTCATTGAAATCGAGCCGGCCGAGTCGATACCGAGTCAGAGTCGGAGTCGGAGTTGACCCTCGGCCGAGTCGGAGTCAGAGTCAGAGTTTTAAAACATTGGTAGAGATGCTAACCATTACATTTTTAAGGTCAGTCTCCCTCTTATCCCATACTTCCTGTGGCGTAGCTGGCTGCAGCTTCATTTGCAGCTTACTAATATGCATTTCATACTTGATATTCAATATGGCAATTATGTCCTTATACCCTTTCACTGAAATGTCAAGCTTCGCGACCTTTCCTTCTGCTGGTTCTTCTTCACAAACATCAAGGTCCGAGATTTCTTTACACGTTGCCTCCACTATCTCCTTGAGATTCTGGTGTTGTTGCACTATTTGATCCCTTTCTTGCATTGCATGTTCGAGCTTCTACCACATTGCAACTTGATTTTTTTCCAATAGTATATTCAGCTGTGCTGTATGCTGTTCACACAACTTTAGTTCTTAAATGATCTCCATGTGCAATTTGTGTAGTCTTGGTAATGGCAATGCTGCAATGTTCATGTTGACATGCTTCCATTCTTTAGCCTGTTGTTGTAGTTCAATAGATTCAAACTGTAAGGCTCCTGTAAGTATCTGTGTTAGCCTCATCATAAGCATAGGCTCTATATGCCTTTCTTCTCCAATCCTTTTCTCTATCTGTGCTGGTTGTCTGGCCATCTGCGTCAATATCTTCAATTCTGCTATCCGCTCTGCGACACTGGTGAGAAGTGTGCCATAGCAATCTTCTAGTCTACTCAAGGATTTTTCTATCACCTCCTAAATACTCTCTTTGATCTGCTCGAGGTCTCCATCATGCTTGCAATATACCAAAAGGTACACAAAATATACACCTCTTTAAGTTCAGGGAGATCTGATACTGTCTACATGTATCAATCATAAGTCTTAAACTTCCAGAATGTTTGCTTAACAATCCAAATATTGTCCAATCATCAAAGTATACCTTTAGAAATTTGTGGATAAATTCTTTGAAAGTTGCAACCACCACTCTTGAAAATATAGTAGGGGCATTCTTCATTCCAAAAGGTATCACTGTGTATTGATATGAACCCCATTCTATAGCAAATGTGGTCTTATGTCGATCTTCAGGTGCAATTCTTATCTCATGATATCTTGAAAATGCATCTGTGAATGAATAAACTTCTTGACCTCCCACATTGTCTAATACTTTATCTGTGAAAGGGGTAGGGAAAGGATCATGTAAGCATGCATCATTCAGCTTCCTTAAATCAACACAGATCCTGATTTCTCCTTGAGTTTTTTTTTCTTGTACCACCATAGGACTTATCCATTCTGATTCTTCCAAAGATTCAATGACTCCTACTGCTATCATCTTACGCAACTTAACTTTTACTTTCTCTTTATCCTTTGGATTCAATATGTAAGGTCTCTTCTTGACTGGCTTCACATCAGGCTTAAGAGGTATCTTCATAACTCCTAGATCTCCTACTATACCCTTCATTTCTAAAAAATTAGTGGGAAACGAATCTTGATATTCATGAAGCATTCTAGTGCATGTTCTATCTACGCAGCCCAATCAAGTTGTTTCCAAGTACTTGGAATTATATTTTCAAAGATATTCTTATTAACTGTTTGAAGGGATGAATCTATATATGTACAATCATCTTCAAAACTAAATGTCAATATAAACCCATCAACCATTTCTGCCTAGTTCATAGTACCATGTCAAAGCTCTATTTCTTGATACCAATTTTGAGGAATTGTTTCCAATGTATGAATGAACCCATGTACCCATTCTTGTTGTTGGGCGTGTGTTATATTCTTTCCACGACTAGCCCCAGTAGTGAATCTGGGGGGTTAGAGTAGGGGAAACTAGCTCCCCCTTCGTTGCGTTGGGCACAACCCCTCTACAGGGTCTAGGGCAACGCCCCAAGGAAATTTTTTTTGGACCCTATATTAGGTGGGCGGACCTACCTATGGTTTTTTGCATGGTTTTACAACATGGTTTTGGGCATGATGGTTTTCTGCCCATGGTATTTTGTAGATCCGGTCAAGGGAACTACGGTTATGTTATAATCCAAGGTTAATGGATGCTTCGGCATGTATATATATGTATTGTAACATTGAAAGGAATATAATGAAAAATAAATCTAGTAGTCCCGGTTTTGGGATCTAGGGGAAAATATTTGTGTATATATATTTTATGTTTTATGCTCTCACCATTGTTTATTTTTTATTTTTAGAATTTTTATGTAGGTAATTTTTGTACAGGGTTAAAGCCTAGATTTAGTATCATAGCCATTTCGACTTCAAGGGGATGCCTTTTCTGCTGAGGGGTTTTTCTCGGGCCTGTGGTAGACCCTGTATAGCAGGAGATCCACGGGATCGATTCTTGTGGTGAAAGAAGATGGCGAGAAGTGGAAAGATAGAGATCAAGAAATTTAATGGTCAGAGTTTTGAGTTGTGGAAACTCAAGATGGAGGATCTACTGGTGATAAAGATTAGTGTATCGCGATAGATCTGGGTACTAAACCAATGACAATGTCAGCTGAAGACTAGGCGAAGTTAGATCAGAAGGCAAAGAGCACAATACGGTTGTGTATCTCAGATTCAGTATTGTTGAATGTATAAGGGGAATCTTTGGCAAAGGCTTTATGGGACAAGTTAGGGATTTCGTACCAATCTAAGTCTTTGGTGAATAACATTTTCCTACGAAAAAAGCTGTATAACCTGAGGATGAAGGATGGAGATTCGGTGACAAAGCATATGAATGACTTTAATACTGTGGTGAGCCAATTGCTATCTATTGATATAAAAATTTCAGATGAATATAAGTGCATCGGTTTGTTGTATTCTCTACCAAATTCGTGGAATAGTCTGATTGTTGCTATAGGTAGCAATGCGAATTCCTTGCAGTTTGATGAAATAGTCTCATCGTTGTTGTCGGCAGAGATGAGATAGAAAAATACGGAGGGCCAGAATGGTGATGCGTTGTCTATACAAGGACAGTCTCAGAACAAAAACAAAAATAAATCCTTGAGTGGGAGATCTAATTCTAGAGGGAGATCTAAATATCTAGGAAAACCTGTAAAGGTGTGCTGGAAATGTGGAAAAGAAGGGAACTTCAAAAAGGACTATAGATCTAAATATCCTAAGAAAGGGAAGGGATCTAATGATGCTCCTTCTATAGAGGTAAAAACCACCTTAGATGAAGGTGGGGATGTGTACTTGGCTTCTTCTTCAAGTACACATGTAGATCATGAGGAATGGTTGATTGAGTCAGGTGCATCCTTTCACTTCACTCCCCATAGGGAGTAGTTCCATGGGTATGATAAATATGATGGTGGTGATGTCTTCTTAGGGGATGATAGGAAGGCTAGAATCATCGGTCATGGAAAAGTGAAGCTGAAGTTACAAGGTGGAAGGATTAGAACACTTTTGGGTGTTCTGCATATTCTTGCATTGGCCAGAAATGTGATTTCTGTAAGCAAGCTAGATGATGCAAGTGTAAAAGAAGTGTTCAAGAAAGATACCCACAAGATGGTTCGGTGAGAACTGGAATTGATGAAGGGAGTTTGGATTGGAACTTTTTACAAACTTCAGGGTAACACTATTATTGATGGGTGCAACAGTTCTGTGGTTCCTGAAAGTGGAGAAGAAAATCTAGTGGTCTCTAGAGAAAAGACCATGCTATGGCATCAAAGGCTTGGACATATTGGAGAGAAGGGCTTTCAAATACTTCATGGTAATGGTATGGTAGAAGGTACATCTAATTGATCTCTGGATTTTGATTTCTATGAAAATTGTGTATATGGGAAGCAGAATCGGGTGAGTTTCCCCTTTGGTGCTAAGAGGGTGAAACATATATTAGAGCTTGTGCACAATGATGTGTTTGGACCTGTGTTGGGGCCATCACTCAGTAAGTCTATGTACTATGTATCATTTATAGATGACTTCTCAAGGAATACATGGATACATTTCCCCAGGAAGAAATCTAAAGTCTTTGACATGTTTAAAGAATTTAAGGCTCTAGTGGAAAACCAAACAGAGAAGAAGATAAAGGTGTTGAGGACAAATAATGGTGGAGATTTTTGCAAGAAGGAATTTGAAGAGTTCTGTAAGAAGTGTGGTATATCATGGAAGAAGACTACTCCATACATACCTCAGAAAAATGGAGTTGCAAAAAGAATGAACAGGACATTGATGGAAAAGGCAAGAAGCATGCTCAATGGTGTCAGGTTAGGACAAGAATTTTGGGTAGAGGCGGTGGAGACTGCATGTTACCTGGTCAACAGATCACCTTCATCAACATTGGAGGATAAGAATCCACATGAGGTATGGACTGGTAATAAACCCTCTCCTTCACATTTGAGGGTATTTGGATGTGATGCATATGTACATGTTCCAAAGGAGAAAAGAACCAAGTTGGATAGTAAATCTGAAAGGTGCATCTTTATTGGGTATACAGATGGTTTAAAAGGTTATAAGATTTGGAACCAAAAAACAAGGAAGGTTGTGTACAACCATTATGTGGTGTTTAGAGAGGTGAAATATGTTATTAAACATGAAGTCCTACCAAAGGAACATGAGAAGATAGAGTTTGAGCTAAAGGAGGAGGAATCAGATTCTACAACAGAAGAGGAATTAGAAGATGAAGAGCCACAAACTCCAGCTGTGAGAAGATCAATTCAAGAAAGAAGGCAATCAAAAAGGTATAGTCCAACTTCTTTCTGTTCAAATTTTTCTTTATCTATTACTGGTGATGATCCTAGAACTGTTAGGGATGCAGTAGATTCAAAGGATGGCAGACTCTTGAAAGAGGTCATCGTTGATGAAATGGAATCTTTGCACAAAAATGAGGCTTGGGATCTGGTGGAGTTTCCGGATGGAAGGAAACCCATTGGAATCAAATGGGTGTTCAAGAAGAAGATGAATGCAGAAGGCGAGATGGAGAAATACAAAGCTCGGTTGGTAGAAAAAGGTTATTCCCAGGTGCTGGGAATTTATTTTGGTGATATTTTTTCTCCTATTGACAAGGTAGCTTCTATTAGATTACTTTTATCTGTTACCGCTGTTATTGATTTTGAGGTAAAATAGATGGATGTGAAGACAACATTTCTTCACAAGGATCTGGAAGAAGAGATCTAAATGAAGCAACCTGAAGGCTTTGTGGTGAAGGGTAAGAAAGAATTGCTATGCAGGTTAAAAATGTATCTGTATGAGTTAAAACAGTCACCAAGGATGTAGTATTAGAAATTTGATACATATATATGGGGACTTGACTTCACTAGAAGCAAAGAAGATCACTTTGTGTATTTTGAATTAATTGGTGACCGTGTTATTTATTTGTTCTTGTATGTGGATGATATGTTGTTGATTGGAAAGAACAAAGAAATTATCTAGGAATTGAAGACATGATTTTCCTCCAAATTCAACATGAAAGATCTTGGTGCTGCAAACTATATTTTGGGCATGGAAATTAAACGAGATCAGGCAAAAAGGAAGATATGCTTAAACCAAAGGAAGTGTGTCAAGACAATATTGCAGAGATTTAATATGCATGATAGTAAACCAGTGAAGGTTCCTATTCTTGTAGGTGTAAAGTTATCTATTGAACAATGTCCCAAGACACAAGAAGAGGAAGAGGACATATCCCGTGTTCCATACACAAGTGTAGTCAATAACCTAATGTATGCAATGGTCTGTACTAGACCAGACATTGCACATGCAATGGGAGTATTGAGCAGGTTTATGTCAAAATCAGGGAAGGAGCATTGGAGAGCAGTGAAGCGTATTTTCAGGTTTTTTCATAGCACCAATGATTATGGTCTATGCTACCAAGGAAGACCAAGATTGGACATCCATGGATTTGTTGATGCATACTGGGCTGGAGATCTAGATAAGAAAAGATATACAAGTGGGTATGTGTTTAACCTATTTGGAGGTGCAGTCAGTTGGATGAGTAAGAGACAGTCTGTAGTGGCACTTTCAACTACAGAGGTAGAATACATGGCAACCACTCATGCAAGCAAGGAAGAAATTTGGTTGTAGAGATTGTGTTAAAAAATGGGGTTAGTACAACGAGCTATAAGGATAGAATGTGACAACCAAAGTGCAATTTTCTTGGAAAAGAACCCTGCTTATCATTTAAAGATAAAGCACATTGATGTTTAGTATCACTTTGTAAGGGATATGGTTGAGGACAAAAAGGTGCTACTGGTAAAGGTGGACACTTTGAAGAGTACTGTAAATGCATTGAAAAAGTATGTGAGCACTAAGAAGTTCTCTTGGTGTAGAGAAACAATGGGCATTGTAGGGCTGGACCAATGACTAAGCTCTCATGTGGAAAGAAAACAACAAGTGGGAGGATGTTGGGTGTGTGTTATATTCTTTCCATGACTTTCCCTAGTAGTGCAGCCCGGGGGTGGCAACCCCCCTCTACGGGGCCTGGGGCAGCACCTGGGGAATTTTTTTTGGACCCTATATTAGGTGGGTATACCTACCTATGGTTTTGTGCGTGGTTTTCACACATGGATTTGGGCATGATGGTTTTCTTCCCATGGTATTTTGTAGATCCAGTCAAGGGAACTACATTTATGTTCTAATCTAGGGTTAATGGATTGGGGTTTAAGGATGCTTCGACATGTATATATATGTATTGTAACATTGAAAGGAATATAATGAAAAATCAAGCTGGTAGTCACGGTTTTGGGATCTAGGGGAAATATCTATGTATATTTGTTTTATGTTTTATGCTGTTGCCATTATTTATTTTTTCTTTTTAGAATTTGTATGCAGGTAATTTCTGTACGAGGTTAAAACCTACACTTGTTGTGGAATTTCCTTCCAGGTTGTAGTACATAACCAGATATGCTCCCCGGGATTGGTTTCACAATCATATTTCAACTCCATCTCTGTTTTTATCTTACCAAATATTATCCACATCAACCTTCGACATTCCTGCCAACCTCATATATTCTTTTTATGGGTACCGCACCATCTAGCAGGAGTAACTTTTAGGGCTATGTCCAAACCTAACAATCTTTGACTTTCTGGAACTCGTTCCTCATAATTATTAAGAAAAACATTCACATCACCTAAGCCATCATAAATACATACCTCAGATGTCATGCAGTGGATTGATTTGGAAATTCTTGCACAACACGTTGTAGATACTTCATGTAATTTTGTTCTGCCAATTTTCTAATTCTTATTTTGAGTCTGATGCACAAGAACTATCATACTCCCAAGTTAACTTTATCTCTATAGTAGGGTTAACAAAATCCTGTTCCTTTGTTGTCAATAGATAGATATTATCTCTACCAGCTACGCAATACTCTTCTATTACTAGCTCTATATACCTTTCTCCTTCTGATGGATCCAAGGGAATAATTACCCTCATATTATTTCCTTCGAATATCATTTGTCTTTTCTTTAGATTAATTTTAGACATGTTATCAAATGCCCAATCAAGTCCAAGAAATGCAGGATATGGGTTATTGTCATCCACAATTTCTATTACTTCAAAGTCAGCAGTAGTGCGAACTCCTTTAATGTCCACTGTCACACCTGATAATCTTCCTAAGGGAAGATCTTCTGCTAATTTTCCATCCTCAGCTAAATAGGTGACCACTGTAACTTCGGCTTACCCATTAATTCCCATGTCTTCTTTGTCACAACATTAGCCTCAGATCCCAGATCTAAAATAACGTGATCCATCTCATAGTCTCCTATCTGCACACTAAGCCTCATTTCTCTTCTTGTTCTCTTCTGCTGATGCAAATTGTTAACTGTGCGCAACTCACTTCACGGTATTTCTTTAGATGCACATGAATCTATCAATTCCTGAAGTCCTTCTACAACCTTTTGATCTCTTAATAACTTCATACAAGTTTGCAGAAAATACTTTAAAATACCTGCTTGTCACTTGCTAAATATTAATCTTGTGTTGAAGCTTGTTCCTGTGTTGAAGTTGATGCTATGTCACAGTTACCTTTCTGTTTCGGATGTGCACTATATGTCGAAGCTCCAACATCCATAAATAATTCCTTGGATTCTATAAATACCTCTTTTCCCTTCTAAATATCAAAGACAAGAGCTTTTTCAACAATCTTTCTAACCCATACAATTTCAGATTCCTTCTTTTTCATTCACTTTGTCATCGCCAGTCGCAACTCCACTTATAGCAACAATATTGATTCAGCGATCATCGATTCTTCTTATGGTATTCATCATTTGGATGTTTTGTGTTAGATGTTGGTTTCTCTTTTCTTGCATTTTTCCATAAGTACTAGACATTCTTCAATTACATGATCAAAGGATTTACCATACTTACATGTCGTAATGGGATTCTGTCAGTCTCTCACAAAGTGTCCTGGTTGGCTGCAGTTACAGCAAATAATCTGTCCTCGTCCTTGACCAGATCCACCACCGCAACCTATTCCTTGATAACCACCTTGACCACTGCGATGTCCATTGTCCTCATGTCAATGTTCTTCCACTTGCATCCTATAAGTGTCAACACCATGCACCATCATTAGTTCGTAAGCTCTACAATGGTTCTCATCACGTCCTATTGGTTTACAGAACTTGCAATATAGGTTGTTGGGAGTTTGCACATAATTTTGCAACAAATAACAATCTTCTGATCGATGTTCACCTCTAGTTTTACATATATCGCACCATAGGCTAGATCTGACATTCAAAGGATTCGGTTCTCCACTAGCCATGTAGTTTCTAAAGAGAGGGAATTGTTCTTTAGAATAGCCTTCTGATTTACACTTTGTACACCACACTTCTTCTCTAACTTAATTTTCATCATACCTTGTAACTGCAGAGTCAAATTTTCCAGTTGATTTTGAATCTGCTGCATACCTACATTGGTATCCCCTATAGGCGAAGCGTCAAATTTCATCGCAAGTTCTAAAGCTTCACCTTGAGTTTCTATCTTCTGTTGCATCAAAGGAAATCTTATATGTGGAAGCAACACAACTATGAACCATTCCTTATGTTGTTGCAGAGCTATGTTGAAGCTCACTTGATCCAATAATACTTTGAATCTCTGTTCAAATTCCCAAATAGACTCAATAGGCCTTTGTTTGATCTCATTTAATTCTGTGATACACTGCGATTCCGAATTCAACTTCTTAAATTCTTTTATCAGTTTTGTTTTAGTGTCTGTGAATTTTGATCTGATTTCTTGAATACTTCATGTACCACGTCAACGCTCTATCTCGGAATGTTGTGACAATATGTGATTTTTTTATATTTTCATCATGGAATTGCTTCGCTACCCATACTGCTTTGCATAAAAACCGTAATTGTTCAATATCCTCTGATCTAATTCCTTTAAACACAAGTAGCTTAATATCATCAGCCATATTTCTTTTCAGAGGGGGAGGGGGAGGGGGATTCGTAAGGGGAGGGGGATGGGGGGTAGGGGGATGAGGAAAACCAAAATCACCCTGATTATTACTTGATTCTAGCTTCGACAAACTTTCAGGATGGAAGGGTGAATACTGTGGAGTTACTTTGGGGTTTTCTTGGAGGCTTTCTTCACTTTCAGATTCACTTAAAAAAGGGCTATAGTTATTTTCTATAAAAGTCTTCGAACCTTGGCCACAAGATCTCTTCCTAGTGTCTATTCTATATCTTTTTCACTTTGCATTGTTCCTATCCCTTCTTCAGATCTTCTCCCAAACATAAGTAGCTAAAAATCTATATGGATTCATAAAATTCCCTTTTTGCACAAAAGCATATTAATCCAGAGTTTTAGAGATCTTAAGTACTTACCTCATGATCATTTGAATAATTTTCATTCTGCTTCACTATAGGACACAATTGAGTCTACCACGAACTCAGTTATGAATCCTCCCAAAATTATATCAATCCAGAAATCAACAACTCTTGAGATCCTATTGTCAGTGTTCTTGAGTCCCTGTATTAATTCAGGAGTCCACTCCTTAGGTTCGTCTCCTTTAAAATAGTTCTTTCTCTCGTTAAACCTTGATATCCTCTCATATAAATCAACATGAAACAAGCTGAAGAAAATTTCGTACTGATCTTCAAAAATATACTTTTGTAACCACCTTTCAGATGACAGACGAGGGCTTCTATTCTGTTACCCTGTAAATTATCATTCCTTCTGTTCTACCCAATCTCGAATTTATTTCTTTGACGGATGCCACATATACATATCTCTCAAATAGATACTGGTATTGGAAATGGAACCATTTGCCGGATTTAGGTTGGGATGACCTAGGTTTGATTCTTTTATTGCGCACTAGAAAATCCCCAATAACTGGCCCTTTCGGCAACAACCTGCAAGCAAATCGCAATCTCACCCAAAGTGGCTATGGGAGGATGCAGAACCCGGTTTCTACAACCTTGAGGGATAATGTGATGTGGTATTTCTATGTTCTTTTTTCCTTAACATACATAGATTACTTCGCATTCATCTATTACTTTGCCACATTATGTTCATCACTTTGAAACATATCATAAACATCCATAAAAATTTACTGTACTAAAATAAAGTGCAACTGCTATGCTACAATAGATAATAAACAAATAAACACATGAAGACACAGATTTTACTGTGGTCATCCCAATGTGGGACTACGTCCACAAGAACTGTTGCTTATAGTAGAGAATTTGTACAACAAATAGTTCTTATCATACACACTCATCTTCAGGCAGTCTGTGCACACAGCTAGGGACTCAGGCCTCTGCGCACTCAGTTGTAGAGCCTCACCTTCCTTCTCAAGTATATATCAACAAGATACACCCATAACAAAGATCTGGATCATAAGATGATGATTCTTCTCTTTATTATTTGAACCTGTTATATATTATTACATCGAGGGTCCATCATTACAATACCATGGTCCATATACCATGGACTCCCATAATACAAGCTACTATGGTCCAAAAACCATTCATCATATACAAAATTACTTTCTTTTAATAAAAGGGAGGGGCTTCAACCCACTCCGATGCCCCTATACCACATGGTATATCTACTTCATGGTTCTCTTTGGCGCTCCGTTGCTCCATTGCGTAGTCCTCTTCGCGCTTTGCTGCATCCTTTACTTCGCACTTTGCTCCCCAAAATGTAGAGTCTTCATCAAAATCTAGGCCAAGTTGGGCTGCGCCCAACACTTGCAGAGAGGAATCTTTGTCGAATCATGAGGAATCTAAAATATTCCCTAAGGACCAAATTTTGACAGTTTCAGAAACATACCGACTTTATACTAATTTTATTGAGTTTTTCACAAGGAGCGTAGTGGTGAAGTCAGATTTGTCATATGAACAATATAATTCCATTCAACCACTGAGAATGAATCTTTAGGGAATCTTTGGGATTCGCCAAGGTCCATATTTTGACTGAAGGAGGAAGGGGTTGAGTTTACAATCATTTTCACAATTTTTTGCCAGGAATTCAATGGTGCAGTCCATTTCTTCAACAAAGGTGTGCATTTTCATGCCATCCCTGGAAGTGGAGGTATAAGGTGTCTTTCGTATGTGAATGTAATTTTATTTTTGCTAAAGTTTAATGAAAGATGCCTCCCCACATTGAGCAGAGCCTGGAGACATAGCCCACATTGGGTGAAATCTGTTATCAACTTGTCGTGTCTTTGATTCTCATGGTTGTTGTTTAATTCCACTTTGTTTATGTACATGCATCTTATGGTTACATGCTCTTTAAAATGCAATTCTGTATGCATCTTTGAAGTGAAACGAAGTAGGTCAATATGGGCCAATCTTCAATTTCATAGCTTGCTTATATGATTAGTATCATGGACCAATGCTATAAGAGGTCTATCAGTGACTCTACAGAGTCCTTCAATTCCTGATCCCAATCTAAATGCATCTCTGATAGGGGATCCAACAGGCCAAGTAAGAACCTTTCCCTTGATGAAGGAAACCCTCATCCCTTTGTCTTCCAAAGCAGATATTGATACCAAATTCTTCTTCAATTTGACACATACATCACATCATGGAGAAAAACAAATTCCCCAGAATCCAAATGAAATTTGACAAACCCAAAGCCTTTAATGGGATGAGTGGAGTTGTCTCCAAGAATAATTTTCAAATTTGACTCCCTCTTTACTAAATTAGAGAGAACTTCCTTATACACATAGAAATAATGAGTGGCCCCACTATCAACCAACCAACTATCCCACGAATCTGGAGGAGAGGAACTAGTGAGAGCAGAAATAAGAATATATTCAGATTGATTGGAAACATTACTTTCATACTTGTGGTATCTTGACTTCTTTTAAGGACGATGATCTTCTTCATGATCACTTGGAGCACATCTTCTTCTTCTTTCATCTCTTCTATAATGATCATTCCTTTGGTCATATCTTCTTCTTTGATCATTAAACATGCTATTGTTTCTTCTAGTGTTGTACTGTGGACCATTGATATTCTCGGGGAAATCTCGAGCATAGTGACCTTTCTTGTGACAACTGTAACATTCAATGTGTGATGATTCTCTATTATTATTTTTCTTTGGATTTTGAGGAGGCGACTTCCTTGAATTTGATGGACCTCCTTTTTCTTTCTTCTTCTTTTTCTGAGTGTTGAATGCAATGGGCTCTCCTTCTTCATGATTTGGAATCTCACCCCTTGATATCATCCTTGATTTTTTTTTGTGACTTTTCCTACAATTTCATCAAATGACAGGAAGGTATCATTGTTTCTTATAGCAGTGATGAAGGTTTCCCAAATGGTAGTGAGACCTCTAAGAGTCCTATTCCAAGTTAGGCACATTTTCCCCAACTCTTTGCAATTGATCTTTAAGATATGATATCCTCATTATATAGGATTGCACAAACTCTCCTTTATTCATCTTCATATCTTTGAGTTGATATTTCAAGGAGAGGATTTCATTCAAATTGTGGACTTCGTTCATGCCATCTATCTTATCATACATGCCTTTAGACTTCTTCCAATTTCCAACATATGAAAGTAAATTATATTGTAGACCATCAACTATAATTTTCTTTGCTTTTAACTCAACTTTATTGTGTTTATTCTTGCCAACAGTGGAAGCATTCTCCAAAAGCTCAGGTACTTTTCCTTGAATGAATTCCAAAACATCATTGTTATCAGCTATGATCTTCAACCTGATTTTCCATGCAACAAAGTTAGATGAGTCACCCAACTTTTCATTTTCCTTGAAGAAAGAAGAAGACATCTTGACTTGATTAGATAGACTTCTTCAACTTTCCAAAGATGATTTATTAAATTATTGTCTTCTTTTGGGCTTGTTCTTCACCTTAACTCTGATACCATGTTAAATTTCAGAATTCTCTATGATGTTTCAATTACTTTACCTCAATTAAATTATTCAATTAGCAATCTTTCATTAATATTTCCAATCATCAACAATAATTAAATATAGAACAATAAATGAAATGACAAAGGAAACAATCAACACAGCAACAACAGACACCATATTTTCAGTCAATGACTAGGGAAAAACACTTATTAATTCTTCTTCTATTAGATTGTCATAAAATGTTTAGCGGAGAGTACAATGAGCCAATATGAAATCATTGAGAAAAATTAACCCAAAAACATTAAGAAATATGTTCCCAACATAAATACTGATCAGAGTCAACTGGACTTGCTTGCGTCAATTGTGGTTAGATGTCAAATTATAACCCTAGATCCTAATCGCACAAAGGAAGAAGTAAGCATGTGGTTGAGAGCTTTCAACCGCATGGATGAGTCTGTGTTCCTGTGGTTATAGATGAAAATTGTGTGTTTCAAGCGCGTTGTTGGAAACCAAAACCCTAACACAAGTGCGAGCTTTAGACCCTACAATCTCAAACCTATACGAACCAAACTTCGTGACCCAACCTCATACCTATGTGAACCAATCAATGAAGAAGAGAAGAGGAAGATGCTTGGTGATGTCCAAATGATCTTGAGTTCACTTGTATTTATAGGATTCCAAGGGTGCCCAATTTCCTGTTAGGGCTGACCTGTCCTTTTGTGCACATGAGGGCTTTTATTCAAAAATACACTTTCCCTTGTCCGAATTGAGCGCTTCAATAGTCAAAATTTTTCCTCTCTAAAATAGGAATATCATCCCATGGCCATAATTTGTGACCGAGCTTCCAAATTAACATCATGGATGGTTCTCATGAATTATCTCTTACACACAAAATGAGTCCTTCCAATTATTTGTCTAGGCCTATCCTTTGGCCTCTTATTTATTATTTTTGTGTGAGTGACTTGGGGGTTTTCCTTGTACATCAAGAAACCCTCATTTAACAACTAAAATACAAATTAGAATAAAAAATTGATTATATTAGGTTCCAAACCTACAACTATGGGTCTAAAACCCCCACTTTGGGTAAATTTCCCAACCAACTAACTTTTGGTGGGATTTCTCCACTCGAAAATACCTTTTGAGCTACCAAAATTCCAACACTCCCTCTTAGTGAGGAGGGTATTTCCATCACACCTTGAAATCTCTAGCTCCATGACTTTTCTTGAATAAACATAAATTTCCTCGCATGTGCCACGTCTTCTTTTGTACTTGGCCAAGATTTGTCTTGCATCTTGTATGACAATCTTCTCACACTACAAGGAAAAGGTCTTCTAGCGTAGGTTATAATGGAGGTTTTTAGTGTTATAAAATTGGAAAAAAATGTCAAAAAAATAGTTTTTAGTGTTTTAGTAGAGCTTATAATGAAGCTTCCTCGCAACTGAAAAAATCTAGGCGGTTAGAGGTTTTAGCAAGTGCGCTTTGTGGAACAAGAAACCCTAGTGCTCTATTTATAGAAATACTTCAGGCTTCATACATAATTAAAAGCACCGAGGTGTTTAATAGAAAGATCAATGGAACCTAAAATGTATACCATCCTGGTGCTTATAACAAAAATTTCCCAGTGTGTTCAAATCAAAGAGCATTGAACCTTGAAACATATACCGCGCTGATGCTTATACAAAAAAACCGCGATATTTCTTTGATGAAGGAACGATTCCAGGGCATGCAAAAAATAACTGTAGTTCCAGTGCTTTCTCTTAAACATGCAACATCAACACGTCTTGTTTACATAAATGCACCGGTGTGTTTGTTATATAGAGGGTCCAATGTTGTTAATTTTAATAGTGCACTAGGAATGGAAATAATATTTTGTAGAACCAGGGGGTGTTAGTTCTATGAAAGCATTGGTGCATTAAGAGTTACAATGCACCAGGGAATTAATTACAAATAACACCGGTGATTGAAGACATGAAAGCCCCAGTGTTTTTGTTTTCCGAAAAGGAATCGATTATGCTAAAAGATGACATCACGATGCTTTTATTTAAAGTAAAGCACCAATGCATTTTTATGTTATGGATGCACTAATGTTTTTGTATGATATTTTCTCTTTTTTGGAGACATCGACTTGTGACAGTGCAATTATTGTAATTTTTTAAATTTGTTATTCATTGAGAAATCAACATATATCTTATAAAAATATTCATATAAATTAATATTTGATTAGTGAATTTGTATATGATGTTTGGATTAATTTGTTATATTATCAAATTTCACATCTCTTCATTATAATATTTAATCATCCATATATTTAATCAGTGGTGTAACATTTCACAGTGACATTGGATAACACAATAGAATAAATTAAAATGTATTTTATTATATATCAATAAGAGACTTTTTGTCATACAAAATGGGATTGTTATTGGTAACCCCTTGTCTTTCAATTGGGACACTATGTCCATGATTACATTAAACAAAATGTCTGATTTTCATAGACAATTATTTCAAAAAATACAATAGGTTGCATTGATATCCAAATAGATCATCATTCTTTGTTGAAACTGTTGTCAGTGCTCAAGCTACTTCCATGAATTGGGTTATTTGGAGGAATGTTTTGTTGATTGCATCGATTGTTTTCATCTTCTTGATCTTGTTCCATCTGCAAACATAAAAATAAAGTGTAATGAGTGTATCTACATTGGCGAGAATAATGAAAACTAAAATAAACAATATACATCAATGTAAATAAATAAATAAAAAAATGTAACATAGCAAGAAGTGACTCATGAAGTGTACACATTCTTTCAAAACCAAATCTCATGCCTTCTTTCAACAACTCTTCTATTGGCGTAGTTCCAAACTTCATTTCCTACAAGTTTTATACCCCATAATAAATCATATATTTAATATAAATGCTTTTTTTTGTTCTATTAATTATAAACTTAGAGAACTAAAACAACATAGATACTTAAAAATTCCACAATTAATTTTTGATATGCCAACCTATACTCACAACTTTTATTTAACCCAATGTCAATCGATTCTTCTAATGGCTCTTCCTTGTATGTTAGAACCTATTTGAAGACATTCAAGGATGGTTGTTGTGAAAACAACTTAAAATATACAAAAATAAAACGTTGAGTTGTTATAAGGAAATATTAACAATTACTCACAAACTTTGAAATCAACCCTTTTTTTCCTTGTCATCCTGTTTTATGTGTTGAATGAGTTCCATCTTGTTTTCTTTTCTGCAAGAAAATACCTGAAAATTAATATTTAATGTTAATTTTTTTTTAATATGTACAAAGTAAATCATTATTACATACATTTGAAGCATGTTGTTGTTGAAATGACTCCTCCTATGATGCAATTATGTCTATTTCTTTGGCCATCTCCTTATACACTTTTTTGGACATTCCTAATGGCATGTTTCGTATATCAACGCATTGATCATTTGATATTTTCATAATCTTCCTCAAGAAAGTAATAAACTATTTTTATAAATATATATGAAAACTAAATATAAAAAAATCGATATTAATAAATTAATGGTTTGCAGTAATATATACATATAATTCTAGAAAATCATTTTATACAGTTAGGAATATTACCTTTTGAATGATTATTTTTTGTTGTTGTATGTTATTGCTATTGCAAATCTGACATGTCTCATTGACCATTGCTCTGGAAACGCTTCCTGTAAATTAGATATAATTTCATTCTTAGAATAATTTCATTGATTTTTATATTGTAAGTGGAAAGTACATCTATTTGTTCATTCCACTAGATCCCTCATACTTCTATAAAAAAAATTCCCCCTTTCATTAACCTCCAACACCACTTCAGTTGAGATAAGGAACAATTCATCGTCATTTACATGTTCCATAATTTTTGTTTTCTTAGAATGATATTTATCTTTGCCTTCGACATTTCTCCCTATAGAACATTAAACATATGTGAATTAATAGATTTGTTGAAAATGTAACAAGAAAATTCTAATTTAATTTTGTCCTTGAATTAAATTAGGAATTAAATTGTAATTCCAATTCTCATAACAACTTGTAATAGTTAACTAAGTTAATTTGACTTAGTTGGATTAGTTAATTAGAGTTGAGAGTCTAACTAGAGTCATGTAGAGTGTCTCCTCCTTTTTAGGAACCCTCGTTGAGTTTATTTTGAGTTGCAATTATTTAATTCAGTTTAACTGAGTTAATTTCAGTTAAACTAGTTCCAACTGATGGAGGAATTAGTGGCAGATATAGTAGTGGGGTATAACATTCAGTAGTGGGGTTTAACCAACATTGATCAACCTACAAACTGAAGATTTACACATAATTAACTCATGCATGTAAGATCATAGAAAGACCCAGTTGAGATTGTAGTTCAGGGATAATGTATTATCAGTTGTATAATCATCTGAATTGTACATGTGTTGCATGCAATTAGAGGAAGGCCTATGAGGATTATGCAATTCATAATTGATAAATTTCCCAATTAAATATGGGTTAATTCCCAAGGGAACAACGCAAGGAAATAGGAGCTTGGCAAACAACAAAATTGAATAAGTTTTGGCTTGAGCTTGTCTAGGAAGTAGTGAGATAGATTGAGATAATGCAGAGATTGCTCAGGCTTGAGCAAAGCATTTTAATCTTCTCATAGTTTATGATTAATGTAATATACAGATTGCAAGGGTTTTTAGCTGTGGCTTTCCCCAAAAAAATATTGTGTTATGTGTGATTTAATTCTTTCTCTTCTATGCTTCATGATTTCATCAATCAATTATTGTTTTCACTGATGAGTAGAGTAGATTCAAGTCAATTTTTTTAACATATTACAATCTGCAGTTTGAATATACAAGGAATTTTTACATGGTATCAGAGCTGAAATCACTATAGAAGAGGAGAATATGAGTTTGTCTTTTGCAAGAGAAATCGAATTTGTAGTATCATACTTCAAAGCCAACAGGATGTCGTTCTACGGATTGAGACTTGAATATGCCCTTGAGGGTAGTTCGAACTATATTGGTTGGAAGGAAAGGATGAAGGCAGTGTTGGAAGACAACATGCTTAAGAATTCATAGACAAATATATTCCTAATCCAGTTGATGCTCAGGATCTGGTAGAATGGAGAATGTATGTGGAAAAGGTGAGAAGGATCATCCTAGATGGAGTTTGACATCATATTGTCTCGAACCTCCACAATAAGGAAAATCCATTTGCAATGTGGAAGGATTCAAAAAACCTGTTTCAAAACAACAAAGAGCACATGAAGCTAGCACTAAAAGACAAGCTTAGAAAGATCAAGATGGAGAAGGGTGATACAATACCGAAGTACTTGAACAAGCTCACCCAATGTCAGGATGAGATTGGAAGTGTCAGTGTTATAGTTGTTGAAGACGATATGGTGAGCCTAACACTTCTAGGACTTCCCAAGAGCTGGCAAAACTACTAGGACTTAGTTAATGGGAGGGAGAAGCTACCAGAGTGGGAGCGATTATGGTCTGACCTACTACAAGAAGATATTTAGTGGAACACCAGAGATGGATAAATCTGCCTTATCTAGAAAGGCGAAGAAAGGGAAGGGGAAGTCATCCCATTCCAAATAAGATTCCAGTCAGGGTGGGAAGAAGAAGGAAATGTCGAAGATTAAATGTTTTCACTGTCACGAGATGGGACACTATGCCATAAAGTGTCCGCACAAGAAGACCAGTAATAAGACCTTAAGAGGAGAGACAGGTGAAGCTCTTGCTTCACAATTCGAGCTAGATTTCACCCTCATCACTTGCATGGTGACATTAATTATGGGTAGTGTGTGGTACCTAGATAGTGGAGCCTCATTCCATATGACCGACAACAAAGGGTTCTTCGGTGACATGGAGGAGTAGGACCTCTAGATTCACATCGAGTTGGGAGATGATGGGAGGTATAACATGACCGACATTGATAATGTTACATTTAGAGGGAGTTTGGTTCTCCTCTCACATTAAAAGATGACATGTATGTTCTAGGTTTGAAGAATAATTTGGTTTCAATTTCCATGTTGGAGGATCGTGGCTACGATGTGATATTTAGAAAGGGATATTATTTCCTTCGTCACATAGACTCATGACAAGTGAAGTGGATAAGGGTTTAGGTGAAGAACCTCTATAAATTGGATGTATAAGGTTGCATTTCTTTGAGAAAAAAAAGCAAAGGAGGTGCAGAACCGAGACATCGGTGAATTGTGGCATAGAATATTGGGTCATTTACATCACGAAGCTTTGAAGATCATGCAACAAATTTCTACAAGACTTCCCAAGGGTACACTAGAGCAGAGAGACACATTCAAAGGGTGTACATTGGGGAAGTACACCAAAGCTTCCTTTCATGATAAATACAGTCGAATGCAAGCGATCCTTGATCCAGTTCACTCATATTTGTGTTGATGATTTTTGTTGTAAGTGATGGATTTTCTTCATGTAGAATAAATATGAGACGTTCACTAAGTTTTGTGAATTTAAAGCACTTGTTGAGAAAGATACTGGGAGTAAATTTAAAGCTCTTAGAAGTGATAATGATGGACAATATGTGTCGAATGAATTCAAGAACTTCTCTACATTAGAAGGCATTCAACATGAGTTAATAGAACCTCATAACCCACAACAGAATGGGGTGTCTGAAAGGAAGAACAAAAGTATTGTGGGAGCGACATGGGTGATGTTACATGATTAGGGCCTACCATTGCACTTGTGGGCTGAAGCATGAAACACAACTGTTTATTTGCAGAACAAAATCCCTCATCGAATTCTTGGGATGAGTACACCAGAAGAATCTTTTTCAGGTAAGAAACTAGATGTGGCACACTTCAAGATCTTTGGTTCATCAGTCTACTGTCATGTTACCAAGGATGCATGGAAAAAGCTAGAGCCAACAACTGAGTTGGGAATATTTTTGGGGTACACTGATACACCTCACAACTATCGGGTGTACCTTCCATCAAACAAGATGAAAATGGTTCATAGAGATGTGAAGTTCGATGAAGAGAAGGCGATGAGATGTCCCTTTGAGAGGGAGATTCAATTACATGTTGATGAGGAGATTTTAGCTCCAAGGGAGGAACCTCATGATGATGTGGAGCAACCACAAGTAGAGGAGTAGAGAGTGGAGGAACCTCATGATGATGTGGAGCACCCACTCATGAAGAGACTTACAAAGATGGAAGGAAGCGCATCAGAGAGGCTCACAGATTGATGCATGATGCTAGAGAGAATGTGGGAGCACCCACATCATCACATAGGCAGAGGAGGTCATCAGATTAGTACAATGGCTACATGGATATGATGAGTGGAAGTGTAGAGGTTGAGCCATCCTCATTCGAGGAAGTAGTGCAAAAGCCAGTATTGGTTGATGCCACGGTTGAGAAGTATGAATCCATTATTAGAAACAGTGTTTGGGAAGTGGTCCCAAGACTAGAAGACAAGTAAGTGGTGTGTTCTAGATGGTTTTACAAGGTAAAGAAAGTAGCATATGGGAGTGTTGAGAAACACAATTCTATATTTATGGCTAGAGGGTTATCTCAGGTGGGGGGAATTGATTACGAGGAGACCTTTTGTCCAGTCACAAGGTACTATTCAATCATATCCATTCTCACACTGTTAGCGCAGATGGGATGGAAGATACATCAGATGGATGTGAAGACAACATTCCTCAATAGTATGATTGAGGAAGAGGTGTATATTGGGCATTCAAAAGGATTTGAGACCTTCAACAGAGAGTCACATGTGTTCAGACTCCAACGAGCGTTGTATGGACTGAAACAAGCACCCTGTGCTTGGTACAGTAGGATTGACAATTATTTCACCAGGTTGGGCTTCACCAAAAGTGAAGCAGATGTGAACCTTTACCATATTGTGGTTGAAGGTAAATTGTTGATTATAGTATTATATGTCGATCATTTGATTCTAACAGGTGATGAGAAGCTGATAAAAACTTGCAAAGAGGATCTTGTAGGAGAATTCAAGATGAAGGACCTGGGTCTCATGCATTACTTTCTTAGTATGGAAGTATGGAAAGGAGATGAGGAACTGTTTGGCTCTCATGGAAAGTATTCCAACGAGATACTGAAGAAGTTCCATTGGGAGAGAAACAAACCCATGGAGACTCCTCTAGCAGGTAATTGGAGGAAGGAGGATGTTACTTCAAGTGAAGTAGTGGAGGCTGCTATTTATATATAGCTTGTGGGTTCACTTATGTATTTGGTAGTCCATTTGATAGAAAGAGCACATCAGGGGGAATTTTAAGTATTGGATCAACAATATTTTCTTGGTACAATAGGAAGAAGAGATCAATTGCACTCAGTTCAGCAGAAGTATAGTACATGGCTGCTCGTCAAGAAGATTGTGAGGCTATCTGGATGAGGAAGATCCTTGTTGGATTATTTGGTCAGCAAATGGATCCTACAGTGATTTACTGTGACAATCATAGCTGTGTCAAACTCTCTGAGAATCCAGTTTTTCATGGTTGGTCCATGCATATCGACATCTGGTGTCACCATCTACAAGATTATGTGTAGAGGAGAATCATGTTGCTGGAGTAAATTCCTACAGAGGATCAAGACGTAGATATTTTGACAAAGGCATTGTCAAGATGCAAATTCGAGTTTCACAGAGGCAAAATCGGGGTAGCAGATAATCCATTTCTTGTTGAGAGGGAGTGTTGAGAATGCAACAAGAACATCCTAATTTAATTTTGTCCTTGAATTAAATTAGGAATTAAATTGTAATTCCAATTCTCATAACAACTTGTAATAGTTAAATAAGTTATTTGACTTAGTTGGCTCAGTTAATTCGAGTTGAGAGTCTAACTAGAGTCATGTAGAGTGTCTCCTACTTTTTAGGAGCCCTGGCTGAGTTTATTTTGAGTTGTAATTATTTAATTAAGTTTAACTAAGTTAAATTCAGTTAAACTAGTTCAAACTGATGGATGAATTAGTGGGAGATCCAATAGTGGGGTGTAAACAACACTAAATCAACCAGTAAACTGAAGATTCCCTCATAATTAACTCATGCATGTAAGATTAGAGAAATACCTAGTTGAGATTGGAGTTCAGGGATAGTGTACTATCAATTGTATAATCATCCGAATTGTACAGGTGGTGCATGCAATCAGAGGAAGGCCTATGAGGATTGAAAAATTCATAATTGAGGAATTTCCCAATTAAATATGGGCTAATTCCCAACGAAACAATGCAAGGAAATAAGAGCTTGGTAGGTAGCAAAATTGGCTGAGAATTGGCTTGAGCTTGTCTAGGAAGCAGTGAGATAGATTGAGATAGTGAAGAGATTTCTTAGGCTTGAGAAAAGAATTATAATCTTCTCATATTCTCTGATTAATGCAATATATAGATAGCAGAGGTTTTTAACCATGGTTTTCCCCATAAAATTATTATGCTATGTGTGATTGAATTCTTTCTCTTTTATGCTTTGTGATTTCATTGATCAATTATTATTTCCGCTAATGAGTAGAGTAGATTCAAGTCAATTGTTTTAGCATATTACAATCTACAGTTTGAATCTAAAAGGAATTTTTACATGGTATTAGATCTTAAATCACTATAGGAGAGGAGAATACGAGTTTCTCTTTTTCAGGAGAAATCGAATTTAAAGTATCATACATCAGAACCAACAATATGTCGTTCTACATATTGATACTCGAATATGCCCTTGAGGGAAGTTTGAACTATATTGCTTGGAAGGACAGGATGTAGGCAGTGTTGGAAGACAACAGACTTAAGGAATTCATAGACAAAGATATTCCTAAGCCAGCTGATGCTCAGGATAACGAAAGAATGGAGAAAGTGTGTGGAAAAGGTGAGAAGGATTATCTTAGGAGTTCGAGATCATATTGTCTCGAACCTCCATGGTAAGGAAAATCCATTTGCGATGTGGAATGCCATAACAGACCTATTTCAAAACAATAGTGACCACATGAAGATGGCACTAAAGGACAAGCTCAGAAAGATCAATATGGAGAAGGGCGATATAATACCGAAGTACTTGACCAAGTTCACCCAATGTCGGGATGAGCTTGGAAGCGTCGGTGTTATAGTTTATGAAGTGATCTGCTGAGCCTGACACTTCTAGGACTTCCTAAGAGTTGGCACAACTACCGGGACTCAGTTAATGGGAGGGAGAAGCTAACATAGTTGGAGCGGTTGTGGTCTGACCTAGTACAAGAAGAGATTCAGTGGAACACCAGAGATGGATCCTTACTCAAGCATGATGATGAGGAGAATTATTCCTTGGCTAGAAAGGCGAAGAAAGGGAAGGGGAAGTCATCCATTCCAAATCAGATTCTAGTCAGGGTGGAAAGAAGAAGGACATGTCAAAGATTAAATTTTTTCACTATCACGAGATGGGACACTATGCCACAAAGTGTCTATTCAAGAAGACCAGTAAGAATTCATTAGGAGGAGCGATAGGTAAAGTTATTGCTTCACCATTTGAGTTGGATTTCACCCTCATAGCTTGCACGGTTACATCAGTGATCGGTAGTGTGTGGTACTTGGATAGTGGAGCCTCATTCCATATGACTAAAAAAAATAGTTCTTCAGTGACTTGGAGGAGAGGGACCTCCAGATGCACATAGATATGGGAGATGATGGGAGGTATAACGTGAACAAGATTGGTACTATTACCTTTCAGAGGGAGTCTAGTTCTCCTCTCACGTTAAAAGATGTCATGTATGTTCTGGGTTTGAAGAAGATTTATTTATTTATTTAATTTTATTTTTTTCTGTTACCATGTTGGAGGATCATGGCTACAATTTGATATTTAGAAAGGGAAAGGATTTCCTTTGTCACATAGCCTCAAGATAGGTGAAGTGGATCGTGGTTTGGTTGAAGAACCTCCACAAATTGGATGTAGAATACTGCGCTGCTTTGAACACAAAAACAAAGAAAGTGCAAAGCTGAGACATCGGTGAGTTGTGGCATAGAAGATTTGGTCACCTGATTCATCATTCTGCAATTTTTTTATCAGGCTTTTATGCTTTTCTGCATTTATATTAGAAATAATTTTATCTACCTTGTTCATTTTGTGGCTCTGCATGAAAAACACCAACTAACATATTTTGGTTAAACTTACATGCAATTCAAACATATTAATTTTGTAAAGAATTTACAAAGAACTTGTCTTCTTTAATTTTTTTGATGTGTTGTCATTGTGTCGATTAGTTTTTTTGTTACTTGAGACCTTATAAGGCATTTTTTTATTAATATACAACTTGTATCATTCAATACAGAAGCCATTAGATATATTTTACAAATAATCAAATAAGTTTCAACCAAAAAAAGGTGCATTTATTTGAATAAACACATCAGTGCGTTTATAAGATTAAACACACCAGGATTTTAATTGTTCAACACCATCATGGAAAATTAATTTTTAAAATTAATTTTAAATTAGGATGGTTTTATTTGTAAGTCTAAATGCACTGCATTGATTTAAAGGTGCTATTAGGAATAGGTACATTGATGCGTTATATTACACCAAGAGCAACGATGAACAAACTAGACATAATAGAAAGTTTTATAATATACTGGTGCATTGAAGTACTCAGGTAGCCCTAGTGCATTATGTTACATAGGGCACACCGACAATTTTTTAAAAATCGTAGAGGGCTGATGGTGCGATTTGTAAGGCTCAACACACTGCAATGATTTAATGGTGTTATTGGCAACATGCATGTCAGTGCATTATATTACACCAAGTGTAATGAAGAATAGACTAGACATAATTGAAAGTGTTATAATTTACCAGTATGTTGTATTAGTTAGGTAGCACCAATGTGTTATGTTACAGATGAAGCACTGTGCAACATATAGCCGTTTAAAAAAAAAATGGAGAGGGCCAACAAGGTTTGTATCTAATTAAATAAGTGATTCCCATACTTTATGTTGCAAATTCCTTATATATAGTAAGTACACAAACCAATTAAATCTAAAATTCCTAAATTGAAAAACCTTAATTATGAACTGGTAGAGAAAGTTAAACCCTAATGTGAAATTTTGTAGGAAAAAGTAAGGGTTTAAGGTAAGTATTGATTTTTTTGTTTTTATTTACTGAATTTTGATTAAATTTTAATTGGTACAGAGATGGTGAATTTTTTTACTAGTAGTATGTATAATAAATTTTTATTATAAAGGGTTTTTAAACTTTTTTTTTTTGAATTGTGAATAAATCTAACAGAAATTGTAAAATATTTTAACAATAAAATTTAAGATTCTTACTATCAAGAGTTTTAAGTGAATCACCATACCTTTCAACTTCTGATGTTTCAACAGATCCAAAATATTTTGTAGCTCTGATATGATCTTGTCTTGCAAATGACCCCTCTTTTAATTAAACCCTAACATAAATTGTAATTTGTTTTATTAGTAAACTAAACAATAAAATTTAAAACTTAGTATGCATGTTTTTGAGTGAATCACCATATCTTTTAGATTATGATCCTCTGAATAGTTCTACTACTCCTAAGTATTATGTTGTTTTTGCACAATGCTCCTAGTATATCTCTCTTGCAAATCACTCCCTTGAAATTTTGGGTAAAATAATGAAATGGTGAATAAATTTTTACTATTTAAAATACTTTACGAAATTAAATTTCAAAAAATCAATTGCTGCTCATTTTTTAATTTAAAAAAAAAAAAAAAAAATTGTGTTTTTTTATTCAATTTATTCGAACATCAGTGCGTTTGATAGTCAAATGCACTGGTGCATTTATATAAAAAGTGCATCGACATTTCCAGGGTGCCATATTTTTTCAATGCACCGACATGATTCAATTTTTTGCATTTTCGAAATCCCGAAAAAGGTTTAATTATGTTTTTTTAACGCAATGATGTGGTCTATATTTAAAAGAGAACTGAGTCGGTTGAATTCATTTTTATTTTCTAAATTTGGGAAATAGTTGCGTCCGGTGTTGTTTTTTATTTAAATGTAACAGTGCGTTTTTATGTGAAAGAGCACTAATATGATAACTTATATTTTATTTTTTTAAAATGCCAGAAACTGGTGCAGGTGTTATTTCAATGCCCTAGTGCTTTTATTATTTAGATGGACTAGTGCGGTTTATTCTGATTAGCATGCCAATGGGGTTTAAAAGCTATCTGAAAATTTATTTTCCCATAAAATAGCATATTAATCTGAAATTATCGTTTAGGATGGTTCCACATGAATTACATAGTTCATAGTATACATTTTCCGCTTAAAGTCGCCTTGTTCTTAAAAAATGGTTTCAAAACTATATTGAAATTCAGATTGTGGTTATATGGTTTTCAAGATTAATTTTAGATATTCACACAAAATACAGGGAAAAAACGTCAATAATATAAAATGGCCAATTCTTCAAATTCCAACTCATTCCATATTGCTGATCAAAGTCCTTCATGGAGTTCTCCCTTTCCATCTCAAGTAAGTTCATATTTTATTTATATTTCGATTATCTAATTGAATTTATTTACTTTTAATCCATTTCAATTTGAATAAAAATGTACGAAAAGTATTTGCAGGATCCAGATTTAATGTCAAGTTCAGATGCATAAAATATTACTCCATATTATTTTCAAAAACGTCGGAAGCTCTTATCAGGAGCATCATATCGCAAGAAATTGGTAGATGAAAATGGACAACCTCTTCACCCTGCCAATTGGAACATGGCATCTTCTAGCTACAATCCTGGATGAACAATGGTAATAATTGTTTGGTATACTAAAATTTCAATAAACCAATTGCATTATCGTGCTTACTAATATCATTGATATTGTACTAATGACGTTCAATATTTTTTGAAATTAAGATTCTATTGACGATGAGAGACCCACCTACCATCTTACACTACACCACACTACAACATCAAGTTGAGAAAAATGTTGCATAAAGAGCAAGGCTTGGAGAGGAAGCATACAAATAATGGTTGAATCAACCACCTATTCAATTCCCACTATGTCTAGATTCTCCAATTAGGAATGAATGCAACAATAGTAGTTATTCATCACAAGTTGGAAATGGAATCAATCAAATGGAGTTTTGTATGGAAGATTACTTACATGATACGACCCCCATGGAAGAAATATTGTTATATGAATTCCAGAATGATGAGCTAGGGGATGATGCTCATATCACTGATACCTTATTCGAAATCCTGAAATTTGCTTCCACCACCCCTCTCTTTGGACCTAGAGGCAAGTCAAAGTATACTCAATTGGGGACAACGATGTCGATGTACAACGTGAAAGAAAAGTTTGACATGTCAAATGCATGTTTCTCAACAATATTGAGGTAATTGACTTGCATGATTGATCAAGTTCCTTATATTTTGTCACACAATCAAATTTAAAAATGATTGATTTTATGAATGTTAAAAATTGACATTGTACAATTATATTCCCCAACAACAATAGGATATTCAAATATAAGGTTCTACTGAGTGATAATTTCTTGCCCGGTAGTTGCGAAGGGGCAAAGCAGTTTTCGAAAATGTTGGATGTTGAGTACATATCATATCATGCATGTTCGAATGATTATATTATATATAGAGGAGAATATGAAGACAAAGAGATATGTCCCAAATGTGTGCATGATAGGTACCGTAATTCAAAAAGATGGGTAAATCACATGGTCCTCCTCATAAGATATTGAGGCAAAGAATTAACTATGTTGCAAGGATGACATGCCTCACACAGAAGTGATTCAAGAGTTATGTGAATTCCAATAGATTCAATAGCCATGAAGCATATAGAGGATAAATGGCCTAAAAAGTTCAAGGATGAAGTATGAAGTCTAAAACTTAGCATAGCCATGGATGACTTCAACCCATATTCCCTTCAAAACACCAACTATTTTGTTTGGCTTGTAGTAGTGATCAATAACAATATCCCCCCACAGTTTTCTATGAAGAATGAACATCTTATGTTGGCTCTCATAGTCCTTGGTAGAAGACAAGTGAACAATATGGATGTCTACTTACAACCTTTGTTATATGAATTTAAGGAATTATGGGAAGGGATACATGTGTATGATGTATGAAGACCCATAGCAACAAAGAGGAGTTTTACGTTGTATGGCATTTGTACTTACACCATACATGATTATCCATGTTTAGGAGTTTTCTCTGGTAAATTACATTCTTATTGATTTGTTTAGTAACAATATTGTTTCACATATTAATTTATTTTTTTGCAATTGTTTAGATCTTCAAGGTCACTAACGTGTCGACCTGTATACAATAATTTCGCAAGTCTTGTAACAAAAGGGTATTATGGATGTAAATGTTTTGGACCTTTTCTGAAGGCTAGGTTGTTCGACGACGTACGAAAGCTAGTATATTACTGCTCTAGGGTACTCCTCCCAGAAGAACACCCTTACAGAAGAGAAACATCCGCTTTTAATGGTAAACTAGAGAGAACCCATAGGCTCGCAATAATGACACCAACTAGATGGCTTAGAGCATATGGGAAAAAGAAGGAGAAGTTTGTAGAAATGTTTGATTCAAATGGGGAGCTTATGTTCGATGATCTAGATTTATTCAACACCTATGTTGAGAAATTTCCCATTGAGATGAAAAGGAAAATTTTCTTTTATGAGCTCCCATTTTGGGAGCATCTTAAGATTTCCCATTTACTAGATCCCATGCATATATTTAAAAATGTTTCATCTTCTTTATGGATGAACATATCATCGAAATAAAGTGACACATTGGTTGTTAGGAGAGATCATATTTCCTCAAAAACTAAAAATAAACATTAAAAAGAAACGTTGGCCAAGACAAGAAACTAGAGGAGAGGCTAGCCCCTCTTGGGCTTTCAAAGAAGGTGATGTCCCATGGATTTTAAAGAAATATGATCTTTCTTTGGTAAAGGAATTTATAATGAATGTGAGGGTGCCTTATTTATATGGGTCTTCACTATGACACTGCTTCACTGTGGATGACCGTTCGTTGGGGTTGAAATCACATGACTATTTGAACCTTCGAAGAGTATGTATGTCAAAAACACAATTTTATTATTATGTAATGGGATATTTTGTAATTAATTTTTACTTGAACCATGGTCACGTGAGCCATGCTAAGGCTAACTGAAAACCGACCAGATTGCTCGCCGAACCAAGCTAGTAGTAACCATCCAATCTGTACAAGCGAGTACTTATCATCCCGCCAAGCAAATGGTATCCATCTGTTGCACGGACCTCGTGAAAGTTCAGTGGCTTATAAGCTTGAAACCGGACCTCGTGCTGCTCATGGGCTCGTAAACCTCCTAAAAGGTGGGCATCCTCCCTACTATGTACTATGCAGTGTCATTATCCTCTTCTCGTGCGTGGGTATGTGAACCATGACTTCCCCCAAGACGTACGACATGCAATACCTAAATTATATGCATGTATAGATTGGATAACATTAAAGGAGATTCATATGGCTAACATTCCACGGTGATGTCAAGAGATAGATGAGATTGTTTATATGTTTGATAAGGAATTGTCGACGAGTTTCATGGACTCGCAAGTTCATCTTCTAATTCACCTAGTAGATAAGGTTGAATTAGTTTGGGTTGTTTCTTGTCATTGGATGTTCTTCTTAGAGAGGCACATGAAGAAATTGAAAGGTTTTGCTCGATAAAGGGAAAAAACTAAGGGGTCTATGGTAGAGGGGTATATATCGTATGAGTCTTTCTATTATGCCATTGATTAAATCAAGCAGATCAACGACACACTAGGTGTGACGATTTGGGATGAAGGAAAAAGAGAAGGGGAGCTTCTAGATGTTAGTATCAGTCTTGTCTTCCTGTCTCCAGTGATCAAATATTATTTTACCAAGTTTGTTAGGGGTTTCAAGGTCAAATTTTATCATGTCACTAGGTTTTCAGAGTAAAATTTGGTCACTGGCTAGTTTGTCTAGGAATGTTTCTATTATCTTAAAAAATTTCACATACCGATCACTTACATCACTCAAATGAGTGTATCACAATAGGCTCTAATGCCTCCTTCCTTCTCCTATTGTGTCATATTTGTACATCCTTCAATCCTATCCCAAGTTGTTCTTAAGGGGGGATGTTAGGATATTCCGACACATAGGAAATAGTTAAGTATAACTTGGTCTAGTGTAGAGTTAGGTAAAGTGTGTTTCTTTACTATGTACTTTTGTAACCTATAATCCGACGGTCACGATATGTAGTGATCTGATGGTTCATTCTCTCCTCGGTATTACCGACACTTGATTTGTGGCTTAGCACTCGATTGGTCCATGATCTCTATTTAAAGAGCATGGAGGGTCATTTGTAGGGTAACTGTTCATGAGAGAAGCTTATGTAAATTTTTATTCTTTTATTAATAAATTTCTTGAAGTGGCCGCGTTGGCTCAGGTCGTGGATTGTTTCCCTCTTTGAGGGTTTTAACCACGTCAACAATACTGGTGTATTGATCTGTGATCTATTTATGAGCGGTTTCCTTTGGTGTTCTGTCTGGGGAACTTACCCTGTAAATTCCTACATGGTATCGGAGCTATTTGAGGGCCGCATCCGTTGGTGATCCAAATCTGAAGCTGGTAGAACTGCATTTGACTGCCGATTCCTAGATCTACTATTTCTGATTGCTTTCGAGCCGAGAGGACTACTCTATTGTGTTAGGAGCATTTGTTCCAGCGAGGAACCCCTTTTGTTTCACGCGAAAAGGTTTCTGGTAGCCCTAGCTATGTCATTTTTAAGATCTGGAGGTATACAATGTTTATTTGCAGTTTCTAGTTATTTTCTCTCTGTTTATTTCGGTTTATTTACCTCTTTGTTTTTTTTTTTTACCAGATCTATACCTTTCATTTCTGTGTATGCTCTTTGCCCCGTGACTCTGTGCGATTTGGGCAAATAAAAAATAGAGAGGAAGGATTTTTCTCATGTGTATGCTCTTTTCCACCGTGCCTTAGTGTGATCTCGGAAAATCAAAAACATTGAGGAAAATATTTAGTTTCCAGCTAAAGCTAACTTCAAGTCGTAAGGTTTGTTTTTTTTGTATGTCTGTGCTGGGTTTTGTGTTTTTTGTTTTGTAGGGAAAAAAGGAGCTTTCTCAAGTAAGCACGCAGCCCAAAGCTTCAGTGAATAAAAAAAGAAAAAAAAAACCCCTTCAACAACTTTTCTTCAAAAAGCCATAACTTCTTCATTCGGAAGTTGTTTTTAGAGCCGTTTTTTTTTTAATCAACCTAAGTTTTCAAGTTCTTTCCATTGGAACACTTAGTTTCAGCATATATAGCTTCAATTTCTGTTAAAATGGAAAGTCCATGCCAAATTATTCTTGACAGCACCAACTACTTCCAATGGTGGTCCTACATTGTGGATTTACTTAGAAGTAAAGGTCTTTACAGAATAACCTCAGGCCAAGAAACTAAACTGAAAGATGAAGATAAGGCAGCCAAATGGGAAAATAGGCAAGATCAAGCACATGGGTTGATAGGGATGTCTATTTCTCCGGACCTTAGATTCCATATCGCAAAACTTGATACTTCTGATGAAGCAATGAAACAGATCACTAAAGTTTTTGGAATTAAAAATGAACTTAGAGCCCATCAACTCGAAAATGAGTTGCTTACATTGGACCCCAATAATTTTTCTTCCATTGAAGATTTTTTGTCCAAGTTCAAGACCCTTAGACTTCTCTTGGAAGGTGTTAAGGTTAAGAAAGAAGATGGTAACCTTATCTATTCTATTCTTACTAAGTTGGGACCAGCCTACTTTGTGTTTGTTTCCACCTTCCATTCTACAAGAGAAGCCTTCATTTCTCAAGGACAAGCCTACAAGTTCCCTTCCTTTGATTCCTTTTATGATTCTTTAATAAGAGAACAAGAAAAAATCTTACACCTTGGTCTTCTTAATCTTGGAAACTCTTCTAAGAAAGCTTTAGCCGCCCAGCAGCAATCAAATTCAAAGAATCCTAAGAAGCCGTATCCTAAAAAGAATGGTCCTAAACCAAACAAGTGTCCTAAGCAATTTCAGCCTCAAAATGAAAAATCATTTCAACAAAATGATAAGGCAAATAAAAACAAAGGGAAGAAGACTGATAGACATTGCCACTTTTGTAATCGAGATGGCCACTTAGAATCCAAATGCTTGAAGAAGATGGAAGCCTTGGAAGCATCAATGAAGAAGCATAACATCCATTTGGAGGACTCTTCAACTTCAACTTCATCGTCAAGAATAACACTTTTTTCATGTGGTTGTCAAGCATCTCAGTCTGGCTACGCACTAAATGTATCTTCTTCTTCTCATTCCCATGAGTGGCTCATTGATTCTAGAGCTTCTTATCACACGGCCAAAAACAAAGTCATGTTTTATTCTTTAAATGATTGTAACACCAAAAATATATATGTTGGTGATGATAGATCTCTTAGTGTTGTAGGGACTGGAATTGTTCATATAGATAATGGTCAATTTAATGATGTATTATGTGTTCCAACCTTCTCCTGCAACCTTATATCTATATATTAGATAACTCATTCAACTGAAGGTAAAATCGTTGAATTTTCACCTCATGATGTTGTAATTAAGGACCTAAGAGATCCTAGACAGATTTTATCTACTGGCATTGCTGATGATTCTACAAGGTTGTATAAGTTTAACAACTTTGGGTCATCAAATCTTCCCTCGGTATTTGTTGCTCATAACGATGAAGTGAGCAAAATTTGGCATGAGTGATTTGGTCACTTAAACTATCGCTCCGTTCAGAATCTATGTAAACAAAATATGGTGACAGGTCTTCCAATGGTATCTTGCAAAGATGGTGTTTGTTCCAGATGTGTACTCGGAAAACATCATCGAGATAGTTTTGAAAAATGTGCCCCTTGGCACGCCTCAGCCCCTTTATAGCTTGTGCATAGTGATTTCTGTGGTCCACTTCCAGTTGTTTCATTCTTTGGCTACAAGTATTTCTTAACTTTCATTGATGATTTCTCCAGACACACTTGGGTATACTTCTTAAAACTCAAGAGTGAAGTATTTAACATGTTTTTGGCCTTTAATGCCTTTGTTGAAAAATAATCTGGACATCAAATTCTTAAGCTAAGATTTGATAATGGCGGAGAATATGTTAACAACAAATTCATCAACTTTTGCACTGAGAATGGAATTCAAATGCAACATACTGTTCCGTATACTCCACAACAAAATGGTGTAGCTGAAAGGAAGAATCACACCTTAAAGGAAATGGCTAATTGTATGCTTCAATCTAAAGGACTTAGTCTTAATTTTTGGGCAGAAGCAATTAACTGTGCAAATTACATAATAAATCGCACTCCTACTAAGGTTTTAAAGAATATCACTCCAGAAGAAGCATGGAGCTCAATTAAACCAAATGTAAGTCACTTTCGTGTTTTTGGAAGTGAAGCATGGGTCCATATTCCAGATGAGAAACATAAAGCTTTAGAACCTAAGAGTGAAAAATGTATTTTTGTTAGATATTCTGAAGATGTCAAAGGATATAGACTTATTCCACTTAAGTCCAAAAATGTTATCATTAGAAGAGATGTAAAGTTTGCTGAAAATATATTGGCCTACGAGCCTAGTTCGGCAGATGTGCCACCTCTCTCTATCTCTTCTACTTTTGAAAATATTTCTTCTTCAGATGATGAAAGTGACAATGACAATCCTCCCCCACCTTCTCAGGATCCTTCTTCAGCTCCTCAGCTTCCAAAATGGGTCCGTGCTACTCGGGATGCAGTAGGCGCTCTTGCTGGTGATCCTACAGATCAACGATGTACACGTTCTCAGGTCGATAGAGCCTCTTCTTTACTGGCTCAAGCTTCAGCGAATTATGATCCTGACACCTTTGCAGAAGCTTCAGGCCATCCAGATTGGGACGCAGCTATGAATGAAGAATACCATTCATTATTGGCAAATGATACATGGGATCTTGTTCCTCTACCAAAGGGATGAAAACTTGTTAGATGCAAACGGGTTTACAGAACCAAGTATGGACCAGATGGGAAAGTTGATAAACATAAAGCTCGTCTTGTTGTTAAGAATTTTCACAAGTTGAAGGCATTGAATATACTGAAACCTTCTCCCTTGTTGCCAAAATGAACTCTATCCACCTTGTTCTTTCCCTTGCTACCTCTTTCAAATGGGAAGTCCATCAGATGGATGTTAAATTTTCCTTCTTGCATGGGGACTTGCATGAAGAAATCTGTATGGAACAACCTACTGGATTTATACAAACAAAATCCAGCCTTGTATGTCACCTTAATAAATCCCTTTATGGTCTCAAGCAAGCTCCTCGGGCTTGGTATGCCAAAATGGATAGCTTTCTTTTAGAAACTGGCTTTTCTAGGTGTCATTTTGACAATACTGTCTACACCAAGAAAGTGGGCAAGTCTCTTATCATTCTTGTTCGTTACGTTGATGATATTATCCTCACTGGTAGTGATCCCAACCTTATAAACCATGTGAAGTCCATCCTTAAAAAGAAATTTGAAATGACAGACTTAGGACACTTGCATTATTTTCTTGGTCTTCAAGTCTTGCAATCCAAGGAAGGTATTTCCCTTTCCCAGTCCAAGTATGCCTGTGATCTTCTACACCATATTCACATGGAAGACTGTAAGCCATCCCCTTCTCCCTTTCAGTCTGGAGCCAAAATTTCAGTCAATTGTACTTCCCTTGATGTTGATGCTACCTTATACCGTCAACTTGTAGGAAAACTTTTGTATCTGACCCATACTCGTCCTGACCTTACCTTTGATGTTGGCCTTATTGCTCGGTTTATGCAAACCCACATGAAAGTCATTGGAAAGCAGCTAAAAGAATACTTCATTATGTTCTAGGTACAGTCTAGTTTGGGATTCATTACAGTGCAGAAGCATCTCCTCTATTGGTTGGTTTCACTGATTCTGATTGGGCTGGTTACCCTGATGATCGGAAGTCTACTGCAGGTTATGTTTTCACTCTTGGTTTAGGACCTATTACATGGGCTTGCAAGAGACAAAGTGCTATTTCTCTTTCTTCAGCAGAAGCAGAGTATCGTGGTGCCATAGAAGCTAGTAAGGAAGCCTTGTGGCTTTGTCAGATCCTATCAGAATTTTGCTTTCAGCAGAAACATCCAAATACACTTTGGTGTGATAATCAAAGTGCCATTCAACTATGAAAAGATCCAGTCCAACATCAGCGCAACAAACACATTGAACTGCACATGCACTTCATCAGAAAGCTCATTCATGACCATGTTCTTGAAGTGCAATATTGTTCAATAGATGATCAAGTTGTAGACATCTTTACAAAGGCTCTCATAGAGGCGAAGTTTACTAAACTTTGATTTATGGTTGGAGTTCAAGAAGTTGTCACTAAAGGGGGATAGGCTCTAATGCCTCCTTCCTTCTCCTATTGTGTCATATTTGTACATCCTTCAATCCTATCCCAAGTTGTTCTTAAGGGGGGATGTTAGGATATTCCGACACATAGGAAATAGTTAAGTATAACTTGGTCTAGTGTAGAGTTAGGTAAAATGTGTTTCTTTACTATGTACTTTTGTAAGTTACAATCCGACAGTCACGATATGTAGTGATCCGACAATTCATTCTCTCCTCAGTATTACTGACACTTGATCCGTGGCTTAACACCCGATTGGTCCATGATCTCTATTTAAAGAGCATGGAAAGTCATTTGTAGGGTAACCGTTCATGAGAGAAGCTTATGCAAATTTTCATTCTTTTATTAATAAATTGCCTGAAGTGGCCATGTTGGATTAGGCCGTGGACTGTTTCCCTCTTTGAGGGTTTTAACCATGTCAACAATACTAGTGTATTGATTTGTGATCTATTTGTGAGCGGTGTCCTTTGGTGTTCTGTCTGAGGAACTTACCCTGTAAATTCCTACATATTCATCATATCATTCATCATCATTACCATTTCACTCAGTCTAATGTCTTCATTAGGTCATTAGGGTTTCAAGGTCCATCTTCATTTTACACATCAAATCTGGCATTGGATGAGTTGTGATAAGCAACTCTTTGCAATAAGTTTTATGAAATTTCATAAGTGCTTCATGGTTACAATCTCAAGGTTCCAAAAGGAAGAAGTTTCACTGTTCAAAAAGATAAAGAGAAGTTCAGATTTCAAGTCTCCAAAGTGGCCAAGTTTAAAAAGGTGAAAGTCATGTTTTGAAAAGGTATGCGGGACCCATTTTTATTCAAAAGAAGATCATATTGTGCTTATAAAAGCCCAAAAAGTCCCAAACATGTTTTATTTGCATCCTTACCTCCTTTGTTCATCGAGCTCTCCCCTCCTTTGGTGAAAAAACACAGGTTTTCTAGCTAAAATTAGCAAAAAACTTCCTAGTGCTGCGCTTCTATGAACTGCGCTACGCTTTGGTGCTGTGCTTATGCCAACTGCACTACGCTTGTGACAAAGTAGCCTGAAAACTGCCAAAACTCACCCAAATTTCAAATTTGAGCTTGCATTCCTACTTTTTGTTCTTCTAAGTTGATTCACAAGTAAGTATCATCATCTAACTCACCTTTTTCCTTTGGCAAAGTAAGTGCAAATGTGAGTTTTCTTCATCTAGGGTTTATGAGAAATTTCATGCTGCAAGGCTAGTGCAATGATGGGTTTTGTTAGTTATGACATTGTAAACTTTTAAATTTTTCATCTCATACCTCTGTACATGTATAAATCACCCTATCATTCACTAATCAACTCATTTACCCTCAGATTACCTCACCTTTACAGAAACCCTAGCTCATACCTATCATTTTGGACAATTTCCTAGCAGGACTGTTTTTCAAATTCTCCTACTCATCTCTCTCTCTCATTTCACTCAATTCAAACTTCCTAAGTTTCCTACAACCCCTATCCATCTCCCAAAATTCCCCTACCATCATTTCCCTTCCCTAACCCCCTCATTTCATCATTTCACTCATTCCTCACTGTTTTTCCATTTTCCTGTTATCTAGGGTTTTTATCAAAATGGAGGGAGATTCTTCACCATCAGAAAGGAGAAAACATCATAAAGGAGGGAGAATCCTGAGATATGAGCCTACCAACTGCAATGAAATCAACTCATCACCATTCATCAAGCAGTGCTTTGAAGATGTCAGTTGTCTAGGGTTTTGTCAAAGGGTAGGTGAAGTGGGTTTCCATGAGCAGCTAACTGATTGGATTGCCACCAATCTGAAAGGGGAAAGGGCCATCATAGTAGGGGTTGAATTTACATTTTTAGTAGCTTCCATTTCTCTTGCCACAGGGATACCTGATCATGGAGAGTACTGGTTCAAAGGCATGAACTTAGACCTTGAACACTACCGACCTTTCTTGAAATCACCCTACAGAGAGGCCCATTCGCACATCATCCCATTCAGGTACATGTTGGAAAATTTGGCGGCATTGGTGAAGGTTCTAATGAAAATTTTCACCTGCGAGGGAAGATTTTCCAGATTGTATGCATACCACATTAGGCTGCTAATGCATTTCACAGCTCTAAAACCTCTCAACATGTGTAATTATTTATGTAGAAGCCTTATCAAAATGTCTGAGAAGGTACAAATGAAAGGAAAAGAGCATCACCCTAGTCTTTTTCATCACAACTTAATAAAGATTGTAGTTCTCCATCAGTTAGCAGAAAGGAACATGACATGGGATTCATTCATAGAAACAACTTTGCAGTGGCATGAAACTACTTTTTTAGGTCATCATCAAGACACATCAACACAGTAGGTGGAGGTAGGATCATCAAGCAAGTTTGTGGAGGTTCCCAAGGCACCTAAACCTAAGGTGACCAGAATGTATCAGAGAGGAAAAAGGCTTGTGTTTACTTCTCAAGTTGAGAAAAGGGCCAAGCCTTCTACAATAGAAAAACATGGATCACATGTACAGGTGTTGGGTAGCGGAGGTCCCGCGTAACAATTTTGGGTCTGATAGACTAGAAAGTAGGATAAAAATATTTTAAACCTCCGAAATATGCGGAGCGCGAAATGTAAAAGGTCGAGTCAAAGGGTTGTCCGCCTAAGAAATAATATAGAATAATAGGAAGTAATTCGGTTCGCGGACCATAGGAAGGTATAAATAGAGCGCGGCTCTATGAGGGAAAGGCAGTTCTTTTTGGGTATGATCTCGGATATGAATTGTAATGGATTCTTGAGAAGAAGAGTCTGAAAGTGTCTGTAAGTCTGAGTCGAGTGTTTGGGTAGTGAATAGAGGCTCTACAGCTATGCGAGCAGAGGCCCGGAAGAGTCTGTAGCTGTGTGCACGGACCCCTACAGCTGAGTGCACATGGTGGATCTAAATGTATTGGTGATAAAGTGGAAATAAAGCTAAGAATCTTCTGAAAATTCTACGTTAAATCTGGGTTATCACAGATCTAACTTTATGTGTTATGAAACCAGCTCAAGAAAAGATAGAAAAGATAGATCAACGCCTTAGAATTCAACCTCTTCGAGGGGGCAACCTCCTTTACATTACATAAATGAACAATTCTTCAATGATACAAATGAAAAGGCCTCCTTTCTATATATAGGAGTCTAAGGGGTCATAACATAATCAGAGCCGACATAACAATAATAATGTAAGGGCACAATAATAACAATAGTGGGCTTCTATGGGGCACAATAGTAACAATATGGGCACTACATGGGTACATCAATATAATAAGGGGGTTGTACTAATAACAATAAGGGGTTACACTAGTAGTATAGGGGCCTAACATGCCCCTCTCCTTCAAAAAGCGTTGTCCTCAATGCTTGAGTAGTTCTTGATGCTTCTGTATAAAATTCTTGTCCTCCCATGTGGAATCTTCAGTAGGTAAGTTCTTCCACTTGATGAGATACTCTGAAATTGATTGATTTCGTAGCTGTCGGGTTCTTGTTTTTGTGACTACTCCGAGTTCCAATATGATTTTTCCTTCCTCTTCAATTTCTGGCAATATTGTTTGAATTGGGATCTTTTGCAACTTTTGAATAAGTGGCCATACTTCTTTGTCCTTCTTCCATTCATCCCTTGCTTTGTTTATCCAATCTGGTTGGATAATAGAAATAGCACAAAACAATGCTTCCACATCCTCGTCCTTGAAGAGTCTTCCCATTCGGTAAGGTCGCCATTTTTTAAGTGCATGGAGTATTGCCAACATTTCCTTCTCATAAATAGCTTGCTTTAGATGTAGTAGTAAAAATACCCAATCACCTACATCAAAACATTTTTCACTATGATGTTGATCTACCTATTGTTTCATTGGATTTTGCACCAAAGTGGCGTTATCCTTTAAAAGTTGGAGAACTTGTTGTTGATGCTCAATGTGATCTTTCACTGCTTGAACCTTTTTCTTCTTGATATGTCCTTCTATCTTTAGATTTTGAGGAGTGGTAATTTCTTCCAATCCTTTACAAGATATGGTCAGATTCATTTCTTGACGCTCGATGTGATCTTTCACTTCTTGAACATTTTTCTTCTTGATATGTCCTTCTATCTTGATAGTTTGAGAAGTGGTAATTCCGACCAATGAATTACAAGATATGGTTGGATTCATTTCTTCTTTCTTGATGTGATATTTCACTTCTTGCACCTTTTTCTTCTTGACATGTCCTTCTATCTTGAGAGTTTGAGAAGTGGTCATTCTTGCCAATAGTTTACAAGATATGGTCTGATTCATTTCTTCTTTCTCTGGGGTTGGGTCCTGGCATATATCCTCTTCTTTTGATGTTTCTTGATCCTTTTCTTCCTCCTCTTCATACTCTATGTAAAATAATTTCTTCTTAGCACACTTATGACCTTTAGTGCATTTGCTATCACAATTGTAACAAAGCCCTTTTTCTCTTTTTTCTTCCAATTGTTGTGGTGTAACCCTTGTAGGTTGTGGAAGGCTAGGAGAAACAACACTTCCATCTTTATAGTTGTGAGGGGTAGACTTCCTTGTTGCCATAATTTTACTTTCCAATATGTCACAAAGCCCTTTTACTCTTTCCAATTGTTGTGGTGTTGCTGTAAAGAAGGTGTTGCTCTTTGTATCCTCATAATGTGCTATCATTTCCTCCGTGAGAATTGACCACGTAACAAGTTGTTTACGAGAACAAAGCCCTTTATACCATAAAAATTGATCTGGTTCTAAATAAGAAGATGCAATACATACCTTTTGTAACAGTGGTACACCATGTAGATCAAAATATTGCTCCATCTGAATTATCCAATTTACCGGATCCTTGCCATCAAACTTCCTCATCTTGCTTTTTCTTGATTTTAGGACCTCGATCTTGAAACGACTATAACGCTGTAACTTTGGATATTTAAGTTCTAAAATTGCTACCTGTAGTAGCCCTCTGTGTTCACTTTCCAATGCCACCAGTGTGATCCAAATTGGATTCTCCAAGAAAGAGTTATGCACAATCTCCCAAGATGACCTGATTATAGACCTTTCCAGAAGAGCGAACTTGTATGAAGTGCCACGTGTCAATTTTTCGACCTTTGGCTCTGAAAAGGATATACAAGAAACTACAGTCCGTCTTCTTTCTATACCTTCTTACAAAATTTCAATCCGATGCTCAGAGAGAAAGTTATGACGATTTTCCCCAGGTCACCTGTTTGGAATGTAATTTAGGAGTCTATAAAAAGACCAACTTCCTCAGATCATATCTCCTCGAATATAGTGCGACAAGCTCTGAAATTCGGACCCGAGGTTCAGCGCGATTTCTTCTCAAATGGGTTTTTTTTTTCAACTTTTGAAACATCGCAGAAAAAACGTTATAGCAAAAATGCCACGATGACCTGTTTGGAGCAGCGAAATCCTAGAATCCAAAGCTCTGATACCAAATGTTATGAAACCAGCTCAAGAAAAGATAGAAAAGATAGATCAACGCCTTAGAATTCAGCATTTTCGAGGGGGCAACCTCCTTTACATTACATAAATGACAATTCTTCGATGATACAAATGAAAAGACCTCCTTTCTATATATAGGAGTCTAAGGGGTCATAACATAATCAGAGCCGACATAACAATAATAATGTAAGGGCACAATAATAACAATAGTGGGCTTCTATGGGGCACAATAGTAACAATATGGGCACTACATGGGTACATCAATATAATAAGGGGGTTGTACTAATAACAATAAGGGGTTACACTAGTAGTATAGGGGCCTAACATTATGGTTAATATATTTGTTTGATCTATATGATTATGTTATATGTATGCGAATTTGAGTTTATTCTAAGTGTGCGAAATGGTTAACTCTGTTAAATGTTTTCTTAAAGACCCTACTAAGTAGATTTGACTTCCAATACTTTATCAAATAGATTAGATCTGTAAACAATGCGATAATAGAAAGTAGAAGGTATTCTGGGTCCAGATCTGCGTGAATCCAGAGCAGCGCGAAGCTGCAGAAAGGTGCGAGAAACATCTAAACCACATCTAGACATCCCAAGGGTGTGGAAACCTAGTTCTAGCACCCTCCCCTGCTACCTCGAGTGAGACCTCAATCTGCGCTCTGCGGATTGTTGCCGAAAGGGCAGGTAGCTTCGGGATTTGTTTGGCTAAAATAATTCTTATGAACCTAGGTCAAGCCCATATAAGCCAACAAATAGTTTTGTTGCCAGGACCGAGATTTGCTTAAGGGGTGTCTAATGTGAAACCCAGGGACTCTATAGAGAAAAGAATTGAAGGATCGAAGGGACCAGGAATAGTAGTAGTTCAAGGGTAACAATGAAAAGTGTGATTTAGTTACCGGTATTCAAAGGAGCAAGAGGCAAAGACCCGAAACAATTCTGGTTCGTGTTAACATCAGTATGGAATGCGTAGCGAATTGCAGATGATAATATCAGAAAGGCTACCTTAGTCAGTGCGCTGCAGGACCGAGCACTGACATGGTACATAAAGTACTCAAGCGATCACCCAACGACGGGGACAACAGAAATCCAGACTGAATTAAAGAAGGAGTTTAGCCGGCCAAAGTCAGAAACACAGTCGATCATAGGGTTCAAAGAGATCGCGATGATGCCTGGTGAAACCCCGTGGGATTTGGACCAAAGACTGAAAAGTACTATTCGCGAGGCTAACATGACATTGACATATGTGTAGCACTACGCTTGGTTTATGGCATCATTAACACCACATCTGAGGACGGCTCTGTCACAACAGAAGATCTCAACCCAGGCTGAAGCATTAGAGACAGCGATGAGGTTGCACGACACTCTGTTACAAGACCCAGGGTTGGGAGTTCAGCAAATCCAAGCGCAGATCCAAAATTTGTGTTTGGAAATGAAGAAGTTAAAACAAGAACATGCACCATGACCAGAAGTCTGGGAGGAAGTATGGTGTAGGAGCCAGGGGCATGATAAATATCACTGCCCAGTCTCAGTGAATTATGTGGCAATGGGGGGACCAACACCATTGCCACCAGAGGCAGGGCTGAGCACAACAACCCTGCTCTGGTGCACAATCTGTCAGGTGGGAGGAAAGCACAACACAGATAACTGCCATCTATTGCCAAAATACAACTAGACCCCTCAGCAGCTATTTTGCAACTTTTGCAGATCGGTGGGCCATGAGGAAAAAGACTGTCATAGCTACCAATTGTTAATGGACCAGTCACCTGCTTACAGAATGCAGACTGAGATGCGAGGTCAGGATCCAGCCGTGACAATCACGCGTAGTGGGTTCCAGGGCCGTGGACGAGGAAGGGGCGGAATGGGGCCAGGAAGGGGTTGTGGGCAGCTAATCTGTTATAACTGTGGAGGTCTAGGACATTATGTGCAGGATTGTACCAACTCGACTAGAATTTCATGCAGTTATTGTGAGCATTTCGATCATGAGATGATAGATTGCCCTACGCTGATAACACAGATTCGTGAAAAAAGGGCCGCACAACCAAAAACGACCCAGAATGTGCAGATGATGAGGTCCGAACCCCGCGAGGAAGATCCCCAAGTAAACATGGTATTGAGAAGTGGCATGGCCACAGGAGTGGATAGAAGGGACTTAAGTAAGGAAGACGCAGGGGTTGGTAAGGAGACGAACCTGGAAGCTAGGGAAAGCTTCGCGGAGGTCTCTACCCCAGGTAGTGGGGATTAGCCTAAGCTAGACAGGGATCCCTTGATGATGACTACCTTTTTAGAGACATGTATAAAATTTCTTCGTGACAATAGGGCAGTTAAAGGCTTACAAGAATTGATAAATAGATGTGCAGGATGTAGTGAACCTTGTGTCGTTCGAAAGTTGGGAAGACATGCGTCGTAGACCGGGAGGGAAATGCGACTAACAACACAGATCGACGATTATGAGATGGATCAGGTCATTCTGGATTTGGGCTCAGATGCCAACGTACTGCCTAAATAGACTTGGGAGCGCATGGGTAAGCCTACACTACAATGGTCCCCTATCCAATTGTGAATGGTAAATCAACAAAAGGTCTTGCCCATGGGAAGGCTACAAGGAATTACAATAGATATTGATGATGCAAGTACTCGGATGGACTTTGAAGTGATTGAACTCATGGATGAAAGTACATCTTATCCTACGTTTTTAGGAATAGATTGGGCTACCGACATGAATGGGGTTATTAATTTAAAGAAGCGGACAATGATATTTGAAACAAAATCACTCCACGTAGTTGTTCCGCTAGATCCAGCTGAAGGAACGCGCTATATTGAACCTGTGTGCAATGAAGAAAGTGACGACGAATTAGATGGTATCTACAGAATAGCTACAAAAAGGCAAGAATGGGGCAAGACAATGGAGGATAGAAGAATATCATGGGGCTATTTAGAATCTTGCACCACTGATTTAGACGAAGAAGATGAGCGGTGGCGTAACAGGTTGAATGGAGTGACTATGCTACACTGCAATATGATGACTAAATCTCTGTACTGTGTAAGGGCCCAAGATTGCGAATTATAGACGTATGATAGGCTGAAAATAATAGATGAATTCCTAACCAAATTTGAAATCGCAGTACCAGAGCACCAATGGTTTGATGCGTTGAGATGGACGTTGCGCGCGACACCTGCGCGATGGTGGGGCACACATGAAGGGACTTTTGACGATTGGCGCGGTTGCAGGCGCATGATGAAGATCAGATTTGGGAAGTTGGAACTACGCATAATAGAGAAATACGATGGACGTGATGACCCGCGCATGCACCTTACCAGATGGATCAAAGCCTACGAAGAGGAACCTCAACCAGAATGGGTGCACTTCTTTTATCATACCCTGGACGTCATTCCCAGAAACTGGTATACTGAAGCAGAGCTCCGGTACGACACAGGCGTGTGGGATATCTTGTGCGATGGGTTTTTTTTGACATTCCTCTTTCAATATCAATGGATGGATCCCGTGGACGACACATTACCGCTGGTAGAGGCCACCATTTTCAAGACGCCACTGGAACCAGAAGAAACTGCGCAGCCTGACTGGTCATGACAGCTGAGCCAGGCTCTCGAATGCTATAATGTCCAGGTAGAAGATGATGAGGATGATCGACGAAATGTCAATATTCTGGAATCAAAAGGGAACCGTGAGGTGCGCGTTATAGCCCAAAATATTCTTCGCGCAGGATTATGGTGGCCCACTTTGCATCAGGATTCGAAAGCATACTACCGAGCCTGCGACGTATGTCAACGGACGGGGAAACCATCGCGGAGAGATGAAATGCCGCTCCAGCCACAGATGACGCTACAACCATTCAAGAAGTGGGCAATTGACTTTGTAGGACCTATCGAGCCGCGAGGGAAGACGGGCGCACGCTATATCATCACTGCAACAAAATATTTGACCCGATGGGCAGAGGCGTAGCCGGTTAAGGATTGCACAGTGGCAACAGTTGTGAAATTTTTGTTTGAGAATGTACGGGCAAGGTTTGGATGTCCCATAATTCTCATGAGCGATCGAAGAACATATTTCTTGAATGAAACAATCAGCACACTCAATGAGGAATTCCAGATATATCACCAACAAAGTACGCCATACCACTCGCAAGCAAATGGGACCATTGAGGCATTCAACAAAATCTTGGAGACTGCATTGACCAAGGTCTGTAATGCACAGCGAAATGACTAGGACTTGTGCATCCCTGCTGTGCTATGGGCATACCGAACCACGTGCAAGAAGTTGATGGGCCAGACACTTTTTCGGTTAGTCTATGGCAAGGAGGCCGTTATGCCTATGGAATATATTGTGCCGAGTCTACGGATCGCGGCAATCACAGGTATTGCAGACTGCAGGGCTTTGGAGGAAAGGTTCGTGTAGCTAGCGGAATTGGCGGAGGAATGGTTTTTTGCTGGATTCCATCAGCAAGTATAGAAGCAGCGTGAGAAAGCGTGGCATGATTTCCATATCAAGGTGCGCACCTTCAAGGAGAATGATCTAGTATTGCTATACGACAGTAAGTTCAAGAAATTCCCTGGCAAACTCCGAATGCATTGGTTGGGACCCTATGTCATCAAAGAAGTTACCAATGGGGGTGTGGTTCAGCTTGCCAAACTCAATGGAGACCCCTTCCCAGGCCGAGTGAATGGCAGTCACCTGAAGCTCTACACGGGTGGGCAGGCCGCTTGACTAACTGTTCGAGGGATAGTCTCACCGCTCCAGCCAGTTGAAAGAGAGCGTGGGATGGTAAAGAAGTCTGGGGGAAAGAGGTACGAGTACCAGGCTACGTGTTGATTTGGCTCATCAACAAGATCGTGGTTGCGCGATAAGAAGTGCGCCGATGCATTGCTAAGAAGAGAGGTGACCATTCCTGTCACTATTCATGACAAGATGTCTGCATTATGGCAAAAGGGAGCGGGTGGTGGGCAATTAAGAGAGGGAGTACGAGTCAGATATGGAACGAGCTGCCACAGATTTTACACGAGGACACTAGAACAAGCAAGAACCAATCAATTTGAAATTCGAATCAGTTATAAATCACTAAGGGGCATCTGCTGGGTGACCTACACTTCTGGAAAATACATGCTAGTTATCAATATGGAGCTGTTCATTATCTCTGCACAAGGAGTAAGCTCGAGGGTGATGATATGGCTGATGGAGAAGCAGGACTCTCTAACGAGCATGGTGTTGATAGCTGCGGGCGTCCCGTAGAAGACAACATCAATAGTAGGGAATGTACCGGAAAAGGGGAGACACGAAGCAGAATTGGTCTGGATGTTGTCGCCCCGCCCAGGGGCAGGTCGGAAAACTGCAACAGAAAGGCGAAAGGATGGAAAAATTGAGACCACGGGTAGAAACGAAGTTAATAAGTCATCTTTGAAGGACCTTGAGGATTGGGTCTTGCGGACAACAACACAGGTCCTGCAAAATTGCAACACATGTTGCAGCGGACAGTGTGAAGAGTAGATACGAAGGTCGAAAATGGCTACAGTGGTACAAGGAGGTCCTGGATGCGGCTCCCCCGCTAGAGCTAAAATCCTAGGAAGGGGTGTTTTGTGTTAACCGAGCAGAGCAGAATGAGCATTATCGGTCGCCAGAATTGGTAGAAACAACGAAGCAGGAGCTGGACGAAGCGTTGTAGGAGACAACGAAGAAGCAGTAGGATGACGAGCGTCACTCAAAGGAAGGTGAACCGTGAAGCCATGGCAGCGCATCTCGCTGCACCAACAAGTGACTCGGGATGAGTCACGATGATTGTGTTGGGGGACTGTTGGGTAGTGGAGGTCCTGCGTAACAGTTTTGGGTTTGATAGCCTAGAAAGTAGGATAAAAATATTGTAAACCTCCGAAATATGCGGAGCGCGAAATGTAAAAGGTTGAGTCAAAGGGTTGTTTGCCCAAGAAATAATATAGAATAATAGGAAGTAAGTCAGTCTGCGGACCATAGGAAGGTATAAATAGAGCGCAGCTCTATGAGGGAAAGGCAGTTCTTTTTGGGTATGATCTTGGATATGAATTGTAATGGATTCTTGAGAATAAGAGTTTGAAAGCGTCTGTAAGTCTGAGTCGAGTGTCTAGGTAGTGAATAGAGGCTCTGCAGCTGTGTGCGCAAAGGCCTGGAAGAGTCCGCAGCTGTAAGCACAGACCCCTGCAGTTGAGTGCGCAGGGCGGATCTGAATGTATTGGTGATAAAGTGGAAATAAAGATAAGTTTCTTTTGAAAATTCTGCGTTAAATCTAGGTTATCACAGATCTAACTTTATGGTTAATATATCTGTTTGATCTATATGCTTATGTTATAGATGTATGCGAATCTGAGTTTATTCTAAGTGCGCGAAATGGTTAACTCTATTAAATGTTTGCTTAAAGACCCTGCTAAGTAGATCTGACTTCCAATACTTTATCAAATATATTAGATCTGTAAACAACGTGATAATAAAAAGTAGAAGGTATTTTGGGTCCAGATCTGTGCAAATCCAGAGCAGCACGAATATGCAGAAAGGTGCGCGAAACATCTAAACCATATCTAGACATACCAAGGGTGTGGAAACCTGGTTCTAGCACCCTCCCCTGCTACCTCGGGTGAAACCTCAGTCCGCACTTCGTGGACTGTTGCCAAAAGGGCCGATAGCTGCAGGATTTGTTTGGCTAAAAGAATTCTTCCAAACCTGGGTCAGGCCCATATAAGCCAACAACAGGATGAACACCTAATTGAACATGATTTTGAATTAATTGACTTGGAAGCAGTAGATGAACCTTCAAACTTGCAACAAATTATTAAAGAGAAGGATTCTCAAATCAAAGAGCTCATGGAAAATATGGCAAGAGCAAGGTTCATCATTTCCTACCTTGAGCAAGAGAACAGTCAGCTTAAGGCTAAACAACTCATCATGGAGACAGAGAAATCCAAGGTGATGCAAAAAGGAGGCAAAGGTAAAGCAGTGTTCGATCCTCTTGAACATGATGAACATGAAAGACAAGTTGGAAAAAAGAAGCCAAGGACCAAGGGACTCAAAAGGGCATTGAAGGAAGAGAAAGAACATAACTTGCTAGATGAAGACTTAGAAATGGAAGACATAATTTACTTGGAGATCAATGAAGATAGAGAGTATTGGATAAGTAAGGTAAATGTCCACTTAGAACAGCGTCTTGAAAAAGCCAACAGGGACAATCAACTACTGAGGCACATGGCCCATCATTATCAGATCGAAACACGATTTGCAACATCAAGCTCAAGTAATTGAAAAACAAGCTAAAGGAAACCCTAAAGGACAAAAATGAGAGGGATAACTTGGAGATGCTTGCTAAAGCATCCGTTAGAGCATGAAACACCTCATTTTTCACTTCATGACCAATTTTGAAGGTTTTCTAAGCATTTTTGGTTTTGGGAATTTTGGTGCCAAATTTAGAAATTGGGATAGTCACAAAAGCTCCGCTTTTTCCTCAGGGCTCCAAATGACAAGTGGCTTGCATTTTTTGAAAGTTGATGACCTCCTCTCAAAACCCATTCCATCATATTTCTCAGGTAGAGCTCAGATTTTTAGAAGAAGGAGAAAAAGGGGTCAAAAATCATCATTCTGCCACTCTTTTTGACGGGCATTGCACTTTTGGAGATACCTTGGGAGAATCAACTTTTGAAGGCCTTCCCATGGGTCATTTTAAAAAAATCAAGGTGTTATGGAAAAAATACAAGCAAGGCTAGTTGACCCTTCTCTCAGATATCAAATTTGACCTCAAGAAGGCACCTAAAAGTGGCTTCAAAAATGGCATTGCGCTTCGGAAAATTTCTAAGTTTTTATTTAAAAATTTCACAGTGTAATTTCCTAGGTTTTTAGTTTGACTTAGTCAAAGTTAAACTCATGATGTAACTTTAGTAATTAGAGGTTTAGATGATGGAATTATGAATAAATAGACATGATAGGTTTTTTTTTATGGTTAATTAGGCCTCATAATGGAAGTAAAACTCAAATCAAAGTCTAAGCAAAGAGTTTTCTTTTGACCTTCTCACTCTCACTTGTTGGTTGAGAGAACCTTGGAAACAGTTCCATCACTTAGCAATTTTACTCCTGAAGGTGGGGAAGTTGTTTGATTGAGTCTATATGTATCCTTTCTCATTCAGAGAGAGGGTTTGGACTTTTGTGGAGAGACTTGTACCTTATGTTTTCATACAGCTAATCAAGGAGCAGTTGTAGCTATTTTTAGGAATACTTGTTTACTGAGTCTGTGGTGTTGGTTTCCTTTCATATCAGTTTCTTATTGATGAATTCATCTCTCTTAACATGCTTTTCTTTCTTCTTATGGTTTTACTTACAGTCATATAGGCATAATTCTTAGTTTCAAAGCTCTGTTTATGTGGAAAATCATGTTTATGTATCTCTTCTTCTAGATTAATGAATTCATGCTAATACATGCTCATTATGATTTCTTAAACTTTCAGACCTATACTACATTAACTAAATCTTAAGTTAAAAACAACATATTGTTATCTAGCTCCTCTTCATACCAGCTACTGCAAACTTGGTACCTTGGCCTAATTACTTGCTCTCATTCCCTGGTCCAACAACCTAAAAAACCTAAATTTCCAAACATTCAAATAGAACCTATACATCTAGCCTAAAATCCATGTCTTTTCCAGTTATTCATTGAGAAATCCTTAGAGAGATCCCTCTCTGGTTTAGTAGGGCTAGCTACTGAACTGAAAGTGGTTCGAAGTTACCTCTTTCAATCTCCTCCTCAGACTGGGATATTGTAGAGGATAACACTCGAAAGGAATGGAAAGAGGTGCATGATAAAGAATAAGTGTGGGCTTATCATTTGTTAAATTACTACACAATAACTATTCACAGTGAACTTCATATTAATGCATATTTTGCTCTCATATGTACTTTTTTTAGGGGTGGTTCACGGACACTGGGTGGCCACTACATCCACGTGAAAATTCTAGGCAGATCAACCCGAAGGGATCTACCCACCAGCCAAACAAGCAAGGCCTAACCCCAAGGGCATTGAGGAGATTTGACCCCCTAACCGCCCAACTAGTGAAGTACTTAGCAATGGGAACTTGACCAACTGAGCTAACCCTTGGGCTTATTTTGATCTCATATGTACTGTATATATGTTGGTTTGATTTCATTAGCAAATTCAGGAATTGAAGCCATCAACAAATTCATTCTTTAAAATATGAAAGCGACACATCCGTGGGTCACATTATATGAAGGAAAGAGGAGGAATTGGGACAGTGACAGGAAATAATTCAAACAGTTGAAAGGTAGAAGTGTGCCTTATCCTGATCATTTAAAATAAAATATGCCAATGACATGCCCTAACAATTGGGTTGTTGATCAAGCCAGAGAGAAATACGATGCATCTGGTCGTTACCCGTGTGCTGAAGAGGATGCACTAAACATAGGGATTGGGTGCAATAAATCAGTAATTATAATCTATTTCTATACAATTTTAACTTCATATTGCACCTTTAAAGTGTAACGCATGCACACACACACACATATATATATATATATATATATATATATATATATATATATATATATATATATATATATATATATATATATTTAATTATGTTAAGGTTATTAGACATATGACACTGTGATTTTTTCACTTTTTTATAGGTGCATTTGTTCCCATTTATGTGGTCATATGGACATCATTTTCGCACAGAGGATGCCGATGATGAATGCATGACATGGGACTATGGAAGTTGAGTTCGACCAATCTAGTCATGCTAGCCACCGCGATCAAAACCTAATGTAGGGGACATTAGGTTACGTTGAAAAGATACAAGAGATCATTCAAGTGGACTTATCTTCATTTAAATGTGTTATTTTTAGGTGCAAGTGGTGAGGTACCTTTGATTAACATAATGTAAAGGAAGATCGTGATAATGGGATGACATCTATCAACTCTAGAAAGATGTGCCATGAAGTTAGGGAGCCTTATGTTTTGCCAAAACACAACAACCAGGTGTTTTTTTACCGAGATGTGTTAGATAGGTATTGGTGGTTCGTATTAAGACATGAACCTAGATCAAAAAATTATTTTGAGAACAACAATGTTATCATGCCAAGTGTTGAGGAATATAATGAAGATGATGACAATGGAGAGTGATATGTACTTGTGTTATTTCATCATTTATACTATTGTTGTATGTTGTATGTTTTGATTATTTCGCTAAGTATTTCCAATTGTTGTTGCTACCTCTACTGACATCTCTACTACATGATTGACATATAAAACACATTAGCCTGTTGATGGTGATGGACCCACCAACATGTCAAGGGATCTCCCCGGTAAGAAGTTACAACTAGACCTGAGACCGTTTGGTGTAGGAGTCCCAGTAGTGGGTTGTATGGTATCGCCTTGACTGCGGTTGCGAACAGAGGCAAGTAAGATGTCCTTGTTGGTAGAAAGGGTGTGACATGCATAACAAGCCAAGGAAGGTGCATGAACAGTTCTAACACACGGAAAGTGAGGTGAGTGCACCCCTTGGAAACCTGTGGAAGCACGCGGCTTGGAAGGGAACTGTTGGAAATAATACTGAGAGGGGGGGTGAATCAGTATTATCAGATCAATCAAACTTTTTCAATGCTCAGAAACATATACGCTACTTCAGTTAGGTGAACCAGCGTGTACACACTACTGTGACTAAATAAAACAGCGTATAAGAAGAAAACTCATAATTTAGTTAGCTTATTCTTCAGTTAAGTTCATCAGGACATTATTCACCACATTAACAGTAAACAGGTGCAGTATAACAGAACAGATCAAAAGCCACACACATGAACACCAAGATGTAAGGTGGAAACCCAATGTGGGTGAAAACCACCTGCTGCAAGTTGTCTCTATCTTTCTTTAATATGAAACTTCAGTTTACAATCTTTTGTACTGGTGCAGCCTTATACCAGTACGCAGGCTACAACCTGCAGAAGGCTACAACCTTCTCTCGTTCTCCAAACTTCCTTGGAAGGGAGCTCCAACCCCCTTTGCTCTTGTACTAGCCAAGATACTAGTACGTAGGTGCTGACCTACAATCTTCTTTCCTTCAGGTACCACCTTTCATACATTTTCAGACTGGATATTCCTGAAGCACAACATTACAATCTGTAGACCCTAATTCATTCAATTTTCACAACAGATCATTGAAGCATAAAACAACCAAACTTTGAATCACTGAACCACTGAACCCTGTCAATCACCAATTACCAGAACACAGAGCAGACTACAGAACTCTGCAATAACAGTCAGACCCCACTGTAAACCCAAAATCAAGCTTCAAAAGATATACGCTACTTCAATGAGCAAAACCCGCGTATACACGCGCTTTTACCGAAGCCAACCTGCGTACAGATCTAAAAATAAACTTTCTCAATTTGCAGCTGTACCAGACATCAGTTAGACCCAGAACATAACATTGCGACAATATGCAGATCTAGAAATACGCATAATCAACCATATCATGATAGTGCATTTCAAACCATTAGATCCCGATCTATCCTTAGATCTAGTCTTCCATCAACCGATGTGATCTCTCCTTGGCTTAGATCAAGAAACCCAGAACCTGCATATCAGATCTCTTTCTCTCTTAGATATTCAAGCCTTGTCCAAAGATGTATTTGCCTAATGATCTTCTTCTCCTTATATAGCCTTAGGCCTTGCTCAATACCAAGAGCCAAAACCATAGAAACACAATACCATCAACTTCAAAACTAGGGATCGACACGCCCGTCGAGAAACAATGGTCCGAAATCATAGGCACAACTTCCAAGGACTAACCACCATGGACCAAAAGGTACTTTTCCACATACACGCGCTTTTTCTGAATCCAACTAGCGTGTACACGCGACTTGGGCTTAACGAACCTGCGTATATGAACTTCCTTGGCATGCTGTACTAAGATCTGTCTTCTGATTAAGTTGCCATCACCTGTACCAACCTCTGAGCACCTGTACCAACCTCTGAGTGAGTTGCCATCAAGGACAACACTTGAATCATAATGCCAACAGGAACACACGAGCGAAGATGCATCACAAACTGGAAAGAAAGTAAGCTGACAATCCAAAGTGATGGTTAAAACAACAACACATCTCAGTGAGATTCATACATACTTGTAAAGAAATAGTCCATATATGCATGCGTAAGCTAACCGATACATATATCATTAGAGTAACCAAGATAGCTGAGATAAAATAAAAACATATGCATGAAACATGTTGGCTCTATTATATTAAAAGTGAAAGTTCCATTCATACAATACAACCATGACCGACTACTAGTCCTGATAGTGGAACTTTACAGTCACTATCACCTGCTCCTCCAAAGAGATGTACTAGCTCTATGCTGTGGAGAAGCCAAGGATCGTTACAATATTGTCCAATCTTTCTCTAAGATACTCCTATCAGAAGCTTGGCTGACCAAAAGCCTCTATAATGAGTTATGAGGTACTATAAATAACAAAGGGTGGTTTGACCCTTAACATCACCCTTTGTGACTGTTCACCTACCCTCATGAATCTTCAACTACTCTATGAGTGTTACATTCAACTATCGATACTTGGACTTCCACTTTACAAGATGTTACATACAATCTGCACATGTACCCATGTGAGACAAAATAGGCTCAGGCAAGCAATGCAAGCTATCACAAACACTCGAACAGTTGTGGTAAGACCAACTCTTTGACATCCTTGTGATGATCAATGGTGGCGAACTGATGCCAATATTTCTCATCCATGATGGTGTTCGCACACTCAATGGTGACATCCTACTATAAGCGAACTCTTGCCTCCGTTGCATCTGGGTACACTGATATGGCTCCTCTGTCCAACTCGTCTAATAACATGCACATCATCGTCTTGAGTGCAACTAGACCAACAAAATACTAATGCATAGTGTCTGTGTTGATCTCCAAGTGTGTGCTGGTGACCATGCACATCAACTTGTCAAAATACATGTTTAGCTCCAGTCAGACTTGCTTCTTGTCTTCGCCTCGGTGAGTGTGCCAAATGGGTGGGATCACATGAGTGCGCGCATTGCCATCCATGCTCCTGAACACTGTTGCATGCGATCGATGGAACTTCTCACCTTATCCACTCCATGACAGCTGCTGGATGGGTCCATAACCTGTATGGGCACATTTTCATCAGTCTGTGCATGTTGCGCCTCCTGTTGTACCGATTCCCATTGCAACTCCTTCTCTTGTTTGTGCAGCTTCTGTTCTTCCTTGAGTTGTCGCTTCAGCACCTGCAACCCCTTCTCTATTTCTCTCTCTGCCTTTGCACGATTCTCTTTTCGCACTGTCGCCTCATAGCTTCAATCTCCAAAGCTGCTTTCATCGCAAGTGGATCTTCTTGAGCTTGCAACTTTGTTCCGCCTCTGCGTTGTCAATGACCTTCCTCTTGAATTTGTCGCATGCAAGTGTGCTACCTTCTACTGCTATTGATGGTGCTGCTCGCTATGATGTCGCCGCCATTTCATCTTGGTATCCTTATCCACGAACAACTTGATGTCTTCATAGATAGGCAAGTTCATAGACACTTGATCGATTGCATCCCCAGTTGTGCTCTGAATGGTGTCTTCGACTCTGCTCTCCTGGAAGCCATTGTACTTGTGTTGTTGAGAGGTAAACAAACACCTATGATACCTAGAGACATAGAAACACTCATGAAAATCAATCTGTCAGTTGAAAACCAAAACAAACTAGAGGACTGACATGCAACATACCTGTGTGACTGTCTGTGAAGATTGCACAATTTTCACCAGGAGGCTGGGAGACTGACTGCCAAAACTGCGCAAGGCACAGTCCGAGCTATCAGGACGCTGACTTATTGTTGGAACTTTCCAATGCATAGTCCAGCCTATCCTATTGAGGACTGAAACTACGTAATGCACAATTTCAGTTAGCAGTGACATGCAAACCAGAAAACTACATTGCACAGTTTTTGGGGCCAGAAAGGCACTACCTCCCAGAATTGCGCAATGCAATCCTGGTGGTTAGTGCTAGCCTAGAATTGTGCAATTTTTGGAGGGAAGGAAGAGCCTTCACTTCCAGAAATTTGCAATGCTAGCCAGGCAAGGCAAGGTCCGAGCTAAGGCAGCTCAGACCCACCGAAGGGTGACTGAAAACATGAGAAGTATGGATGCATGGTAATACTGTAAACAAGAGTGAATGATCATGCATGCAAACAATAAGTGCAAGATTCAAAAAATGGGAAATCATGCATGTGTGTGAAGCGAGTTTTCGCAACGACGACCGTCAGTGCAAAAATAGTGTCATGCATGCGACAACAGTGAGATACGAATGAAAACTGAAACAATGCTTCTACAACCTAACATACATCGAAACGACAACAAGCACTCATTGAAATCAAGCAGACATTAGTCACACAAAGTGAAACACAAAAAGCTACAGAAGCACAGTGCAAGACATGAAAAGTAGACCTACCCTGAAACAGCTAAGCTGAAAGTGCCGAAGACTGTTGGATGCAATGTGGGATGTCAGAGCTACAATATCGATGTGAGGAATGAGATCTATAGTGTTCGGTTCATAATTTTTGATAAGATCAAGGTTATCATGCACATGCCACAAATCTAGGAAAAAACGACACTTGGTGGGAGGTTTCTAAAACGATCTATGCATGTAACCTCCAGCTACTAAAAATAGATCCCTAAATCTAGGGGTTTCTTTTGCATGCTACCTTTTGCTATTTCGGAAGAGAAACCCATGCATGCAAATTAGTTTTTCTCGGTCTTGGAGGGGACCAGTCAACCTGAAGGCACATGCAATATCTTACTAGACTGGGAGAGGGTTTGTGCAGTTTCTGATCTGAGCTGGGCTGGTTGTCCTAGAGGGATTACGCAATTTCTCGGGTCAGAAGGTGACTGCTGCCCAAAATTGCGCAATTTTTGGGAGGAGTTGGGCTGGCTGTCCCAGAGGGATTGCACAATTTCTGGGAGGAGTAGGTGACCACTGCCTAGAATTGTGCAATTTCTGGGCTGAGCTACTGTGCTGGGCCAGATTGTGCAGTTTTTGCAAGGAAGCATATCTGACTATTCTGCACAATTTTGGAGCCCAGCAAGCTGCCTAGCTGATTTCCGCAATTTCTGGAGGGAAGGCTAGTTCCCCTCCAGAATTGCGCAATTTTTTGGGGGAGTGTCTCAGCCATAAACTAGCCTATGTCCGGAATGGCAGCCTGTGAGGGGAGAGAAGCAAACTAACATGCATGGGCTGGGAAGCTGTTGAAAATCCAATGAAGCCTATGTATTTGACAGTGCAAGACAGGTTGCTAAGGATGGTTGGGAGGGAGGCTCCAAAATGAAGCTAAGGCAAAATTTTGGAGGGTGGTTGTAGCCGCTACAACACAAACTCATACATAAATTACATTTTTTTTTTTATTAAATGAAAAATGTATTTATTAATATGGAAACATAACTTTCAATTAAAAAAATAAAATTATCCATGTGCCAAAAACACAGTCATGCACTGGCTCCGATGCTCTTTAAAACAAAGTCGCACCATAGATAGTGCACACATACCTATGATGCATTATTGTTAGTTCACAAATTTAAATTTTCGTAGTGGTGCATCACATGTATGCATCGATTTGCACGTATAAAATTTTCGCATTGGGATGGAACATTCACATTATTGAACGCACCAATATATAGCTATATTTTTAAATATTATTTAGGAGGTTCCTTGGGTAAATATGATAGCATCGGTGTGATCAAAACATACCAAGCACACTGCATTTGTGATGGTGATTAACATAAAGGAATTAATAAAAATAAAAACTAAAATTGAAGAGAGACTAAGACAACAGAAATATGGCGGAAAAGGATTCTCAAGCAAAAATATATTTTATTCACAAAAATAATGATAATGATACAATATATAACTACATCAAGAATATGTCTCAAGATAGTTCGTCTATTTTGGACACACAAGATAGTTCGTCTATTTTGGACACACAATCACTTTGGTTGAGTGAATATCTCAACCACACACTAATCTAGGAGCCTAACTAGTTGGAGAGAATCTCTCAACCAACTAGACCTAAACAAACTCCCAAGTTTGAGGAATAGACCCATTCTAGAATTAAAGACAAGTAGAAATCATTCCAAGTTTTATAATTTTAATTATTTTGGACTTATTGATAGTTTTATGTGAGAGTGAGGCTAACATTGGCCCTCTCAATCATAAGTCCAAAGTAAGAACCTGGTACCATCTCCAAGTCTTCATGCTGAAACTGCTGAGTTGATCCTTAATGAAGAACTGCTTGAAAAATTGCCAAAAATGGATGCCGAAATCTCTAATATGAAGAGAGCACACCAAAAGAACTGAATCAACTACAAGTCTAATACAACTCTCAAAATGCTTGACAACTCCATCAAATGCCAAGCTCCAATGAAAAAGGATCCATCTATCCTTTGCTTATTCTAAGGACCATCCAAGTGAAAAAAAGAATGTCCACAAATGCTCTCAATCAACATCCTAATCGCTTTCCACTAGAAAATTTCAATGCCCATGGACAGATTTGATGATGCCCACTGGCAAATTTGATGATGCCCACTGGTAGATTTATTGATTCCCACTGGAAAATTTGTTGTTGTCGAAAACTTTTAGTATGAAAACCATCAATTCCCCCCTTTGTCAGTTGAAAGGAGATACTATTTGCATTTGTTTTTGAACTCCCCCCCCCCCACCTTCATATTTAGGAGAGTTTCATTGTTGTACTCCCCCAAGAGTACCATCTTCATTTGACTGTTGATTGCAATATCTGAGATTGAATTCTGCAGTAAAACTTATACAATAATTTGACTGTAGATGACCACTCCCAAGGATCAATCCATGCATAATTGATCTTCAATATAGCTATTTGGTTTGTTTTGAAACATCTTTCAGATGAGTGATTTTTATTTCCATAGTGGTGACAAGGATGGAGATCAAAACAATGATCTTCCATATGACTTGTTCTTTGACAATTTTTGCATTCTAGATTTTCTTCAACTTTCTCATGGTTTACTTGATCAAGAAATCCTCCACTGATAAACTTGATTGGTTTTGAATAATATGGGATATGCAAGTTGTTGTCATCTTTTTCATATCCTAAACCACGTTGATTTTTGTTACATTGGATTTCCTCCCATGGTTTGATAATTGGCTTGGAATAAGAAAGTTGAACTTGATCATGGACAACTTCTACACTTGAAGTTGTATGGTTGACTGGCTTGGAATCATCATCTTCTGCATTTGAATTTGTATTGTTGAAAGGATTTGAAACACGACCCTTCTGCTGCAGCTCATCACATTGTAGCTATGATTCAAGTTGGAGAAATTCAACGGTTTCATGTGCATAATATAGATGCTTTTTTATATTAGCAAGAGTTGCTTTGTTGATTTTCACCGTGTCATCAGGAGTGGATAGGATTAGATTTTTTAAGAATCTCTAACAATTGAATTCTTTGGTCCATTTGAACTTGCTCGCTTGAACTCACGCTCGCTTGTTTTTAAGACTTGTTTGACTTTCACACTTGCTTTCTTTTAAGACTTGCTCGATTTTTCAAACTTGCTTGCTTGAATTTCACTCTCGCTTGATTCTAGAGTTGTGTTTTTTTGTTCAATTTCACTCTCACTTGATTATGTCTTAACAAGCTTTGGGTTTTAGATACCACCGAAATGCACACAATTAGAGTCAATTTACAATGATTAAAATGGGTGTCAGGTTTAACTGAGAATGAACCCAATACAATTCAACTTAATAAGCTAACTTACAAAAGATTATGATTTGCAAGTTACAATACAATTCAATTTTGATTTGATTTGACTCTTACAAAAAATGGTTGCAAGTGCATTGTTCAAAAAATTGATGCAATTGGTGTTGATGTAGACTTGTCTTGGAAAGCTAATGATTTCTTGAGTTTTTTCTTTGCAACTTCTTAATTGTGGGTGATTGAACATATGTGCTTTTCTTGTTTGTCCTTACTTGTAGCTTCTTAATTAGAGATTCTTTAAACTCTAGTGTATAGTTGTATGAAAAAAAATTGCAACTATAGTGTCAAAACTAAACACAAAACACCATAAGCTTCCAAACATAAAATCACCATCACATGCTAGCAAAGTGTACTTGAAATCCCCTTATTCATATTTCAGAATGATATCGGACACTACAACACCACAAAAAAAGATATTTTTTTTTATTAAATATTGGAATACATAAGCTATCAAGCTTCACCTTCACAACAATATTGTTGACATTGTTCAAGAATTGATAATGTAAAGCTCTAAAACTCTTTGGAAGCAACTTGTCTTCAAACCAATATTTTAGTCACTTTGACTTTTGAAATTCAGCTTCAACTTAAACTTTGGACTTTACTCATTAACCCACTAACTTTGAATTTGAACTTAGTATGAATATATTCACAAAAATAATCCCACCTTTTCATGATAAACCCATGGAGTATTGAACATACGTTTTTCAATATTTAAAGTAAGCAATGATCACTACAATCTTGTAGTCCGTGGCATCCAATATGCACCAAATCTTATCCATATTCCTTATTTATTATGTATACAACAATTATTAACTAAAAAGAAAAACATTATACCTTATTTTTAGCAAACACAATCATGCCCTTTCGCATATATACACGCTTATCCTCGACGCAGAATTAAGATGACGACTTTCAACAGATGCATCAATTGATCTTACAGGGGACAAATTTTTGTGGAGGCAATTCTTCAACCGCTATGACTCTCTTAGTGGGTGGATAATATTTTTTAACAGGACTATTGGCTTCATTCCTTCCATGGGTGAATTTAATGTGAAATTCACAATATTTTTGCAGTTAAAAACATACCTTTGTGTTGTTTTCCTTGCGCCAAACGCTACAGGCTAAGGCTAGATCAAGGTCCATTGTATGGTGGCTCTAGTCTCAATGGACAGTTGTTTCCCTCGTCCAAAAATTCAAAGATAGATCCTCTCATTAGTCGTCATCCTTATAGGTAGGTTTGGCGAGTTTGGATGAAATTAATGACCATGAGCGTAGCAACACTTTTCATATTGAAACAACCCATCACTGGACCGAGGCAAGCCAAACTAAGACTGGGAAGTGGCATGAAATCAATGGCCACACGTGGAGCAAGAACATGATCCGAGGCCAATATGCCAATGATGTCATCATCGACTAGTAGTATTGAAAGTCCGAGTTAGAAGAAGGGCCCTCACAAATCCTCCAAGGAGAAGGCCAGACGCTCTTTACACAAACATTTCTATCTCATCATGGATGAAGCTCATGCTCACAACAATACCTCTGTTTCTGCTGCTGGTAATGAAGACGAGCGAGTAAATAAAGCGAAATTGAAGGAGGGACAGGGATGGTATGTTTATCTCAACGTTTCAATATGTGGCAAATTGGAAATTTTCTTATTTTTGCTCTCGACTAGAAGTATCATGTGGAAAATACTTGCCAATGGAAATAGTTTAGGCTACCCATCGTTCATGAAGACTTCACATTGATCTGATCCACATTCAGTTGATTCCTCGCAGGTTCCGCCGTACGACTTCTTCATCCAAATTCTCCACGAGTCTCTTCAATGCTTTGTTTTCATTATAATTCTGCTCCACGACAAGATTTTCCACATTAAAAATAGTTAAGAATCACAATATCACAATCAAATGACCAATTAAAAATCTCCATAACAATCAACATTCCACAAAAACCAAAGGCCAAATAATGATTAGCACCCAAGAGAGTAGAAAATTGACAAATGTCAAACAACCACACAACCACACAACATCTTTTTCTATAAACACAATGAACACCGTTGCACACAACAGGCTCCATTGCACGCAAAATCCTATGGACAGATACCGATTCCTCTCTTTCGCTTCGCCAAATAGTTGCGCTCCTCTGATTTTCATTATGGACTCAAAACACTGCCAAATGTTACTTTCTCAGCGTTTAGAATGAGAATAATCCTTGCAGTATGGTTTCGTTCCTCCTGATGTAAACCCATGAGAAATTAATGGCCCCATGGAACCATTTACATGAGAGTTTACTCCATGGTGAAGGCTGCGAGGGAGCTTTCACGAAGGCCAATGGAAATATGTATGGGCTTATTGTATGGATGATTCAAATCTTCTCCCTCACTAATCAACGCTACCAATTGACTGCTCTTTTCAGGTGGCTTAATTGATAGACAATGCTTCATTTTTCCATCATTGGTAGTTGCATCATGGATTTAAGTCCTTTCTAGTAGTGCATTCCAACAACAATTGCAGTCTCACGACTCTCACTCTGCGGTGTCAATACTGAGTAGCTTGCGGTTTAGTTTCAACCACAACAGATACTGAATAGCTTGCGGTTTAGTTTCAACCACAACAGATAGCTCACAACCTTGCTCTGATACCAAATAAAAGAATTAATAAAAACAAAAACTAAAATTGAAGAGAGACAGAGACAACAGGAACATTACAGAAAAAGCTTTTCAAGTCTTAATGTATTGTATTTCACAAAAATAATGATAATGATACAATACATATACATCAAGAATATGTTTCAAGATAGTCTATCTTGAACACACAATCACTTTGGTTGCCTGAATATCTCAACCACACATTAATTTAGGAGCCTAATTAGTTGGAGAGAATTTCTCTATCAACTAGACCTAAACAAACTCCCAAGTTTGAGGAACTGACTCATTCTAAAATTAAAGACAAGTAGAAGTTATTCCAAGTTTTATAATTTTAATTATTTTGGACTTATTGATTGTTTTATGTGAGAGTGAGACTAACATAAAAGGCATTTGTTTGAGTTTCAAATAGACTTAGTGATGCATTTTTTTATTCCTGTTTAGATTATGTAAAATAAATATCTATTTTTTATGTATTTGTAACTAAATTATTTAAAGTAAACATGTTTTTCTCCTTGTGAATATGATGTAATATTAGCTAGGAGAAATGTGAAAAACAAGAATTTTAGTGAATATCTCGTGATAATTTAATTTGTATTATTTAAACTATATTATTTAACTCATATTTATTATTAAAACGAGTTAAATACAATGGCAAATAAACAACCAAAATAGCGTCATTATGTTATAAATTTATTACTAGAAAAAAGCTCACTTGCCTCTTTAAGGGAGAACTTTCAATAGGGCAAATCCCCAACTACAAGTAACTTGATACAAGCGCTATTTTACATTTCTTTATCCTCATCTTTATTTAGAGATATTTTTAGTTTAAATTGGTAAGAGTTGCTATAAAGATTAAATTTAAATTGCTTGAAAATCTCATAACTTTAGTAATAAAATAAAATTTATAATTTTTTTTTTTAAAGTTGTATTAAATCTAAATTAACTGGGCCGAAAGGCGCTCTACAACTCAGTATGGGAGAGATGTTGTCATATAACATTACATTTAAAAATAGTAAAATAATAATTGAAATTAACAAATTAAAAGTAGTAATAAGAAAAGAAATTAATGTGGGCCATAATTACAATAATTCAATTTCCACCATAATTTTATATAACTTTATATAGATATATGATGTAATTGAAAGTAAAAAAACAAAAAATAGATTTTAGTATGAGGTTGAAATGTGATGAGTAAAAAAATATAATTTACTTTTTACTACAAGGAAAAAAATGTAATTTTTTCACATGACAAGAAATAGTATTATTGATATTACATTATGTGTAATTCATTCTATGTTCCATTTACATGTGATACTTATAACAAAAAATATTTTACTAACACTATAAGTAAAATATTTCAATATCCATATTAAATAACATAATTTTATAGATACTTTATATAGAGAAAAATAAAGTAATTTAAATTGAATATTTTCTTATATTTTCACTTTAGTGAGAAAGATTGAGAGAATTCTTATTCCATTAATAGTTGCTTTCTAATTCAATGTATGAGGGATATTTGTAAAATTTTCAATGTTTAATATGGATTTGATATGTAATATTTTAGAAAATATTAATAATAAAAATAATTAAATGTATCCATACAAGAAAAAAACATGAGGGAGCATATTTTTAATACAGAGAATGTGAATTATAAATAAAATATTTCAACTTCAACTACATATATATTATACCAGCTGCCTAGATCCACCAAACACATAAAGGGATCAAATCCCTTTTCACTCAGAAAGATGTTTGAATCTCAAGAGATTTGATCCCTTTCGGCGCTTGGTAAATCCAGAGTTAAGATGGATCTAGGATGCAAATTGTAAAAAACAATGACTTAAGTTTTTTAAATGTAACAAGAGATTGAATTTTATAAACCGATATTGAATTAGTTAAATTGTATTTTTTAAATAAAAACAATTGTAAGTAAGAAGGTGTTGCTTTATATTATATGAAAATGAAGATTACAATTGGTTTCCAACTTGTGTGGTTGGTTAGATTTGAGACCTGACCAATGGAAAAAAATTTCCTTCCTGAGATTTCTTCCTTTACAAAATATGTGTTTCATCTTGGGATTTCTGCTTTTGCAAAACATAAATTTCATTCGGGCTCTGGACCAATGACGTTGACCATGCTTGTTACAAATTAGGTGACAAAATTGGTAGAACCAAGGAGTTTAACAAAATCAGTGACAATTACATCCTTTACATGGTGACCCTTACTCTTGCCTGTCACTTGCTTTCCTACATAGTGTAAGAAAAACAAAAAATGACTAGCCCATAGAGCACAAAACCAAGACAAAAGCGATTTAGAATGCATCAGACTAATCAGTTCGTGGGGTCCTCTTCCAACATAATCGACTTCTTTGGTGTTCCTCCAGTGTGGGTGTCCTGAGAAGCAGGGTGGCTGGTCAAAGCACCTACCATCTCCCATTTGATGATGGGAATGCTTTCACATCCAACCTGCATCATCTCCATACTTCTTTTGAGCAGGGCATAGTGCGATAAGTCCTTAGTGACGAAATGCATGTGGCAAACATATTCCAAATACACCGTAAACTTATCATTAAGCTTTTATAGCTTATGCTCCAGGTTTTTGTTGGCTTGAATGTTTTTCCTGCAGCGCCAAGCCAGGAATTGTTTTCAATTGATAAGAAATCTTGATGGTGTGACTCTATAGATTTTCCCTGGCCTTAGTGAACCCCAGGTCAGGAATCCACTCAAAATGAGCATCTATGTCCTCATTGTTAGTTCTGTGTTGTATAAATCTAGCTTGATTCTCCATCTCTGAGATGCGTTCCTGAGTCTCTTGGGGGACAATGTTGTTGTAATTGAAGGAAAACAACCTAGCCACCACCTCTGCTCTAGTTCTCAGTTGCATTTTGGCTTGATTCCACCTTTCCCTGTTCCTACCTCTGTGATGGCTGGTGGAGGGAGCATTGCTTTGGCGAGGGGCCCTACTTGTGAATGAGGTGAGAGAAGTGTTGTAGGAAGAGTTGAGAAAGGGACAAAAACTAGGGGCACAAAAGGGATTAATAGAGAGGGCCTGAGAGAAAAGGGAATGATGGGCGAGACCTGTGGGCTTGGGGTATTCATAGGAGAGTCTAGAGATGAGGAGGTAGAGGAGGAAGGTGGTGATAGTTAAACTATGAATGCTTTCCAAAAATATGTACTCAAAATTCATAGCGGTGCAGGATATTTTATTGGTGCTTGGGTGGAGATGCTAGTGGTCTCTACCTAGAAACATGATTGAGATCCCAAGTCCCATGGGAGAATAATTAGATTTGATACAAGAGGTGAGGTTCATGACATCGAATTATAAATAATGTACCTTTGGAGCCTAAGAGATCTATTTTCGTGTAGTAGAATAATTATTATTGTTGCCTTCATTGTCCTTGGCATTGATTGCCTCACACTCACATTTGAGGGGACCTTCCCCTAACTCCCTCCATGTAAGGCATTACAACCTATCACTGCCAGTTGTGCCCTCTTTGGAAAGCCTATTCACAACTCCATTTGAATTCCTTCCAACCTCGTACGAGTGGATCCCACTAAGGTCCCTGATGTGTTGTTGGATACGATGAATATTTTTGGTCAATCTCCAGTTCTTCGTTACCTTGTTGACCACGAAGCCTTGCTAGAGATTGTGGGCAGCGAGAGTTTCTAGTGTCGAGTCTCCCTCCACAATCAGGGGGGCGAAACACTGCTCTTTTGCGATAGCCAGACCATGCTCCATAGCATGGAGCTTCATCGTGTTATTTGTGGCAATACCTAATTTCCCGAAGTAAACCCATTGAATCTCCCCTTTGGAATTTCTGAAGACACCACCAAAGCCCACTGCTCCCGTGTTACCTTTGGTTGCACCATCATAATTCAATTTTATTACATTATTCTTTTTGGGGGGGTGTTGGGGGGGTTGGGGGGGGAGGAGGGACCATTGGTTGAGAGCTTTGGAGGAAGTAGTAATATGGTTAGGAGTGGCATGGAGAAGGTTGTGCAGATTTAGGAGATGGAGAATACATTGGTCCGCAGGACGGCGGGGGGGCCTTGGATGTGAGGAGCTTGGATATGGAAACAGTTTCACAAATCCAATTTTTGATGATGATACGAAGGTTTTTCCCTATTTTTTTTACATTCTTGAAATTTATTCCGTTGTGTTCCTTCGAGATAGCTCAACAAACAGTTCATGGAAGATTCCAAGCCCAGTCAACTATCGAGTGGGGGGAATATGTTCGAGTTCCAGTTGTCAAGAGTTATATGGATTGAGGCCCTAATTATCCTAAATGTTTCAACCGCCCATTCCCAGAGCTTGTTAGTGTACTTACAGGTGTTCAGAAGATGGTTGGTGGTCTCTTCTTGTGATTCACAAAGAGGATGTATAGAGGGTTCTGTGAAGTGTTTTCGCCAAAGATTGTCCCATGTGAGAATTTTACCATGCATGGGTAGCTAGAGGAAGAGGGTGATTTTGGGCTAGAGATGGATCCCCCAGAGAGTTTTCCATCTTTGATGTTGTTGTAGTTGATCATGATTGGCTATGTAGCCATAAGTCTCCTTGAGATTGAAGAACATGACCAAGTTTTTTCCCCATCGCAACTTGTCTTCCCCTTGTTCTACCTAAATTTTTCGCTCGAGGAGTTGATTAAAAGAATTCCACTCTAAATGTTCCGGTAAGGGAGACCACTCTTACATATCTAACCATTCTCTCCATAGAGCTCCAGGAATGATAGGCTTCCAATAGTGGGAAACTTGTAGTTTCCCCTTTGCCTGCATGGTTCTTCGAAGGGAAACATGTTGGTCAGTGCAGAGGATGAGAAGATGGTTCCAGGTGTCCTCCTAGAAGAAGTTATTTTCCCCATTACCAATCTCCCAGAATTTGTGTTTATGAATAATATTTTTATTTCTCCACGCCTAGTTCCATATTGCCGAGCCTTGGGTTTAACCTGAGAGCTTGATGAGGTCCCTGTTGGAATATTTGGGGGCATATTTTACTTTCCATAGCTAGCCCCAAGGCATACCTAGGTTTTCCAACCACCTCCACTAGGTTTTCTCCCCTAGGGATTTTCCCAGAAGTTCTATATCTTTGAGGCCAAGCCGAATTGTGTTCTTTGATTTGTAGAGTTGATCCCACCACATTAGGGTCCATTTCTTATTCATATCTAAACCTCTCCAGAGGAATATTCTTTGAATGCTACGAACGACATTTATGACTGATTTTGGGGAAGCCAGAGCAGAGAGTAGATAGAGAGGCATGGCTTGAAGAAAAAATTTAACTAAGACAATCCTCCTAGCCAAGTGGAGGGATTGAAAGGTCCAACTAGAGTTTCTTGTGTAATTTGTTGAGAAGGTCTTCGCAATTTAGTTTCCTATAGGATTTATCAGTGAGGGGAAACCACAGGTATCTTGAGGGGAGGGAGAAGATATGAAATCCCAAAATTCTAGTGATATTTCTTTGAATGTCCAAGGGGGTGTTAAATATTTTTTTTTTCAAGGTTAATTGAGGTTCTAGATGCTTCAGAGAAAAGGCTAAGAGTATGTTTGAAGGCAACATGTTCATCAGCAATTGGGATACCCATCAAGAGGGTTTCATCGACAAATTGCTAATGAGTGGAAGCTGAGGTAGAGTCATGAAGCTTGAGACCAGTGAGGTTGTTATCAGTGTTGGAAGCTTAGAGAGATATGCTTAATCCCTTGGCCATGATGACAAAGAGGAAGGGGGACAAAGGGTCTCTCTACCTGATGCCTCTTGATGGGGCAAAGGGCATGGTGGGAGAACCATTGAACAATATAGAGAAGAAAGCACCTGAGACCAGAGCCATGATCTAATCAATGCAATCCTAGTGGAATCCAAAGGCTTTGAGGATTTCACGCATATATTCCCAACTAATTTTGTCGAAGGCTTTTGACATATCTAATTACATCATCATTCCAGTCCTTTTGAGGGCCTTGAGTGAGAGAATAGTTTCATGAGAGAGGATAATACTATCGAGAATCTGTCTGCCTTCCACATACCCCACTTGGTTGGACGAGATTAGAAGCGATAATAAAGCCTTAATCCTATTTGCTAACACCTTCGAGATGATCTTGTAGATTACATTACAAAGGGCTATTAGTTTGAATCGGTCTAGAGATTTTTCTCCTTCCTCCTTGGGAATTATAGTGAGGAACGTGGAATTGAAATCCCTAAGAATTGTGTTGTGGATCTAAGAATCCTCCACCAGGGCATGTAACTCTTCTTTGATGAAGGACCAACAACTTTTAAAGAAGTCAATGGTGAAATCGTCAGGTCTTGGAGCTTTACCCGAGGGCATGGCCATCACAACTTCCTCCACTTCTTGCATTGAAACCTCTATGAGGAGCATATTTTTGTGATCCTGATTAAGGATGATGGGGATGTTAATGTTAATTTATGTGATGTATATATGGGATTCCTCTAGCAGTTTGTTGTAGAATTGTTCAATTCCTCCGAGATGTCCTCATGGGTGTTGGCCATTCTCCCATCCGCAGTTCTCAGGCTTAAAATTTTGTTGGTTCTCCTATGTTGGATCATGGAATGGTGGAAGAATGTGGAATTCCTTTCCCCACATTTGAGTTAGCAAACCATATATTTTTATTGTAAAATATTTTCCTCTTTCTTGGCCCTTTCCTCCCACCTTTTTTGGATATCTTTCGTCCTCCTTCATCTGATCCGTGATACCCTGTCAGATGCTTATTTGTTGGATCTCCTCCATTTGATGTTCCAAATCCTTTTTATCCTTGAAGATATTACCAAAGACATTCTTGTTCCATTGTTTGAGTTTTTCTTTATATGCTTTAGCTTTTGTTGGAATTGGTACATTTGGGTACCATTTTGAGGTGGAGAATTGGTCCACCAATTTTCCATGTTGCTCAAGAATTCTGGGTTCTCTAGCCCAAAAGCCTCAAATATGAAGGGACAATTTTTAGGGCTGTTTAAATATGAATTTTCAGAGTTACCATCCAGTGATCAGATCTTGATTGCTGGAGTATTATGCATTCAATTTCCCAGGAGGTCAAGAATACTGCTTTCAAGATGAGGAATTCGTTGAGCTTGGAGGAAATCTACCTATATCCTCCAAGTCTATTGTTCTAGGTGTAAGTACCATTGGTAGTCTACATGTCCACCAGTTTGATTTTGTCTATGGTTTCTTGGAAGGATTTTATATCCCTATCTAGTTTCCCGAGACCTCCTTTCTTTTCTAACAAATTGATGATCATGTTAAATTCCCCTCCTATGATTTTGAAATGATGGGGTATGATTTCAAGGATTCTCATGAATGGAGATAGCATTTGGATCGTTTATTCCACCTAGTGAGGTCCATATATATTGGTTACGCATATAATTTCGGTGGTTCCTATTATTTTTAGGACAACAATGATAGAGCTTCTAGTCACTATTGAAGAGGTCAATTCATATACTAAGTTCTTCCACATAATCAGTTGCCCTCTAGATGTCCCACATACTGCATTGGCTAAGTAACTATAGCTTTTGTAGCATTCCTTTTGCAGGGCTGGCAGGTTTTCAATATCAAGCTTTGTCTCCTGGAGGAGCACTATGTCTGATTTTCTAGTCAATATTCTCTTTTTTAATAGTCTCTTATTTCCAGAGCCATTTGAGCCTCCACTGTTCCATGAGATGAAATTAATTGAGAAAGATGAGGAGTTAGGGTGAGAGCTCTTACCTTTCGCTCATTGATTAATCTTGCACCTAGTTCTTGAAGGAGTTGGCTTGTGGTTTTCCATCCTCATTTCTGGATTGGACCTTTAGGGTTGTACTGATCAACTGTGATGTTTGATAGAATCCCTTTGTAGGTTCTATCCTCCAATTGTTTCCTTATTGTGGTCGGTTTAGTTCTTCTTGTATTAGATGTGATCCTTCTATTTTTTGGAGGTATTCCTTGAGTATTGCGGCCATGCCACTTTTTTCCCATACTTCTGTTATCTAGTTGAGATTGAATCCTCTGAGAGCTTCTTCTATGACTTGGTCCTCTTTTTAATCTTCCTCTTTTTAATCTTCTTTGAGCTCGAGATCCATATCTACTGATGGGCCTCCAAATTACACATAAATCAAGGCCCATCTGACCATCCTTTCGCACATTAAACCTCTTTTTTTGCATTAGATGACATATTTTTAACTTTAATATGTTCATTAGGAAGGTTTAGAGATAATTGCATATTTGTGCCTAATATTATTTATTTTTGTGGAATATTGGCAATTATGAAGATTTGGAGGAGGAGATAATTTAGGGACTTCGTCCCAACTATAGGAGGATCAAGATTGGATAATAAATCAATATGATATTATGAAATTATTGCACAAATTCTCAAGCTCCATTGATTAATAAAATCTATGAATGTTTTCCCTGTCATTTAATGCAGATTCCTAGCGTTGGGAACCAAATCCACTATTTGAGGGAATTTGGAGGGGAAAGCTTCCTCCTTTCAAGGATAATGCTTCCTCGTAATTTTTTATAAATATAAATTAAAAATTTCCTCTATGGGCATGCATTTTTAGTCTTCTTGTGGAGAAAACTTGTATTTTTGCAGCTCCACTTTCATTTCTAGCAGGGATGTACTTGGATTGATTCAAATAATGAAGTTTGGTATCATTTTTAGCTTCTAAATCCTAGTCTTCTTCATAGGACTTTGAGTATCCTTAGGTTTGGCCATCCTAGGAGCCTCAGAGCCCTTTTGTATTTTCTTCTTTTCACTTCTTATTCACATGCATCTTATTCTTTTTTTTCCTATTTCTGCATTTAGTATTGATGCTTCTTTTGCTATAGGATTGAGTTAAATGATTGAAGTAAGTTATTTTGTAGGTTATTTACAGATTCAAAAGCATGATGCATCATTAGAACAACCTTGAAAATTCATCTTCATCATTGAGCTACTTGGATTGGTTTACTAGTTCACAAATCTAGAATTTCTAGAAGTCCCTTGTAGCAAAATAGTAGCAATTTTCATCTATTTTTTAAAATGTGTTAATGAGATTCATTTGAGTTGCTTCCACTTGTATTAGGTCATAAAAATGTTCAAGTTAATAAAAAAATTTACCCCATTGTATTTTCACTTTATTAGGTTAGGCATTTGATAGGTTAACTAACTCACTAGTTCTTGAATTTATAGTTTTTAGTGTAGTAATATTCTGCTATTTTTTAGCATGTGTTGACAAGGGTATTTTAGAGTGATTCCACTTGGAATGGAGTCCTAAGAAATAATACTTAATAATTTTTTTTTTCCCATCCCATTTTTATTTGATTTACTTGGTAATTTGGTGAATTATCTCCTCTTGTAGCAATTTTGTTTTGCCTATAGCAATTATGTTTCGCCTGTAGCAACTTCCAGTATCACTCCTGTAGCACGTGTAAACTTGACCATATTTTCTCCAAAAGCTTGGTTTTTGTCTCTTAGGCTTGAATCATGACCTATACGCTCTAAATCCATGATTGAGGAAGAATAAACACCAATTAGAACATGCCTTTCTACAAAGTAGATTAGGCCTATTTATTTGAATTCATGCTCTTAGGATTTCTATTATGAATTGTTGTTCTTGCCTAGGATTAATTTATTTTCAAAGTAAAATTTCCATTTCTACAATTAGTTTAGGCTTTGATATCATGAAATTCACTCCATTACATTAGATAAATGAAAAGAAGACGCATTGTATGTTGCACATATAGTGTCAACACCTCTTAAGTTTGTACGAACCCTAGGTTGATAATTTAAGTTGGTATCCTTGAGAGTTGCATCATTCTTGTTGCAATACTAGGGCTCATCACTTTTTGGCGTCATTACTAGGGAGGTGTCAAAATATGCATTTGTTTATTCTCTAATTGCCCTAGGCTTTAAGAGCACTCTTTAGATATAAATATAAAAGCTTTTGGGTTCCGGGACACCCCCCTCCCACAAGGAGGAGGCTGGGAGAGAAAAAAAATGCCCTAGGCTTTAAGAGCACTCTTTAGATATAAATATAAAAGTTTTTGGCTTCCCGGAATTCCTTGGTTTAACACCAAAGAATTTCCCATAGCTATCCGATAGTACTCATCCTCATCTTCTCCCGATAGTAGATAAACCATATGTTCTTCTCTCGATCTCTCGGAGATCTTATAGAATGGACTTTGTAAAGAACCACTCTGAGCTACATGCCCCATCCTTCCTTCCTTATGTGGAAGAGGCAGGTAGGTAAATGCTTTCAGGTGCATCCCCCCCACCTTCCCAACAGATGGAAATCCAGTCGAGCACAAAAATTGTGCTAGACATCTTTCATTTCAAAAACAGAAAATAACATTGCATTGGTGTTTTCATTCAAAAAAATCATAAAAACAAAACATTTCTTTAATACCACACCCCCATCTTGATCACATGGTGCAGTAAGATCCACATCATGATCCACTTTTGTAGGTAGAAAAAGAGTAGGTGACAGATAAAGTAGGAGAAATAGATGGAGATAATGACAATGTGGAAGATCCTCTTGGATTTCCCATTCAAGATACTAATGTTAGTGTTCATATGAAGAACGTCCCTCCATATTTCCTTCCCAACTTCGATGGTATGAAGTCAGAGGATCCAAAAACCTTTTTCTTTTAATTTGAAATCCTTTATAGATCGTATGGTTACTTACTAAACACTCAAAAGTTGAGTTTGTTTCCAGAAACATTGAAGGATAGAGCGCTTAAATGGTTCATGAGTTTAGCGACTAATTCAATAAGATCATGGAATGATATGCAAAATATTTTTCTAGAAAAATATAAATATTGTGATATTAAGATGAGATCCTTGAGGATCTAATAGAGATGTCCATTTATAATGTTAAGAGGGAAAAATTACATCATTTAGGATCTAACAAACTAAAAACCCTCTTACTTACATTAGAGGAAATTTTAGCATAAAAGTGCCCATGAAAATTTCACGTAATTTCCATGTCATAATATGTAAACCAATCAAAATCATTTAAATTTAAAAAGAGGTACATGTAAATATTTTGGAGGGAAAATAAGAAGAACTAGTTTTTGAATTGTATTTTTGATTTATCTCCTGATAGGTTTACTCAAATTTCAAGTGTAGACACTCATTGGAAGAATAATTAAATTTTGCATCCAATGAGTACCCATTATGCATAGTTTTGAGAAGATCCACATTGATAAAAAATGAAGATACATTAAAAAAGTGTGTTGAACACATTTTTTTAATATATATTCAATTTTTATTAATGCGGGTCTTCTCAAAAGTATGCATAATGTGTACTCATTGGATTCATAATTTAATTCTGCATCCAGAAAGTTTCTACACTTGAAATTTGAGTAAACCTATAAGGAGATAAGACAAAAATACAACTAAAAATGTAGTTTTCGTGTTTTCCCTCCAAAATTCAGAACTCTTATTTTATTATTTTTCCTTAGTGTAGGATTTAACCCCGTACAAAAATTACCTGCATACTAATTCTAAAAACAGAAAAATAAACAATGGCTAGAGCATAAAACATAAAACAGATATACACAGATATTTTCGCCTGGATCCCAAAACCGGGACTAACAAATTGATTTTTTCATTATGTTCCTTTCAATGTTACAATACATATATATACATGTTGAAGCATCTATAAACCCCAATCCATTAACACTAGATTAGAAAGTAACCGCAGTTCCCTTGACTGGATCTACAAAATACCATGGACAGAAAATCATCATGTGCAAAAACGTGTGCAAAATAAATGCACAAAACCATAGGTAGGTCTGGCCACCTAATATAGGGTCTAAAAAATATTTTCCCAGGGCACTACCCTGGACCTCATGCAGGGGGGGTAGCCACCCCCTGTGACCCCCTGGTAATGCTCGACGCAATGTACAAGGGGACCTACCACCCCCTGTAACCCCCCCCACGCGTGGGGTAGTCATGGAAAGAATATAACATAATCCAATACTTAAGAGACCACTTTTAAGCTAAAAAGTCCTTTAATGGAACAATTAGGGATGAGTGGGTTGATCTCCTTGATCTCATGAGTACAGGTGATGTATACCAATTATCATTTGAATAATTTTTTGAAACATGAAAACACATATTAAGAGGAAGGGAAAGAGTAGCTAAATCAACATCAAGATCGTTAAGGCAAGCTAAACTTGGAAATTTTTTTGATGACTTTAAAACAAAAATTCTTAGCAATCTAAGCGAACAAGTAGAAATATTAAGAATGAAAGATGAGGAAAAAGAAGATGTTGATATTTGTGTTGTCCATGTAGAATCACATGCTATTAAATATTTCCCATCATTACCAAGGTTGAAGGAAGTTTACCAAGAGAACAATGGAGCAAGTCAAACACCAAAGAAGCTATGTTATGTAGCTCCAAGAATACCATGGCAGCCTGGACAACCTGATATGATGCAAGAACCTAATTCACAATTTCAAGCTTATGCACATCCATATAAAAGTAATTGGAACACACCCTTTCCTTGGCAACCTTGGTCATCTCAACCCCAAAACCAATCTTGGCAACAAGGTTGGAAAGAAACTTATGGGATCAATCCACAATATCCTCAATATTTTCTGCAATATCCTCCATACGTAACTCCATGTTATCCCTACCATCCACCTCCACCACAACCACAACCCCAATAACATTCATCTCAAATATCCTCTCCCACTCAACTACATGTACCACCATTTTTAAACCCACATAAGGAAGTAGCTCAACCTACTTACAATGTTGAGGTACGACACTTCCTAAAATATCCTCTTGATCTCAATGGAATTCATCTTAGCTCAGGGAGAGTATTCCAAAAAATAGATTCCCTTAATGTCATTGAAGGAAAACATTCAAAAAAAGAAGATTCAAATGAAAATATCAAAGAAACATGGGCTACACTTGATGAAGAGCAGACACCAAAATCATAGATTGAGAAAACTCCCTCACATTTATCATCACATCCTCCATGTGTTCAATAGAATAATTAGCAAAAAGAGGAAGATTTGGATGTCATCGTAGAAGAAGATATGAAGAATGATCTAGATAATAAAGCGAGCCAAGGGCATCAAAGTTATATTGAAGTTTGGTTCCAGAAAATCAATAATGTGGAGCATCACTCTCTTCTTCAACAGTACTTGATATCGTCAAATTCAAAGCATTTGGTCTCAGAAATTCAGGTACATGTCAAAGCATATATTTCGAGTCTACAAATCAGTTTATCTGTCATCTTGATGTGCACATGGCTCCATTGGAAGTATTCCTATACTTGAAAGCGATTTTGTTTTTTCAGGAAGAGTAGGATATAAAAAAGAAATGAAAAAAATGAAAAAGGAAGAGGCAAAATAAAATCTTAGGTGAAAACATCCTTTGAGGCACCTGATATTGACTCATTTATTGAAAACTTCCATGAGGTGGTCAATGGGTTGGAAAAAGAGAAGAAAAAGAGAAAAATAAAAGATCCTAGGTGAAAAATTCCTTTCAGGCACCTAGGCAGACCTACTAGTTGAAAACCTCATTGAGGCAACTAATAGGCCTAAAAGAAAAAAATTAAAAATAAATAAATTATTTGCTCCATGTATCTCTCTCTGATGAATGCAGGGTCTCTCTAACCTCTGCAAGAAACAAAAACAAGTTAGCTACCAAAAGAAAAGTTGATCAAAAGCCTAATAAAAAAAAGTCGAACTTGAGTTTTCTCCTCCTTTGATCAGATGCTCCAACAGGACCAAGGCCATGTCAATCCATCACCCTCATCCATGTCTAACATCCACCCATCATTTGCAAGCCATTCCTATTCATTTTCCTCGTTGTCCTAAAATGCTACAGGAGGGCTCTGTTTTGCTACAGGAGGTCAAAATACATAGAGCATAAAATTGTTTTTATCATATCTTGAAAATCGTGCATACATTGGCCAAGATGTTTCATGGGGAGATGCATATGGATGATGGTAACATTCTTAAGAAATTTCAGAAAATTCTAGGGCACACTTTTCGAGAAATTGACCTTTATCACCTACAAACATTTTTAAATTTTTTTGAGATTTGTGCATCCATTGGCGAATATGTTTTATGGGGAGGTGCATAAGGATGATGGAAACATGTTCAAAATATTTCAGGTCAATCCAGTCTATCGTTTGAGAGATACATATAAAACAATTCTGCTACAACAGACTATCCTGAAATGCTATAGGAGCATCCCGAAATGCTACAGGAGGAAGATCTGATTGGAGGAAAGGGTAAGGAGGTTGTTGGGTGATTTAATTGCAAGTTAAATCCCTGCCATTAGTTGTCAACCTAGGGTTCATAGAGCCGATGAGGTATACCTGTACTATATGTACTAGGGGGTTATTTATTAGAATATATTAATCTAATGCGGTTAAAACTTACAAAACAAATTAAATCAATCTAATCAAACCAATTTAAATCACATTTACGTAAAGGAAATCACACTTGCAGAATTGAAATCACACTTGCATAAATGAAATCACACCACACTTTTTGAGTTGAAATCACACTCAAAGATGCTGAAATGAAATCACAGTTGCTGAAAGGAAAAGCACACTTGCATAAAATGAAAACACACTTGCTGAATTGAAATGAAATAAAATAACTAGACTATGTTACCAATATGTACAAATATGTGCAAACTGTGGTTGATGGTGGCCCTTGACTCCTCAGCAAGTACATTGAATAACTATCACATCTTGGAGATCAAAGTAGCATTATGCATTTCATAAAGATGACATTACAAGATATTACAAGAATTCTCTCTCCTCACTTTAAAAATCACATCTTGGACGGAACTTGAAACCTCCAACTAACAACTCTAACACCTAACAACTAACAACAAAAATAACTAGTTATAATTGACAACTAACAACCATTTGTATGAAGGGTGCACTCATATTTATACAAAATTGAGGATAACTATACAATAAATATAGATCCTTAGATCTCTCATAAATCCACATTTATCTCTTTGTGGTTACAACCAATCACCTAAAAATGTAAGATACAAATCCTCTTATCCATGATTCTTCTCCTTTGAATGTGCATAGTTAATGATTCACATCTTCTATAATTACTCCACAAATCTTCATGAGTTGGAATTTGAAATTCAAATTTGTGGTTGGGTGGCCAATTATGACCCTTCTAGAATCTCCAAGTAGGCCTACTGTTGGCTTGTGGGGGGCTTACCCAGGTTTAGCATTAGTTAGCCAAACAAATCCCTACACTACTGGCCCTTTCGGCATTAGCCCGCGGAGCTTGGACTGAAGTCTCACCTGAAGCAGTATGGGGCGATGCTAGAACCAAGTTTCCGCACCATTGAGATGGTTGTGATGTTGGTTTATCCTAGTTATACCTGCCTGCATGCAGGTTTCTTAGCCCTCTGTTCCACCCTTTAGTACCTTCACAAAAGGATACAGTCAGTGTTCGCGTAGTCCTAACCTAGGGCTGATATACTTTCACACTGCTAGGGTAGCGAACTGTGATATTTCCCAGACTACGCTAAGTATCTCACTTATCTTATTACAGATCTTAGTTAGCTTCGTGTAACTAGATGTTCTTACTTGTGTTCACTTAACCAATACATTTACATACAATCGCGCATTATACAAGCATTATAAGTGAAATTTATACCCAATATAATAGATGCATAAACATGAAATAAAGATGCAGAAATTGTAGAATACTTCTCTTTATTGATACTTTTGGACAATTACAGACTCGACCCGCCCTGCGCACTCAGCTGCAGGGGTCCATGCACTCACCTGCAGACTTCTAGGCCTCTGCACACTCAGCTGCAGAGCCTCCACCTACGCTATGACCCAAAACTTAGACTTCTACTTAGAGCTATCTCTCATACGTCATATCTTGCTTGATTCCATTATTTCCATTAATCTCCCCTAACTACTTAGAGCTTAACTCTATTTATACAATCCAATGGTCTACAAACCATGGATAGATCTTCTATATCTGAAATTACATTTTCAAAATAAGGGCGGACAACCCTCTGACTCTTTAACATCTACGTGCTTCGCGACCACAAAATGCAGAGTCTTTACATTTGGATTACAAAATTGGACCAAAATCTGGGCTTTAAGCTCTAAAACTTCCCTTGGGGGATCCCGCACCCAACAGGCCCCCAAAACAAACTGCAGGTGCGGAGATCTTAGCGCGAAGACCTCCCAGCTCCGTTTGGATCATCGCAACGTTGGCAACGCACTGAGCCTCCACTTGCTGGACTTCTTCCACTCGTTGTTCGGTGACTGTTGCTGAACTGCTGCTCTGAATCTTCTACTGAGCTGCCTGCAGTTTCATGAGATTTCCTTCAATGGAGGTTGTGATCATGTAAGCCTCGTCTATCCATGGCTGTAGGTGCACTTTTAAGACTGCTTCTTTATTCCGAGCAGCATCCACCTGTTCCTTGAGCACCTTTGCCTCTTGCATCCGTGCAAGCCTCTGCGTAAGGGCAACCATCTGCACAGTCCCTTTTACCTCGTCATACCTCTATTGTAGCTCGTGCGCCTCTGTCTCTAGGCGCTCTACATTCAGGTCCTCTTGTAGGGTGGTTAGGACCTCGAATGATTGTTCAAATAGCTGCATGCAGTCTGCCACTGCACTGTCAACCGTCGTTGTTTCTATCGTAACAATGGTGGTATGCTGTTCCCTGACTTCTGGCAAAGTTGAAGGTTGCACCTTCAACTGTAGTTCTGCGATCTACAGGTTCAGCTCTAGCTGAACCCTGGCCATCTTTGCTCGAGCGTCGCACACCCCTGTGGCTAACTTGCAAACACGCACCTTCGCCAGTTCTTCTGTCTGAATGTCCAACTATGGGACCATCCAATAGGCTTCCTCTACTACCTGCATAATCTGCTTGTTCTGCTCCACTGCCTCATTGCGTTGCAAGCCCAACTACTCAATGTTGATGCACTGCTCGCTCATCACCTGTAGAGCGTGACTCTCCCGGGCCCTGAGTTCTACGGTGACTCCATCTTGTAAGAGGTAGAGCGTCTCTCGAGGGAGCGCGACCATGTTCAATCGATCCCTTTCAAACTACTAACTGTGGGCCTGTCGGCCTCCTTCTCTGTAGTAAGTGCCCCATCTGGTAGCACTATCGTGTTGGTCACCCTTGTGTGCAACATCTCCTCGGCAGCTAAAGTGTCGATCACGAGGCTGGTGGACACTGTGCCAGCCTGTGGAGTGTGAACCTGCAACTCCTGCAACTCTGTCCGGAGAGCCCCCAATACCAACTGCTGCTGTTCTTTGAACTATTAGAGGGCCTTCGTAGTGACATCCCTCACCGTTTCTTCGATATCATGCAAATCCCCCTCAGTGAGGGTGATTAGGTCGAAAGATGTCTTTGATGCCTTTGTTTTCTTTCGTGGCACTCCCTGCTCTCGTGGTTGCGAACGCTTGAGTTGGGTGGATGTCTTCTACAGGTCCATGCCACCTTGTTCTGTCTTTGTTTCTGCCTCAGTTTCGGGTGAAGGTGACTTCTGTCCTTCATGCTCTTCCCCTCTTGTCCTCTGTTCAGCCAATTTTGCGACATCACGCGCTTCCTAGGCCTTAGCCTCTACTTCCTCCTATCTGTGATTTTCCACCAGATGCACCATTCGGAGCTTTGTTTCTTCCTTCTTGCGTTGCACGGTGGACTTATCTGTTTCCACCGTGTAGCTTGCTGGAGCACGCTACTCTAGTGGCCAAGACTCAAGGACAATGAAAATCACATCATCAGCTGCCAGATATAGTAGGTTATGCCATGTCTTCGTAGGGTCCTTCCACGCCCTGATAAAGACATGGTGGAAATCCACTTTGAACTCTGCAAAGCTCTATAGATTGACATATACTGTGGGAGAAAACCGCGGCTTGCGATTGATTTCTGTTGACACATAATCCTCTGCGATTGGGTGAATTTATGTAAATAGTTAATTTAGGAATGTGAAAAGTCATCAGGAGATGAACTGAGCAGTCAAACCCTTTGTATATAACAATAGCATACCTAATGAAATAAATCGAATCAGTTTTACTGCCTATTGGAGTCACTGCCTGGCCTGACATGGTATCAGAGCCAACTCCTTGTTTTAGTTATTATGCTCCTGTAACTCCTCTGTCCTATCCTGACATGATACAGTCCTGAGTTACCTTCCAGCGCTACTCTGCCTCTGTCCTGAAATAACCTCCCTCTGCCATATTCCTTTCCAGCGCTGCCTCATAATGCATCTGTCCATTCTGTCCAGACAGAAGCGCTGTACGTTAAATTTTTTTGTGAATAGCGTTGCCATACTGCCATACTGACATTTTTATTCATATTCACCTATAATACGCTGCGCTGCTCACCTTCTGAAATATCCCAACATCTGGTAATACCTTCTGGACGTTGCCAGAGGCGTTGGAGGATTTGTCAGTAGGCATTGGAGGCAGAAAGAAGCTTCCTTCAGAAATCGATGGAACGATTTTCCTAATCTCTGTCTCGCTAATGCGCGCCTGATTGTGCTGTTGGAGTGTGCTGTTGAGAATGCCGCATTCTTTTTCGTTTGAACGCAGATCTGAGACAACCCGAGTCTGAAGGAGACTTTAATTTTGCATTCATTCATTCGTGTAAGCTATGAGGTGAGGACGAGGTTGTCCTTATCACAGCAGAGCAGGGCAACATTTGGGCATTTGAGAGGTGTGTGTATTTGTCCTTATGCCACATTATTTTTGGTTGGGCGCAAATTTGAGACAATCCGAGTAAGGAGACTTCAAGTTTTCGTTCGGGCGCAGATCTTAGGCGAAGGAGATGTTATTTGCTGGTGCCTCCATGCTGGAAGGCTCGGCATCATTGAACACTTAAGCTTGTCTGTTTAACGCTGCCATATGTTTTAACGCTGTCCCTGTCCCATATTTTTTAAAACGTTGTCCCATATTTTTTAATAATGTTTTAATACTGCCTGAAATACGTTGAAGCTACTGTTTTTTAAATAAGTTCGTATAAGGCCTGAATGGTATACGATCCAATGGTATGGTGATTGGTTTCAAATACACTTTGAATAGTTCGAATTCCATTTGCAATCGAGATTCTGTGCTTCCGTCCCTACAGTTGGATCCGATTTGATTGCTGGTGCCATTCATATGTTTGATGCTTTGCCGAAGTTGACTGCTGTAAATTACAGTTCAAAGAATGCGCATGACCATGGTATTTATAGGTGAAGTTTTATGATATTTATATAAGATTTATAAGGTGAAGTTTTATGAGAGTTATATGATGGACTTATATAAAACTTATATGAGGTTTATGTGAGGTGAATTTATACAATGATGGATTTATATGGGTCACATTGTGGATTTGAAACCCTTTGAGAATGTTTTTTTGAGTACATTGGTAGAAGGAATAGTTCTCACTGGCAAGGAGAACTATCCTGAATGGTCCCGGATGATAAAACACACCCTCATCTTCAATGAGTTGTGGAAAGGAGTGTGTGTCGGAGAAGGAGACAATGACCCAGTACAGCCTACCTCAGACAAAGAGCTCGTCATTTGGGAAAACAAGAACAACAAAGCTTATGCATTAATCGCAGCATCTGTAAATGAAGAGGTGAGTCGCCATATTTCGTCATATTCAACTGCCTTTGAAGCTCTACAAAAACTGAAAGAACTCTATGACTCACATTCTGCACTTGAAGTTGTCCAACTCATGATTAAACTCTTCACTCTTGAACTGCAAAATAATGATCCTCTTGCTCTTGCATCTGAAGTAAAGTCTATAATGCATGATATCAAATCTACTAAGATTGAGCTAGATATCCCTCTTATTGCTTTTCTCAAGGCACTTTATCCTACTTACTCCAATTATCTTGAGTCTTTGCAAGCAAATGGAAATCTCAAAGATATAACCTTTGACTCTCTTGTGAAAAAGTTTGCTGAAAGAGAGAAAGCTTTTGGAAAGAAGACAACCCCTGAGTCTTCTGAAGAGACTGTGTGCCTTGCTCATAAAGAAAAGCATCCTGCTCAAGATTCTACAAGAGGAAGAGGTGGACGAAGAGGAAGAAGAAGATATTTCAGAGGCAGGGGGGGCAGACATTCTCAAGGAGAAAAGGCAGATCTGCATTGCATTCGCTGCAAAAGAAATGGATCACATGATGCCTCTACATGCAAGCTACCATGGGACAAAATTGAGCAGAAAAGAAACCAACAGAAAGGTAAAACTGATGATGTAGACAAAAGTAAAGCACCTGAATCCGCTCACTATGTTGAGGCACAATGTAACATTGGAGTAAATGAAGATTTGTTTAATGCTTCACTTGCTTCATGGAAAAATGATTGGTTGCTTGATTCAGGAGCAACCTGTCACATGACTCATAGAAAAGATTTTTTTGAAGATTTTACTGACAATGTTGATGGAGCAGTATACTTTGCAGATCAATCAAAAATCAAGCCATCAGGGCTTGGCACAATCAGGCTTAAACTGCCCGGTCTTCCAGACTTTCTTTTGGATCATGTTCTATATCTCCCACAGCTCAAGAGAAACTTGCTGTCCTTGGTCCACATCCGCCAGCAAGGTCACTCCATTCATATGTTTGATGGCAAGCTTGAGGTAAGAAAAGCATCTGACCACTCACTTGTCATGAGGGGAATAGAAGAAGAAAGGCTTCTCAAACTGCAAGGAACCTCTGCTCATACACAACATTTCTCATATATTTCTCATCATGAAGAAGGTACACTTCCATCAAGTTTATTATGGCATGCTAGATTTGGACATTTAAACTATGACAGTGTCCGCTTATTGAAGAAAAATGGTGTTGCTGGTTTGCCTACAATTCCTAGGAAACTTAAGCAATGTGATGCTTGCATTCTAGGAAAGCATAGCAAACAGTCTTTTCATGATTCACATTCAAGAGCACATAGGAAGCTTGAACTCATTCATTCAGATTTATGTGGTCCAATGCCTATTCCTTCTGCAAATGGAAATAAATATATCATGACATTTATTAATGACTACACCAGAATGTGTTGGGTTTATTTATTGAAGAACAAATCTGATGCTTTTCAAACATTCAAGAATTTTCATAAATGGATAGAAAATGATGCACAATCTCATATTGGGTCTATTCGCACTGATAATGGAAAAGAATACACATCAAATGAATTTGAAAACTATCTTCGCCAACATGGGATCAAACATCAAACAACTGTACCTTATAATCCCCAACAGAATGGTGTAGCTGAAAGAATGAATAGAACAATCTTGAATATGGTACGATCCATGCTTTTCTTCAAAAATGTAAAGATAATGTTTTGGGCTGATGCTATTCTATGTGCTGCATATATAAAGAATAGATGTCCATCTAATGCTATAAGAAACAAGACTCCTTATGAATTGTGGTATGGACATGTTCCTTCGGTAAAACATCTCAGGGTCTTTGGTTCCACCTGTTATGCTTTGATACCAAAGGTACATAGAAACAAACTTGGTGCTAGAAGTCGTAAGTGTATCTTCCTGGGGTATTCAAACACCTCCAAAGCATACCGCCTCTATGATGAAGTAAATAAAAAGTTTGTTGTATCGAGAGATGTAATTTTTCTTGAATCATCCAAATCTGACAATGTTGTTGAGCGGCAACTTGATCGCTTGGATAGATTCGCAAAAACAAAATCATTTCAAGAATTTGATAATCAGATTCCACATCTTTAAGGGGGGATTCCTATTCTAGATCAACATGTGGAATCTTCTTCTGAAGAACACTCTCCCCCGAATGAAACTCCAACAACGGATGATGCTTTAAGTGATGTAATTGATAGAATTGGGAGACTCAATCTTGATTCAGTCCCAACTCAATCAACAGAGCAGCCTGGACCATCTCAGAAAGGTCCCCCAAAGTGGCTGACAAAGACACTTGAAAGTGTTCATCCTGATGAAATTGGAAAAACAGGAACCAGAAATTCAAACCGGCAAAATGGAGGTGATGTAGATGACTCTAATTCACCTGTTGATATGGATGTTTCTTATGATTGTGAATTGAACTTGTCTACAGATTTTGAACCAACTTCCTTTAAAGAAGCTGCTTCTCATGATGAATGGAAAGAAGCAATGCAAAAGGAGTATGATGCCCTCATAAAGAACGACACTTGGAAGCTGGTTGATCCTCCATTTGGAACCAAACCAATTGGCTGCAAGTGGGTCTACAAGAACAAGTACAAAGCTGATGGCTCACTTGACAAGCACAAAGCTAGGCTTGTGGCAAAAGGTTTTGCACAGAAAGAAGGGGTTGATTATGAGGAGAATTTTGCCCCCATAGCAAAATGGGCCACCATCCGGACACTCTTTGCACTAGCAGCTCAAAACAGTTGGAAAGTCCATCAAATGGATGTAAAAACTGCTTTCTTGAATGGAGATCTAAAAGAGAATGTTTTTATGTCCCATCCTGAAGGATTTGTTGTGAAAGGACATGAACATAAAGTATGCAAACTTGTGAAGTCCTTGTATGGCCTCAAACAAGCATCGCGAGCCTGGTATGAAAAATTAACTGAGCATCTTCTGAAACTCAACTTCAATCATTTTGATCTTGATGATGCAACTTTATTTGTCAAGAAAGTTGGCAAAACAGTTGTATATCTTGTGGTATATGTAGATGATCTTTTAATGACAGGGAACAATGAAAGCTACATTGCATCCATAAAGAAGGAATTGGGGAAAAGTTTTGAAATCACTGATTTGGGCTATGTTCATTACTATCTTGGCATTGAAGTAACCCAACATCCAAAATCCATATTTCTTTCTCAAAAGAAATACATTGGAGATTTGTTAAACAGATTTGGCATGACAGAGTGATATCCTCTTACTACTCCAATGGAACAAAACTTAAAGCTCACATCTATTGAAGGAAAGGAATTTGAGGATGCAACAAAGTATAGACAGCTTGTAGGAAGTCTCAACTACCTTACTACTACCAGACCAGACATTTCATTTGCTGTTGGAATCCTCTCCAGGTTTATGCAAAAGCCTTGTGAGGGACATTGGTCTGCTGCAAAAAGAGTTCTAAAGTACTTGAAGGGAACTCAAGACTTTGGAATCAAGTACACACAGGTGGATGACTTCAGTTTGATCGGATACTTGATTCAGACTTCGATGGAGACAAAGAAACTGGGGTATCTACTTTAGGATATGCTATGAGTCTTGGATCAGGAGTTGTCTCCTGGAGATCACACAAACAATCAGTTCCAACAGATTCCACAACAGAAGCAGAATACGTGGTAGCAGCTGAAGCAACAAAAGAAATTGTGTGGCTCAGGAAAATTATTGAAGATTTGCAGGTAAAACAAGTACAATCAACTCCACTCATGATTGACAACACCTCTGCAATAAATTTGGCCAAGAACCCAAAGTTCCATGATCGAACAAAGCACATCAATACTAAATATCATCTGATCCGACATCATGTTGAGGCCAAAACAATCCATCTCTGTCATTGTTCCACAAATGAGCAAATTGCAGACATCTTCACCAAAGTGCTTGTAAGAGAAAAGCTTGAAAGATTCAGAACGATGCTTGGACTCACCAACATCCCTTCAGATTAAGGGGGGGGAATGTTGACACCTAATCCTCTGCGATTAGGTGAATTTATGTAAATAGTTAATTTAGGAATGTGAACAGTCATCAGGAGATGAACTGAGCAGTCGCACCCTTTGTATATAACAATAGCATAACTAATGAAATAAATCGAATCAGTTTTACTGCCTATTGGAGTTATTTCCTAGCCTGACAATTCCTATCCGGATATTCATCTCCATTAATACCCAAAATATCTTGCTTTCTTTTATTCGCTGCACGTCCTTGGTCACCCACAACGAAGCGTACTTTGCTGCCACTGGAAGGTACGACGCAACTGAAGGGAATTGGCTGTCTTCAGGCAGCTCCCATGCCACCAGTACGATTGAAAATAGGAGCCATGCATAGTGAAACGTTTTGCCTTGCTCCTGTCCCTCGCGACAGTTCGCAAGGAACTCACCGCATAGATAGTTTGCCTAGTTGAACTAGACTCCTTCTGCGCATTAGGCCGCTAGTGCAATCACAGGCGCAGGCACCTCATCCACGCGACACTTTCACATCACTTTCCTTGCTAGTATTTGTGTCGTGACCTTGACTGTAGGGTTGTTAATGCTGGAGATGGCATATCCTCACTTCTTCTTCTCCAACTTGAACTTCTTCTTCATCGCTTCCGCGAGGGCCAACTCGCCACCTTTTCCTTCGGAAATATTGGCTGGATCCTCCCCTAAGTAAGGCAGCCATGTGATTTGATGAATCAAGTGGTCTGTGATGGGAATGGGCTCCTCCAGCCACAAACACCCATCGTGCACCAAGAAGAGTAGCTGCCTGATGACGAAGATGGTCACTGGGGCACGGTGGTAATGCAGCACCCAGAGCAGGTTTAGCAACCCAGCTTTCTCTACACCCTTAAGCCATTTGCATGGCTCTAATTCAATCATTCCAGCCATCTCGTCAATACGACGGTACATTAGCTGTTCAGTTGCTAAATGCTAGAATTTCTCATGATCTGCGAGGTCCCAATCTTCAAACTTTAGTACAAGAACTCATCCTAAGTGTGGTCCCTCAAGAACAATATCATCTGGGAGCAACGGGGTTTGCAGAGAGCTCTTACTCTCATCTATTTCCTTCGGCACTTTGGCTCTGCCCTTGCGCGAAGGAACATATTCGGGTAACTGGGTAATAGGGTCCGCACCCTGGGTTTCAACTTCCATTTCTATGTCCTCCTCCTCAACCAAGATTTCTTCAGATTCCTCCTTGTCGGCCTCGAGGTTAATGGCCTTCCCCTTTTCTTGCAAGGTGAGCTTGGTCCTCTATGGGTTTCGTGGTGAGACGTGAACCGGGATCATAACCTACTTATCCTTCTTAGGTCTTGGTGTTCTGGGTGATTTAGGGACCTCAAATATTATTCCGGCACTCTCTGGGGCTTCTACTACCACAATTTCCTGCGCAACTTCCTCAACTGTCACTACTCCTATGTCCATGGCTTCTGCGGGTGCTGACATAGCGCTATTCCACAATTCTTGCAGTGTCTCTGGTAGTTTCTCAAACAATGAATTCGCTTTTAGAGTCTCGAATAGGTCTCGGTTCATGTATACTTGAGCATGCAACAACTCAGTTCTCAAAATGCCAAGTGTTTTCCGCTGGACAGCCACTTGTAATTTATAGGGCCTTTTGAATTCAAATCTGACCGTTCCCCCCACATTTGGCCCATTAATGCTAGATTGGCGGCATATTTCCAAGAATCTAGTCCATAAAGTTTGCCTTAAATGCTTGTCGCTCGCTCCATTTGGCCTCAAACCAATCATCAAATCGTGAATAGTGAATTTAACGATCACTTTCCAGTGGACCTGCGTGCTAGCACAACTATCTTCGCGCTGTCACGGACCCTGCGAAACTTCGCTACTTCACGCAGTCCTGAAATCCCGCAGCTCCCAGGCAGTGTAGTTTATAGTCTCGTGCCTCTTTTCAACTGCCTGGAGCACTAATACTATGTTTCTGTCAGCTAGTTAGATAGACAGAATACCTGTGTATGGCTTCAAACAACTGCCATTCACCTTTCCTGGGAAGGGATCTCCATTCAACTTAACCAACTAGACCATGCCACCGTCGGTAATCTCCTTAATAACATACGGCCCTAGCCAATGCATTCTGAATTTCCCTAGAAATTTATCAAACTTACTATCATACAATAGCACCAAGTCATTCACCTTAAAGGTGCGCATCTTAATATGTTGGTTGTGCCATGCCTTTTCACGTTGCTTTTGGACCTGCTGGTGAAATCTAGCCAAAAGTCTCTCTTCTTCAAGCTCATCCAATTGCACGAGCCTCTCTTCCAGGGCTCCACGATCCATCATACCTGTGAGCGCTGCTATGCGCAAACTAAGCACGATGTATTCCATAGGCATCGCTGCTTCAACCCCGTAGACCAACCTAAAGGGTGTCTATCTCGTTAACTTTTTGCATGTTGTCCAATAAGCGCACAATACTGCAGGTATGCGTAGGTCCCAATCACTTCATTGAGAATTGCATATCTTGGTTAGCGTGGTATCCAGTACTTTGTTGAATGCCTCCACTGTCCTGTTAGCTTGTGGGTGATAAGGTGTGATCTTCTGGTGATACACCTGAAATTCCTCCTTTAGTGCACTGATTGTCTCATTCAGGAAGTGCGTACCTCGATCGGTCATCAATATCTTTGGACATCCAAATCGCATTAGTACATGTTCAAATAGAAACTTTTCTGCCATTGTGCCCGTGCAATCATTCACCGGTTGCGCTTCTGCCCAATGAGTAAAATACTCCATCGCAGTGATAATGTACCTCGCGCCTGTCTTTGCTTGAGGTTGAATGGGTCCTACAAAATCTATTGCCCACTTTTTAAAAGGTTGCAATGTCATTTATGGATTCAAAGGCATTTCATCCCACTACGATGGCCTACCTATGCTTTGACATACATCACATGCCTTGCAATATGCTTTTGAATCCTAATGAAGGGTTGGCCACCACAACCCTGCGCATAGAATCTTCTGTGCAGTTTCTCTCCCTGCGTAATGTCCTCCCATGGTACCCCCATGCGCATCCACGAGGATACTGCTTCGTTCAAACTTAGGCACATACCTTCACAATATCTCATCAGTCCCCATCTTGTATATATGCCTAGCAATGACAGGGAAATCTGCCGCGCGCACCACTAATTCCTTCTTTTGCTGGACAAAGTATCCTTCTGGTGCAGTTCCTATTGTTAGGAAGTGTATTATATCCTCAAAATGTCCATCTACGATGTGCACAACAAAGAGCTACACGTTAGGTAATCCTTCCTCCAAATTAGTAGGTTCATCCCTTGTTTCGATGCGCGACAGGTGATCTGGTCCCGCGTTCAATTGTCCAGGCTTCACAACAACTTCAAAATCGTACTCTTGGAACAATAAGATCCATCTGCAGATGCGCCCCCCCAACATAGGCTTATTGATTAGGTACTTTAGCGTGGAGTGATCCATATACATCTTAAAGTGACCTCCAAGCAAGTAATGTCGATATTTCTGGAGTGCATACATGATAGCCAACCCTTCATGCTATGTGGTGGAATAGTTCTTCTCTGCCTTGGATAATATGTGGCTTGAGAACACGATAGGGTGATCCAAGCCTTCTCTGCCATCCTGTGTTAATACTGCCCCCAACGCTATACATGACACGTCAACATGTACATGAAATTCTTTCTTCTAGTCCGGGAAGGCTAGAATCGGCGTGGTAACCATCTTTTCTTTCAATATATCGAGGCTTTTCTTACAGTCATTGTTCCAATAGAACGAGAAATTCTTTTTCAACAATATTTCCATTAGCGCAATGATCTGGGCATAACCTTTGATAAAATTTCTATAGTATCCCGTATGTCCCAAGGTAGCACGCAACTGTTTCACACTCTGCAGCGCTTCCAAGTTAAGAATTACCGTGATCTTCGTGGGGTCTACCATCAGCCCTTGTCTACAAACCACATGCCCCAATAGGTTCCCAAAAGGAATAGAAAATAGACACTTCTTGAGGTTGAGCGCGATCTGGTATCTTCGATAGGTATCCAACATCAAGCGTAAGCTCACTACATGGCACTTAACCAGTCCAAATACAGTCTAGTCATCAAAATAGACCTTCAGGAACTTATGAATGAATTCCTTGAATGTCGCTACAACCACGCGCGAAAAGATAGCCGACGCATTCTTCAGCCCAAACGGCATTACAGTGTATTGAAAACAACCACACTTATTCATGAAGGTTGTTTTGCTCCTGTCCTCCGACGCGATTTTGATTTGGTGGTACCCAGAGAACCCATAAGTGAGGGAGTATGCTTCTTGGCCACCTACATTGTCCAATACTTCATCCGTGAATGGAATTGGGAAAGGATCATTCAAACAAGCGTCATTTAGTTTCTTGAGATCCACACATATCCTTATTTCATCCTTCTGCTTCTTCTCTTTCACCACCATAGGGCTTACCCAATCAGATTCTTCCACATGCTCATTGATTCCTACTGCTAGCATTTTTTCTAGCTCTAAGCAGACCTTCTCCTTGTATTTTGGATTTAGGCAGTAAGGCCTTTGCTTAACTGGCTTCACGACGGGTTTTAGTGTGATCTTCATCACTCCCAGATCTCTAATTATTCCTTTCAAATTCGTAAACTTGGTAGGAAATAAGTCTTGGTATTCACAGAGCAATTCAGCAACCTTATCCACCATCGTGTCGTCCCAGTAGTCTCCAATCTTTGCAAATTTGGGTTCTGCCTCCGTACCAATGTTCACCTGTCTAGTTCTCATCGACACGGTTATATCAGGGTTCTCAATCTGTGGTCCTTGAACCTTGCGTTGGCCTTCTGTCTCTGGAATGTTAATTTTCCATGGATCTTCATCCTCTTCTTCAGCAGTTACATTATAACATTTCAACGCACGACTCCACTGAGTAGCCCATTCAGGCGGCGTCAGGTTTAAAGGATCCTGCGGTATCCTGAAGATGGCTTCTTTCACCTCTTGTAGCGCTTCATCAATGCTGTCAATTCCGTCCTCAAAACTGAAGGTCATCATGAATCCTTCACGCAGAATATCCCATTCACCTGTCCCATGGCAGAGCTCTATTTCTATCTACCAATTCATTGGGATAACATCCAGGGTATGACAGAATAGGTGAACCCACTCAGGTTGTGGCTTTTCTCCATAAGCCTATGTCCATTTGGCCAGATGTGCACTCAGATCATTCTTCCCATCATACTTGTCTGTCAGTTGTATTTTAGGCTTCCCAAATTGTGCTCGCATCATTCTCCTACATTCGCACCAATCATCAAAACTCTCCTTGTGCGTACCCCACCATCTTGCGAGCGTAGCACGTAGTGCCCAGTCCAAGGCCTGGAAGCGTTGTTTTTCTGGCACTTCCCTTTTGAATGCATCCAAAAAGATATCTACCTCATTCAGTCCATCATAAGTAGGTAGATTTCTTACCTCTAATGACACACAACGCAGCGAATTGGTCATCATGTTACAATTTAGCGTAGTTACTTCATGTAACCGATTCTGCCAGTGTTCTATCTCTTTGTTGGAATCCAAAGTACAGGAACTCTCGCGCTCCCATGTAATCTGTCCATCCACAGTGGGATTCACCCAGTCTTGGTCTCACGCTGTTATATTATAAATGCAGTCCAAATCATCATCACTCTCATAATCGCGGACTGGTTCCGTGTAGCGCGATCCTTCGACAGGATCCAGGGGTATTATTACGCGCAGTGATTTCTTCTCAAAGATCATCTTTCACTTCGTCAGATTGATTACCTCGTTCATATCAATATCCCGGTCAATTCCCAGGAGCGCAGGGTAGGGATTGTTGTCATCAACAATCTCTATTACTTCAAAGTCTGCCAGCACACTCGCTCCCTCAATATCCACGGTTACTCCCTGCAGCCGCCCCATGGGTATGATTTTCTACTGGTTTGCCATCCTTAGGTGAATTGGAGACCATTACAGCGCAGGTCTCCCCATTCGCTCCCATGTTTGTTTTGATAGAACATTCACATCTAATCCCAAATCCAGAATGACTTGATCCATTTCATATTCTCCAATATGCGCTGTGAGTCTCATTTTACGCCCCATCCTTATCTTATCCTTTCCAATCTTTTGAACTACGCACGGTTCATCTGGTGTGGTCTGAGCACCTCTTTTGATGAGTTATTGTAGCCCTTTCATAGCCTTACTATTGCGTAGTAACTTCATATAGTTTTCCAGGAAATTTGTGAGCATAGAGGGGTCCATCTTTGGCTCTGGTTTATCCTTGCTTCCTGAAGTGGTGGCCTTAGTGAAGATCTTCTTAGCTTCCATGAATGATTCATGAGCGTGCTCCAAATAAAACTCAGCTTCTTTTTTCGGGGCTTTGTGAACCCATGTAGTGTCTTCTGGTTGTTTCCCCTTATCATCTCCTATCACAATTCCACTTCATATTTACGTTCGGATCTTGCTCGCGTGGCTTAGACCTCATCATCTGCAAGTTATGAGTCGGGGGAGGTGGTAGCGCTCCTTTGTCACGTATCCTAGCTATTAGCATAGGACAATCTTCTATTTCATGATCAAACAGCGTGAAATACTTGCATGATGGGCGTGTTGGATTAGTGTAATCACAGGCATAGTGTCCTGGCCCTCCGCAATTGTAGCAAATCAACTGTCCTTGACCTCTACCAGATCCTCCTCTGCCTCGGCCTTGTCCACACCCCTAAAATATTGTTCGTGCCATCCCTGCATTCTAGTCAAGGGGCCATGTTTCGGCCTGAACCCTGTAGGTGGGAGTTCTATCCATCATCAATTCATAGCTCCTGTAGGTACTCTCATCATGTCCTACCGATCTGCAAAAGTTGCAGAACAACTATTGCGGTGTTTGCACATACTTTTGTAACAAGTGGCAGTTATCCGTGGCATGTTTTCTGGCTACTTGACACATAGCGCACCACAAAGTAGGCGTCACACTAGGTCTTGCTTGAGCTTCTGGCCTTAAAGGCACTGGTCCTCCTCCTGCAAGGTAATTTGTAAAGATTGGGCAGTGGTCTTTGTCATGACCCTGACTCTTGCATTTCACACACCATACCTCTTCATGTACCTCTGGCCGAACCGTCCTATCCTGCTTCAGACTTTGCATCTCAAGGCATAGATTCTTCACCTGCGCATGAATCTATCGAACTCCTAGATTAGGATCTTGCATCGGGGTCTCATGTAGTCTCATGGAAATCTCCAAGGCCTCTGCCTGAGTTGTTATCTTCTGCTGCGACAACGCACTCCTTAAGTGTGGTAGTAGCGAAGCCACAAACCACTCACGATGCTATCCATATGTCAAATCCATCTTGGCTTCGCGGATCATACATTTCAGCTTCTGATCTAGTTCCCAAGGCATCTTGCTTGGTTTCATCGTGATCTCTTTGAATCCCACAATTGACTGTGCTTCAGATTTAGGCCTGCTTAATTCCCTATTCAGTGCTACTTGGATTTCCGCTATTGTAGCATTCGGGTTATCGCTGGAGTACTTAATATACCAGGTTAGTGCATGATCTTGCATAGCACTAACCAATGTTTCCTTCTTTATGTGATCATCTGTAGCACCTTGAGCTTCCCATACAACCCTTACAATGAACCAGAATTAGTGCGGGTCCTCATTTACCAAGCCTTTAAACAAATGCAACTTCACTGTGTTTGCCATACTGTATCACGGTGGAGGTGGAGGTGGCACGGTGAAGTTGGAGGTGATGGCGGTGAAGATGGAGGTGGTGTGGGTGGAGGTGGTATCCGCGGAAATCCCTGTCTTATCAACTGAATAGCACCTCGCAGAGAGATCTTCGTTATCCCTTCTTTGTCCCCTCGCGAAGGTGAAATCAATGGGCTATACTCCGAACCCTTATTTCCTTTGTTTCTGTAACTTTTTTCGCTTCGCGTAGTCCCAAACATCAAGGTAGCTTCATAACCTATTTTTCACACAACAACATTTTAATCCAAGTATTCAAAGATTTTACGTACTTACCTCGAAGTCCTTTGAAAAATCTTCGCTCTGCCTTGCTATAGCTGACTGAGGTATCGACAACAAACTCAGTAACAAAGCCTCCTATGATGTGATCGAACCAATGATCAACAATGCGTGCAATCTCATCCTTCGATGGTTCCAACCTTCGCAGTAGCTTTGGGGTCCACACAATAGGACCGTCAAGTTTCTACCTTCCTTGGCTATTTGCTAGCTTAGCGATCCACTCATATAGCTCAGTAGGGAAAGAGGCGAAAAAGGTTTTGTGGATCTCCATATATAGGTATTGGTCCAACCACTGTTCTTTTGACAATCACAGGTTTCTGTTCTCCTACGCCGCAAACTCATGAATCCTTTTGCTCAACTAGCCTTTGATTTATTTCTTAGTTGGATTACAGTGATACGACATCACACATCTCTATGCTGATTTCGGTCCTGACAATAGAACAATTTGTTGGATTGTGGGGGCCTGACCTAGGTTCAATGTTAGTTAGCCAAACAAATCCCTACACTACTGGCCCTTTCGGCATCAACTCACGGAGTGCGGACTGAAGTCTCACCCGAAGCAGTATGGGAGGATGCTGGAACCAAGTTTCCGCACCCTTGAGATGGTTTTGATGTTGGTTTATCCTAGTTATACCTACCTGCATGCAGGTTGCGTAGCCCTCTGTTCCACCCTTTAGTACCTTCACGAAAGGATACAGTCGGTTTTTGCACAGTCTTAACCTAGGGCTGATATACTTTCGCACTGCTAGGGCAACAAAATGTGATATTTCCTAGACTACACTAAGTATCTTACTTGTCTTATTACAGATCTTAGTTAGCTTCGCGTAACCAGATGTTCTTACTTGCGTTCACTTAACCAATACATTTACATACATTCGTGCATCATACAAGCATTATAAGTGAAATTTATACCCAATATAACAAATGCATAAACAAGAAATAAAGATGCAAAAATTGTAGAATACTTCTCTTTATTTATACTTTCGAACAATTATAGAGTCGACCCGCCCTGCGCACTCAGTTGCAGGGGTCCGCGCACTCAGCTGTGGATTTCTATGCCTCTGCGCACTTAGCTGCAGAGCCTCTACCTACGCTACGACCCAAAACTTAGAATTCTACTCAGAGCTATCTCTCATACGTCATATCTTACTTGATTCCATTAATCTCCCCTAATTACTTAGAGCTTAGCTCCAATTATACAATCCCATGGTCCGCAGACCATGGGTAGATCTTCTACATCCGACATTACATTTTCAAAATAAGGGCGGACAACCCTATGACTCTTTAACATCTATGCACTCCGTGACCACAAAATGTGGAGTCTTTACATTTGGATTACAAAATTGGACCAAAATCTGGGCTTTAAGCCCCAAACGCCCTTGGGGGATCCCGCACCCAACACCTGCAATATCACAAAATTCATAACACTTTTAGATATATATGAAAATATGTTAATTTCCTAACATTTAATCACAAATTCACTTATAATACTTAAAATCAATGACTTGGAAAATAATAATGATAAATCCATGTAATGATGAAAATGGTTACTTAATGTAGGGTTATGGGGTTATACAGTTATGAAATAAGGGTAAAATTATGGAAATGAAGGTGAAAGTGAATGACATTTTGGAGGCCCAACATACCCCCCAACTGAAGATGTTGCATGTCCTCATGCAACTATTGCATTGATTCACTTAATCATAAGTTTATCTTCTTGAAATGTTTTTCTTCTTTATGAGCTTTGGCTTTGTATTGATTCTCTTTTAACTTTGCATAATAATATCATTTGATAACTTTTTGTTATTTTTGCAAAGTGTATTTTGAAATACATTTGACTGTAACATGTATATTTTTTTTATGGTTGGTTCTTGTGTGACAACCAAAATTTTATGAGTATTGGTTCTTGTGTAACAATACTTTTGTTATTTTTGTTGCATCAAAATACTTGAAAACATTGATAATTCCTTTTTAAGTCCCATAGTGATTGTTAGCCATTTAATGTGCTCATCAATTGATCATTGCAAAACATATAAAAATTTTGAATCAAAATGAAATAATAGTTGATTTGAGAAAAATATGTTGGTTAGGATGAAATGAAATGTGACATGTGGCATGAAATATGAATATCCCTTCCCCCCAACTTAAGGTGTTTTCAGTTTTCTTGCAAATGAGAAAGGGAATATGAATGTGGCAAGGGATTTTCCAAAATCACAATTTTAGCATTTAAGGAATTACATGATTAAAAATTAGAATATAACATACCTTCACCTACCTGAAAAGTGGACAAGCTATGTATATCAAGGAGTGTGGTTGCTGCTACTGGATCATGGAATATGAAATAAAATAATCTGATCTTGCTTCCTCTTTATATTGGTTGTATGAAATGAGGTTGAGATTGGAATCTTTATTGCTATGGCTGTTGAATTGAGTCCTGCTGCAAACTGTTGAAATCATGTAGTCTTCATTCATTCCAACTTGACGACATAATTCTTATCTATGTGAATAGATATGTTGATGTCGAACATAGAAAAGAAATTGTTGGGTTACTGACCATTAATGAATGCCATTAACTTGCATGAGACTACTCACCATTGATGTCAATGAGAGTTAATATGCCTAAGTACATCTTACTAGGTACGAATAGATGTGTCGTAGTCAAGTCATCTAGAAGATCCAACAAACAAGGGACATTGATGTATTTCCACTGTTTATTGGCGAGAGAACTTGCCATTAAGGCATGCAAGCCTCAAGGTACTTGAAATATCTCTAGTCTTGATCCCAGATGATGTGTCGGAGTTGATGGGTCAAACCTTGTTAAAAGGGAGGCCTTAATGAATCCTCCATCATCTAACGCAAGTATGTTAGGAAACCAGCTCACAAAAAGATAAAAAGATAGATCAACACCTTAGAATTCAGCCTCTTCGAGGAGGCAACCTCCTTTACATTACACAAATGAACAATTCTTGGATGATACAAATGAAAAAACCTCCTTTCTATATATAGGAGTCTAAGGGGTCACAAAATAACCAAGTTAACCTAATAATAATAATATAAAGGCACAAAAATAACAATAGTGGGATTCTATGGGGCACAATAATAACAATATGGGGACAATATGGGCAAAACAATAACAATAAGGGATACAATGACAATAGTAATGGGGGAATCACTAGTATTATAGGGACCTAATATGCCCCTCTCCTTCAAAAAAGTGTTGTCCTCAATGCTTGAGTAGTTCTGGGTGTTTCTGTATAAAATTCTCATCCTCCCATGTCGAATCTTCAACGGGTAAGTTCTTCCACTTAATGAGATACTCTGAAATTGATCAATTTCATAGTTGTCGAGTTCTCGTTTCTTTGACTGCTTCAGGTTCCAATATGATTTTTCCTTCCTCATCAAGCTCTGGAAATATTGTTTGAATTGGAATCTTGTCACCTATAACCTTCTTTAAGCATGAAACATGGAAAACTGGGTGCACTCAGGAAGCTGCAGGAAGTTCCAATTTGTATTCCATAGTACCTATCTTTTGCAACACCTTGTATGGACCATAATACTTTGGTGATAATTTATTATCCTTCTTAGCTTGCTTGAGGGACATTTGTTTATATGGTTGTAGTCGTAGGAATACCCAATCACCTACATTAAAACTTCTTTCGCTGCGATGTTGATCTGCCTGCTGTTTCATTCTATTCTGCGCCAAGGTAAGGTTATCCTTTAAGAGTTGGAGAACTTGTTGCTGATGCTCGATGTGATCTTCCACTGCTTGAACCTTAGAATTTTCTCTTAAATATGATGTGATGGATGGTGGATGATATCCATAAAGTGCCATAAATGGGGTCATTTTTGTTGCAGTATGGAAGGAAGTGTTATACCACCATTCAGCCAGAGGCAACCATTTGACCCATTGTTTTTGTTTATCAGATACAATGCAACAAAGATATCCTTCCAAACTTTTGTTTACTATCTCAGTTTTCCCATCAAATTGAGGATGATAAGATGAGCTATGAGCTAATTGAGTCTGAAGACAAGAAAATAATTATGTCCAAAAATTTCTAGTGAAAATGGGATATCTGTTGCTTACAATAATCTTTGGGTTTCCATGTAGCTTTTAAATTGTTTCCATAAATGCAGCAGAAACTGTACTGTCTTTAAATGGATGATATAATGCACAAAAGTGTGCATACTTGGTAAGTCTGTCAATTACCACCATGATAACACTTTTTCCTTCGGACTTGGGAAAACCTGTGATAAAATCCATTGAAACCTCCTCCCAACGTTGGCTTGGAATGGATAAGGGTTGTAATAGTCTTGGGGTCTTAATTGTTTCAACTTTATTTTGTTGGCAAACCAAACATTCTGCCACAAAATTTTGAATATCCGATTTAAGGCCATCCCAAAAAAAATCCTTCTTAACCCTATGGTAGGTTTTTAGAAATCCTGAGTGCCCTCCTAAGGGAGAGGTGTGCAATTCCCTAAGAATCTTTTGTTTGAGTTGGGAATTCTTACATAGGTATAACCGATCCTTGTACCATAACGAATCATTTTTCTAGCTAAATGTATCAGATGTACTGGGATCTTGTTGTATCTTTTGAATGAGTGCCCACACTTCCTCGTCATTCTTCCATTCATCCCTTGCTTCGTTTATCCAATCTGGTTGGATAATAGAAATGGCGCAAAGAAATGCTTCCACATCCTCATCTTTTCTTGAGAGCGCATCTGCGACAACATTTTGCTTCCCTTTTTTGTAGATGATTTCAAAGTCATAGCCCAACATCTTTGTGACCCATTTTTTCTACTCTTCTGAAGATAATCTTTGTTCCAAAAAGTATTTAAGACTATCATGATCTGTTTTTACCTTGAAGTGTCTTCCCATTAGGTAGGGTCGCCATTTCTTAAGTGCATGTAGTATTTCCAACATCCGCTTCTCATAAATAGCTTTGTGTAAATACTTTCCTTTGATTGGATGACTTTTGAAAGCAATGGGTCTTTGTTCTTGCATTAAAACAACACCAATTCCATTTCTTGAGGCATCACATTCCACAATAAAGGTTTTTGTGAAGTCCGGTGTAGCTAAGGCTAGTGCTTGGCACATTGCCTCTTTAAGATGTTCAAAGGCCCTCGTTGCTTCCGAAGTCCATGAGAATGCATCTTTCTTCAATAATGTTGTTAGAGGTGCTGTTATTCTCCCATAATTCTTAACAAACTTGCGATAATACCCTGTCAACCCAAGAAATCCTCGTAGATGCTTTATGGATGTGGGGATTTTCCATTCCTTAGTGGTTTTAATTTTTCTAGGGTCTACCTTAACACCTTCATGAGATACAATATGACCCAGATATTCCACCTCTTGTACTCCAAAGAAACATTTGGACATTTTTGCATATAATTGTTTCTCCTCTAATAGTTTGAGCACCATGTCAACATGTTGGACATGATCATTCCATGACTTGCTGTAGATTAGTATATCATCAAAAAATGCTAACACAAATTTTCTAAGGAAGGGTTTGAAAATGGAATTCATCAAACCTTAAAGTGTAGAAGGTGCATTAGTAAGGCCAAAAGGCATGACCAAAAATTCATAATGACCCTCATGAGTTCTAAATGCTATTTTTGGAATGTCTTCAGTCTTCATTCTGATTTGATGATATCCTGAACAAAGATCCAACTTGGTGAAGTAAATTGATCCATGTAATTCATCCAATAATTCATCAATGACAGAAATGAGAAATTTACATTTAATAGTGAGCTTGTTGAGCTCCCTATAATCTGGACACATGCGCCATGATCCATCCTTCCTGTGAACCAATACTATTGGAGCAGAGAAAGAACTTTGACTAGGTTGAATTATACCATCCTTTAGCATTTCTGCAACCATACATTCAATTTCACTCTTTTGGACATAGGGATATTTGTAAGGCCTGATGTTTGGAGGAACACTTCCTAGAATCAAATTGATAGCATGATCATGATCACAAATAGGTGGGAGGCCTTTGGGAGTCTCAAATACCTTGGAATGATTGTCCAAGACTTTTTGGAGATCTGGAGAAATGGATGATTTCGATGTGGGAACCTCTAGTGAACATAATTGTGCAATTATGCCTCATTGTTCTTTCTTTAGAAGCTTTGTCATTCCATTAGAGTTGATTATCTTTCCTAGTTTCCCTGTGATACCCCTTAATTCAATTTCCTTTCCTTCTGAAGAGAATTTCATGAAAAGTTCTTGAAAGTTAAAAGCTATTGTACCCAAGGATTGTAGCCATTGGACTCCTAGTACAACATCAGAACCACCCATTGGAATGGAAAGCATTGGGCTATTCAATACATATTCTCCCATGGATAGCTTGATATTATGGCACTTTCCTGAGCAATTTATGGTTCCTCCACTTGCAACCATCACTTGACACTCTGGCGCTGGATATAGGAAGCAATTCAATTCTTTGGCTATCTTATAATGAACAAAATTATGGGTACTTCCTGAATCAATCAACACTATTACATTTTTCTTCTTGATATGCCCTTCTATCTTGATAGTTTGAGGAGTGGTAATTCCAACCGATGCATTACAAGATATGGTCGGATTCATTTCTTCTTTTTCTAGGGTTTTTTTTCTGTTGTATATCCTCTTTTTTGATGTTTCTTGTTCCTTTTCTTCCTCCTCTTCACAATCTATGTAAAATAATTCCTTCTCGACACACTTATGACCTTTAGTGTATTTGCTATCACAACTATAACAAAGCCCTTTTGCTCTTTTTTCTTCCAATTGTTGTGGTGTCAACCTTGTAGGTTGTGGATGGCTAGGGGCAGCAAAACTTCCATCTTTATGATTGTGAGTGGTAGGCTTCCTTGTTTCCATAAATTTGCTTTCCATTTTTCTTGCCAACCTGAATGCCTTCTCCAATGAATTTGGTTCCCAAAGGCGAACCTCATGTTGGATGTTATCTTTTAAAGTCCCTATGAACATATCAATCCTATGCTCCTCTGGAATATCTTTTACCCTTATATTCAATTTTTGGAAGTCCTCAATGTGCTCCATCATTGAACCCTTTTGTTTGAGATTCATTAATTGGATAAAAAAAGTGTTGCTTTTTGTATCCTCATAATGTGCTATCATTTCATCCGTAAAAATAGCCCAAGTGACAATTTGTTTACGAGAGCAAAGCCATTGATACCATACAAACTGATTTGGTTCCAAATATAAAGTTGCAATGCGTACCTTTTGTGTGTTTTGCACATTATGGAGATCGAAAAATTGCTCCATCTGTAGTATCCATGTTCCGGGATCCTTGCCATCAAACTTCCTCATATTGATCTTTGGAACATGGTGATTCTTCGATTCAACGTTAGAGTCTATGAAATCATGATTAACATTTATTTTGTTCTCATCATGAGTTTCCTTTACTACCCTTTCACCATTAGTAAGCATTTCTTGTAAAAACTTTGTCAAATCTGTCTTCAAATCTTCCATGCATGTCTTCAAATCTTTCTTCAAATTTGTCTTCAAATCATCCATCTTAGTTTCCACACCATCCATCTTAGCTTCCATGCCGTCCATCTTAGCTTCCACGCCATTCATCTTAGCTTCTATGATTTTCTTTAAACCATCCATCTTAGCTTCTACGTCTTTCTTTAAACCATCCATCTTATTTTCTGTTACCTTTTGTGTGAGTGAAATTTGTTGCACTTGGTTTCATAATATTGATATATCATGTTGCATTTCTTCCTCTTCTTCATGAGTCATGCTAGAGCTTTCAGGTTGCTTACTAGGTGTTTCCATTTTCTTTCTTCGGGGCATCAATTACCGATAATAATGCTTCACTATGCCCTTTGAATTCCTTCAAACTAATTTTTCAAACCAAGCTTATGCAAAAATTTAAAAAATACACACCTTTTTTCACTTGTAGGAGCTCAATATTGAATCTGATGTACCTCTGTAATTTTGGATCTCCCAGTTATGAAATCATGACCTGCAGTAGCTCTCTGTGTCCTATTTCCAATTCCATAAGTCTGATCCAAATTGGATTCTCCAAGGAATACTTATGTCAAATCTCCCACGTAACTTGATTATAGACTAGTTCAGTAGAGCGAACTTGTATGACATGCCACGTGTCATTGTTTCGACCTTTGGATCTGAAAAATATATACAAGAAACTACAGTCCGTCCTCTTTCTGTAACTTCTTATGAAATTTCAATCTGATGCTCATAGAGATAGTTATGACAATTTTCCCATGGTGACCTGTTTGGAATGTAATTCGGGGGTCTGCTAAAACCCTAACTTCCTTAGACTATATCTCTGAAAATATAGCGATAGAGGCTCTAAAATTCGGAACCGAGGTTCTAACCAATTTATTCTCAAATGGGTTTCTGTTTTAGCTTCTGAAACTTTGTAGTGAAAGAGTTATAGCGAAAATCCCACGATGAACAGTTTTAGCTTACATTCTGGAGCTTGCAAAAACCCTAACTTCCTCAGATCATATCTCTGAAAATATAGTGAGACAAGCTTTGAAATTCGGACTTGAGTTTCAACACGATTTCATCTCAAATGGGTTTTGTTTTTAGCTTCTGAAACATTGCAGAAATAAAGTTATAGCGAAACTTCCACAATGACCTATTTGGAGTAGCGAAACCCTAGAATCCAAAGCTTTGACACGAAATGTTAGGAAACCAGCTCACAAAAAAAATAAAAATATTGATCGACGCCTTAGAATTCAGCCTCTTTGAGGGGGCAACCTCCTTTACATTACACAAATGAACAATTCTTGGATGATACAAATGACAAAACCTCCTTTCTATATATAGGAGTCTAAGGGGTCACAATATAACCAAGCCGACCTAACAATAATAAAATAAAGACACAAAAAAAACAATAGTGGGATTCTATGGGGCACAATAATAACAATATGGGGACAATAGGGGCACAACAATAACAATAAGGGATATAATGACAATAGTAATGGGGGAATCACTAGTATTATAGGGACCTAACAAAGTATGAAATAATAATTTGAAGGACTATAGATGGAAAATTTGCATTGAAGTAAGGTTTATTGGATAGGAAGGAAATGGAAAATGGGATGATTCAACTTTGTAAGGGAGCTGAATGAATTTATTTTTGGGTTAAGGGTTAGTGAAAATTAGGTAGGAAAGTATGAATATTGCAAGGGAAATGAGTTTTTGGTAGTAGGGAGATGAACAATTATGGATCGATTACAGGCTTAAAATGTGTAGCAATGGTAAAATTGGTATGTATTTAGTAGAAATGGTGTAGTGGATCTGATTTTACATTGAATGATCATGCTTTTCTGAAAGAAACTTGGTATTTAAAAGGGTAGTTGTGTAAATAGTTTCATCTTCCTTCATCATCCCGAAACCTGCAAAAACTTAGCAATTTTTCTCCAATAAAATGTAAGAGTATCAAAAGAGAGAGGTGATTATTACCTCTTCATTTGATATATACACAAAAAACTCAAAAATAATACTAATAAAACAAATTCAAGGATGAAAAATTAAATGCACTTTTACCTAATCAGTACCATGGATTACCTGTTATTGTTTTGTTGGTGACTTCTTCGTTGTGTTTCTAACCAATTTTGAGCTTGAGACCTCTTATCCACACACTTTAATGCTTCATCAATAGACCATAAACCAAATTTGCGTAAGCTATTGAATTGTGTTGATTATACAACTACCAAAAACACGGATCGTTGCATTGCGTTGCCATTTTTACAACTTGCATTTAGACTTAGATGGCGGTTTGTTAAATATCATAGTTGGATTTTTAGTCTTTGTAGGTTTTTATGAAAGTTTTACGTCTGTAGCTGCATTTTTTCTTTTTCTCTAGTGCTCCATCCTTGTCCATGATCTCGTGGATCAAGAAAATTCTCAAAATTCAGAATTCTTGGATCAGCTTGAAACCAACACCAAAACATAGATCTCCTCTCTCTATGAATCCAATGCAACTTGTTTCATTGAAATTTGAGTTTGGATGCTCCCGGAATCACGTTATGTTCGTTTTGTGAAACAACTAAAAAATGAATCTTGAGTTGCAGGAATGCCCAACCATGTTAGGATATTCTGACACATAGGAAATAGTTAAGTATAACTTGGTATAGTGTAGAGTTAGGTAGAGTGTGTTTCTTTACTATGTACTTTTGTAACTTACAATCCAACGGTCACGATATGTTCTAGACATTAAGTGATCTGATGGTTCATTCTCTCATCGGTATTACTGACACTTGATCCATGGCTTAACACCCTATTGGTCCATGATCTCTATTTGAAGAGCATGGAGGGTCATTTGTAGGGTGACCATTCATGAGAGAAGCTTATGTAAATTTTCTTTCTTTTATTAATAAATTGCCTGAAGTGGCCACGTTGGCTCAAGCTGTGGACTGTTTCCCTCTTAGAGGGTTTTAACCACATTAATAATACTGGTGTATTGATCTGTGATCCGTTTGTGAGTGGTGTCCTTTGGTTTTCTATATGAGGAAATTACCCTTTAAATTCCTACATGACATCAGAGCTATTTGAGGGCTGCATTCGTTGGTTATCCAAATTAGAAGTCAGTACAACTGCATCCGACTGTCGTTTCCAAGATCTACTGTTTCTGACCACTTTTGGGCCGAGATGAATACTCTCTTGTGTTAGGAGCATCTATTCCAGTGAGGAACCCCTTTCGTTTCACATGAAAAGGTTTCCAGTAGCTCTAGCTACGTCATTTTTATGATTTGGAGGTATACAATCTTTAATTGCAGTTTTAATTATTTATCTCTTTGTTTATTTCAATTTATTTATCTCTATGTTTTATATTATCGGATCTATACATTTCATTTCTACGTATGCTCTTTGTCCCGTGACTCTGTGCGATCTAGGAAAATCATAAACAGAAAGGAAGGATTTTTCTCATGTGTATGCTCTTTTCCACCTCGCATTAGTGTGATCTTGGAAAATCAGAAACACTGAGGAAAATATTTAGTTTCTGGTGAAAGCTAACTTCAAACCGTAAGGTTTAGTTTTTTTTGCATGTCCGTATTGGGTTCTGTGGTCTTTTGTTTTGTAGGCAAAAAGGGTTTTTTTTCAAGTAAGCACGCACCCCAAAGCTCCAGTGACAAAAAAAAAACCCCTTCCTCTTCTCCAAAAATTACTAACCATTTAAACTAGCTCACTTGGTCCAAAGTTACTTTATGAGAATAGAGGTCTTGAGTTCAAGTCTTTCTTTTTGTTGAGTTACCTTTTCAAAAAGCACATGTAACTTATGTTTTAAAGTTACTTTATGTAGAAGTGTTCTCATCCATTATAAAAAGTGAGTCACTTATAATTCTAAAGTCTCTTTATCTTTTATTTAAGTTACAATTTAGTGGGTAGCTCATAAAGTACCATTGTAAATGTGACTTTCACTTATTTATAAAAGTGGGTCACATAAAATCTTTTTTTAAAGTGAGCTAATTAGATTAAGTTTGGAAAGGAGTTTTTTTTTTTCAAATCTAACATTATCATTCACTTCCGCACATTCACGTACTTCGTTGCCATCTTCAACAACTTTTCTTCAAAAAGCCATAACTTCTTCATCCGAAAGTCGTTTTTAGAGCCATTTTTTTTAATCGGTTTAATTTTTTGAGATCTTTCCATTGGAACACTTAGTTTCAACATCTACAGCTTTAGTTTATGTTAAAATGAAAATTCCATGTCAAGTTATTCTTGACAGCACCAACTACTTCCAATGGTGGACCTTCATTGTGGATTTACTTAGAAGTAAAGGTCTTTACAGAATAGCCTCAGGCCAAGAAACTAAACCTAAAGATGAAGATAAGGCAGCCAGATGGGAAAATAGGCAAGATCAAACACGTGGGTTGATAGGGATGTCTATTTCTGGAGACCTTAGATTCCATATCACAAAACTTGATACCCCTAATGAAGCAATGAAACAACTCACTAAAGTTTTTGGAATTAAAAATGAAATTAGAGCCCATCAACTCGAAAATGAGTTGCTTACGTTGGACCCTAATAATTTTTCTTCCATTGAAGATTTTTTGTCCAATTTCAAGACCCTTAGACTTCTCTTGGAAGGTGTTAAGGTTAAGAAAGAAGATTGTAGCCTTATCTATTCCATTCTTACTAAGTTGGACTAGCCTACTCTATGTTTGTTTCCACCTTCAATTCTACTAGAGAAGCATTTATTTCTCAAGGACAAAACTACAAGTCCCCCTCTTTTGATGCCTTTTGTGATTCTTTAATAATAGAACAAGAAAAACTTTTACATCTTGGCCTTCTTAATCTTGGAAACTCTTCTAAGAAAGCCTTAGCCACCCAACAACAACCAAATTCAAAGAATCCTAAGAAGCAGTATCCCAAAAAGAATGGTCCTAAACCAAACAAGGGTCCTAAGCAATTTTAGTCTCAAAATGAAAAATCAATTCAACAAAATGATAAGGCAAATACAAATAAAGGGAAGAAGACTAATAGACATTTCAACTTTTGTAATCTAGATGGTCACTTAGAATCCAAATGCTTTAAGAAGATGGAAGCCTTGGAAGTAGCAATGAAGAAGCATAACATCCATTTGGAGCACTCTTCAACTTCAACTTCATCTTCAGGGATTGCACTTTCTGCATGTGGTTGTCAAGCATCTTGGTTTGGTTATGCACTAAATGTATCTTCTTCTTCTCATTCTCATGAGTGGCTCATTGATTCTGGAGCTTCTTATCACATGGCCAAAAACAAAGCCATGTTTTTTTCTTTAAATGATTGTAACACCAAAAATAAATATGTTGGTGATGATGGATCTCTTAGTGTTGCAGGGACTGGAACTATTCATCTAGACAATGGTCAATTTAATGATGTATTATGTGTTCCAACCTTATCCTGCAACCTTCTATCTGTATATCAGATAACTTATTCAAGTGAAGGTAAAATCATTGAATTCTCACCTCATGATGTTTTAATTAAGGACCTAAGAGATCCTAGACATATTTTAGCTACTGGAATTGTTGATGATTCTACAAGGTTGTATAATTTTAACAACTTTGGGTCAGCAACTCTTCCCTCGGTATTTTTTGCTCATAATGATGAAGTGAGAAAACTTTGGCATGACCGATTTGGTCACTTAAACTATCGCTTCCTTCAAAATCTATGTAAAGAAAATATGGTGACAGGACTTCCTACGGTAACTTGTAGAGATGGTGTTTGTTCCGGATGTGTACTCGGAAAACATCATTGGGATAGTTTTGAAAAACGTGCCTCTTGGCACGCCTCAGCCCCTTTATAGCTTGTGCATAGTCATTTATGTGGTCCACTTCCAGTTGTTTCATTCTCTGGTTACAATTATTTCTTAACTTTCATTGATTATTTCTCCAGACGCACTTGTGTATACTTCTTAAAACTCAAGAGTGAAGTATTTAACATGTTCTTGGCCGTTAAGGCCTTTGTTGAGAAACAATCCGGACACCAAATTCTTAAGATAAGATCTGATAATGGCGAAGAATATGTTAACAACAAATTTATCAAATTTTTCATTGAGCGTGGAATTCAAATGCAACATACTGTTCCATATACTCCACAAAAAAATGGTGTAGCTGAAAGGAAGAATCACACCTTAAAGGAAATGGCTAATTGTATGCTTTAATCTAAAGGACTTAGTCTTAATTTTTGGGCAGAAGCAATTAACTGTGCAAATTACTTAGTAAATCGCACTCATACTAAGGTTTTAAAGAATACCACTCCATAAGAAGCATGGAGCTTAATTAAACCAGATGTAAGTCACTTTCATGTTTTTGGAAGTGAAGCCTCGACACATATTCCAGATGAGAAACATAAAGATTTAGAACCTAAGAGTGAAAAATGTATTTTTGTTGGGTATTCTGAAGATGTCAAAGGATATAGACTTATTGCACTTAAGTCCAAAAATGTTATCATTAGAAGAGATGTAAGGTTTGCTGAAAATATATCAGCCTACGAGCCTAGTTCGGTGGATGTTCCACCTCTCTCTGTCCCTTCTACTTCTTAAAAAATTTCTTCTTCAGATGATGATAACGAGGAGGACAATCCCCCCCCACCTTCTTAGGATCCTCCTTCACCTCCTCAGCTTCCAAAATGGGTCCATGCTACTTGGGATGCAGCAGGTGATCTCACTGGTGATCCTACAGATCAATGACGTACATGTTCTCAGTTCTATAGAGCCTCTTCTTTACTGGCTCAAACTTCAACGAATTATGATCTTGACACCTTTGCAAAAGATTCAGGCCTTCCCGATTGGGATGCAGCTATGAATGAAGAATATTGTTCATTATTGGCAAATGATACATGGGATCTTGTTCCTCTTCCAAAGGGACGAAAACTTGTTAGATGCAAATGGGTTTACAGAACCAAGTTTGGACTGGATGGAAAAGTTGATAAACATAAAGCTCTTCTTGTTGCTAAGGGTTTTTCACAAGTTGAAGGCATTGGCTATACTGAAACCTTCTCCCCTGTTTCCAAAATGAACTCTATCTTCCTTGTTCTTTTCCTTGCTGTCTCTTTCAAATGGGAAGTCCATTAGATGGATGTTAAATCTGCCTTCTTGCATGGGGACTTGCACAAAGAAATATATATGGAACAACCTCCTAGATTTATTAAAAAAGACTCCAACCTTGTATGTCGGCTTAATAAATCCCTTTATGGTCTCAAGCAAGCCCCTCGAGCTTGGTATGCCAAAATGGATATATTTCTTTTAGATATTGGCATTTCTAGGTGTCATTATGACAATACTATCTACACTAAGAAAGTGGGTAAGTTTCTTATCATTCTTGTTCTTTATGTTGATGATCTTATCCTTACTATTAGTGATCCCAACATTATAAACCATGTGAAGTCTAGCCTTAAAAAGAAGTTTGAAATGACATACTTAGGACACTTGCATTATTTCTTGGTCTTCAAGTCTTGCAATCCAAGGAAGGTATTTCCCTTTCCCAGTCCAAGTATGCCTATGATCTTCTACGCCACTTTCACATGGAAGACTATAAGCCATCCCCTTCTCCCTTTTAGTTTGGAGTCAAACTTTTAGCCACTTGTAGTCCCCCTGAAGTTGATGCTACCTTATACCGTCAGCTTGTAGGAAAACTTTTGTATCTAACCCATACTCATCTTCACCTTTCCTTTGTTGTTGGACTTATTGCGTAGTTTATGCAAAACCCACATGAAAGTCATTGGAAAGCAGCTAAAAGAGTACTTCGTTATGTTCGAGGTACAGTTTAGTTTGGGATTCATTACAGTGCATAAGCATCTCCTCTATTGGTTAGTTTCACTAATTCTGATTGGGTTGGTGACCCTGATGATTGGAAGTCTACTGCAGGTTATGTCTTCACTCTTGGTTCTGGACCTATTACATGGGATTGCAAGAAACAAAGTGCCATTTCTCTTTCTTCAGTAGAAGCAGAGTATCGTGGTGCCGTAGAAGCTAGTAAGGAAGCCTTGTGGCTTTGTCAGATCCTGTAAGAGTTTGGCTTTCAGCAGCAACATCTGACTACGCTTTGGTGTGATAATCAAAGTTCCATTCAACTATGCAAAGATCTAGTCCAACATCAGCACAACAAACACATTAAACTACACATGAACTTCATCAGAAAGCTCATTCACGACCATTTTCTTGAAGTGCAATATTTTTCAACAGATGATAAAGTTGCAGACATCTTTACAAAGGCTCTTACATAGGCGAAGTTTACTAAAATTCGATTTATGGTTGGAGTTCAGCAAGTTGTCACTAAGGGGGGATAGGCTCTAATGCCTCCTGCCTTCTCCTATTGTGTCATATTTGTACATCCTTCAATCCTATCCCAAGTTGTTCTTAAGGGGGGATGTTAGGATATTCCAACACATAGGAAATAGTTAATTATAACTTGGTCTAGTGTAGAGTTAGGTAAAGTGTGTTTCTTTACTATGTACTTTTGTAACTTACAATCTGACGATCATGATATGTTCTAGACATTAAGTGATCCAACGGTTCATTCTCTCCTCAGTATTACTAACACTTGATCCATGGCTTAACACTCGATTGGTCCATGATCTCTGTTTAGAGAGCATGGAGGGTCATTTGTAGGGTGACCATTCATGAGAGAAGCTTATGTAAATTTTCTTTATTTTATTAATAAATTGCCTGAAGTGGCCGCGTTGGCTCAGGCCATGGATTGTTTCCCTCTTAGAGTGTTTTAACCACATCAAGAATACTGGTGTATTGATCTGTGATCTGTTTGTGAGCGGTGTCCTTTGGTGTTCTATCTAAGGAACTTACCTTGTAAATTCCTACAAGTCAGCAGTCCGTACGCTTACAAGGTCATGCCACTTGACAAGTTTTTATTAGTTCTCACCGGACAATATATGGTTGACACTTGGCACTATTTTATTGGTTGACATGTGGTTGCTTTGTACTGGTTCTTGGGTTGCTGTGGTGAGCCAACGAGGAAGTGCCACATGGCATCCTCATGGAGAATTAAAAATTTTATGTGAAGGAAGACAACCTCCCCATGATTTGAACCTGCAGCCTCTTCTTTACAAACAAAGCACCTTTACTAACTCAGATATGCATTGTTTCTTGTTAAAATACCCTTCGAATACATTTTTAAGTTTTAACTCGCGTGCTTTGGGAAAGGGGTCGGGGCTAAGCCCTAGCCCTTGGTCCTCTAGTGCCATAGGACCACGGGTGGGGGCCAAGGGCTGGGCCTTAGCCCAGCCCACAGTCTCATGCATACTACAATATGACCAACGCTTAAGCTTAAAGGTGCCGGTAGAGAATGGGGCTAGCTCAAGGTCGTATGGTCCTCCATATGACCATACCAGTGGAAAATAGGGCTAAGTACGAATTTTAACTATCCTACAATTTCGACTATGGATTAGGAATATAGGCGAGGTTTGCATGCAGTTTCCGCGTTCGGGGCACACAGGCCGGGTTTAGTTTGAATTGTAGGATTATTAACAACATAATTGGGTAGAAACTTAAAACAATGATATCTTAATGAATTTTTGGCCAAATGAGGTGCAAAAAGAGTCAAAACAGGGGTTTTCGATAGTGTTGGATCCATTGAAGACATTAGTTCTTTTGTTTGATATTTCTAAAATCTTGTTATTATACTTTTTATTATGAATTTAGATCTCTTATCCAATTTTTATTTTAAAATTTTAAAACTAATTTTGTTCAATTTTCTTTTTTGATCTTCTAGATCGTAGGGAGTGCAAGAAAAGAGCATACTCAACAATATTGAAACTCTTTATTCAAAAACAAAGAAAAAAGATTCAATCTCTAACTTCAAATTGTGGCTTTCAAAACACTATTTGTCTCCTTCTCAAATATTCCTTCTCTTTCTTCATCTTCCTGCAATTAATTAATGAGTTGGGTTGCTCTTATTGCACAACAAAAAAATTGCAAATAAAATTAAATCTAACTTAAAAACTTAAAAAAGCATATTACCAAACTCGGTTTTTATTCATTGATTCTCTCCTACTCTACTCTACTGGAAATAAAAAATTTGTTTCAAGTGTATGCATATTTCCAGTGTAACCATGTGCGTAATAGGAGTAAAAATATATTCATGCTTAGTTTTAAAAAATATGCATTAAAACATATCAAAGAATAAAAAGCCAATTGTTTTGATAATGCAATTAAGAAATAAGGTGATTTAATCCTTGATTGGAACCATCTTTCAATAAGGCCATGACATTCCTGATTTCTTTCTTGGTTTAAATCACTTTGAATATCCTCCTTTATTATGCATTCCTCAAATTCTAGTAGTTTCTCCCCATCAACAATATTGCATGATTCTTCAGTCTCTTCAACAAATTGACAAGAGGAATCAAAAGAGACTTGAAGATCTTCTTGTGGAGGTGGAGAGACAGATAAATTTTTAAATGCAGTTAAAATATACTATTCCTGAGAAGTAGATATCCCAGCTATTGCTAGGATTTGAGAGAGTTCTTGGAAGGACATTCTTCAAACTCCTTAAGTGTCTGTGAATTACTATATCTGGTTGATAATTCCTATCGCGCACACATATTAGTACGAAGTTTTGAAAAATTATTAAAATATAAAATGAAAAATGATTTTAACATGCATTTAACCATGCATCTAAAAATGAATGCAACTATAATGAGTTATCTAAACTTAAAAATAAACACTTATGTATACCTCCCCAACAACAATGCCAAAATTTTGGGTGATTTAATTGCGAGTTAAATCCCTATCATTAATTGTCAACCCGGGGTTCGTATAACTGACGAGGTATATGTGTACTATATGCACTAGGTGGTTATTTATTAGAATAGATTAATCTAATGCAGTTAAAACTAATTACAAAACAAATTAAATCAATCCAATCAAACCAAATTGAAATCACACTTGCATAAAGGAAATCACACTTGCTTGAAAATGAAATCACACTTGCAGAATTGAAATCACACTTGCATAAATGAAATCACACCACACTTGCTGAATTGAAATCACACTCACACATGCTGAAATGAAATCACACTTGCTGAAAGGAAAAGCACACTTGCATAAAATGAAAACACACTTGCTGAATTGAAATGAAATAAAATAACTACACTATGTTACCAATATGTACAAATATGTGCAAACTGTGGTTGATGGGGGCCCTCCATTCCTCAACAAGCACACCGAACAACTATCACATCTTGGAGATCAAAGTAGCAGTATGTATTTCATAAAGATGAAGTTACAATATATTACAAGAATTCTCTCTCCTCACTTTACAAATCACATCTTGGATGGAACTTGAAACCTCCAACTAACAACTCTAACACCTAACACCTAACAACAACAATAACTAGTTACAATTGACAACTAACAACCCTTTGCATGAAGGGTGCACTCCTATTTATACAAAAAATGAGGATAAATATACAATAAATATAGATCCTTAGATCTCTCCTAAATCCACATTTATCTCTTTGTGGTTACAACCAATCACCTAAAAATGTAAGATACAAATCCTCTTATCCATGATTCTTCTCCTTTGAATGTGCATAGTTAATGATCCACATCTTCTATAATTACTCCACAAATCTTCATGAGTTGGAATTTGAAATTCGAATTTGTGGTTGGGTGGCCAAGTAGGACCCTTCTAGAATCTCCAAGTAGGCCTACAATATCACAAAACTCATAACAATTTTAGATATATATGAAAATATGTTAATTTCCTAACGTTTAATCACAAATTCACTTATAATACTTAAAATCAATGACTTGGAAAATAATAATGATAAGCCCATGTAATGATGAAAATGGTTACTTAATGTATGGTTATGGGGTTATAGAGTTACAGAATAAGGATAAAATGATGGAAATGAAAGTGAAAGTGGATGAAATTTTGGAGGCCCAACAAAGGCCATGCATTATTTAGGGAAGGTTGATAGAGGTCCCCAAACACCACTTTCATCACTCATCCACTCGATCTAGCCAAGATTCATCTTCAAATTCCACTTTGCCTTACATGAAAAAATAAAAAAATCCTTTTTCATCAACTTTTCCACCACCTGCACCTCATCTTGATGATTTTAACCCTATCCTTATACCTCCTATGAATTTCCATCAATCCCACATGAAATAATGAGGTCTCGAAGAGGAATTAAATGACTGCTACAAGAAGAGGATTCGTCCTATAGTAGCCTGTACAGTTACAACAGAACTCAACATTTATTTTTACCACCCACTGAGCAGAAGATACAACCACCTTGAGCATCGCGAAGCCATTTCTAAAGTTGAGAAGGGACACATCCTCCTCAGGAGGTAGTCCATATACTCCACCAACGACAAATGGGGTACTGGGAAGAAACCTGCACACACAACAATTTTATCAGTCAAAGGATCATCAAGCTAAGAATACATGTGTAGAAACAAACAAAGGAAACCAACACCTTCAAGATCATCATATTATGAAGTGCAGCTCCAGAATGCAAGCATATCCAACAAATCGACATCACAAGTAGGTACAGGTATGCAATATTCTTCACCTATTCTCTTAAGCATGTTATGGTTGGAAATTTTTTGTTAATGCATAAGAGATGTAGGTTTATAAACTAAGGATGGGTCAACAGTGTCAGTCACCCTCAACCAGTTAAGTAACATCCTCCCTCCTCACTTTCCATACAATTGCATAGTACATGCATCATGTAGCAAAAACCTGAAGAGGTAAATTCCTTTGGAAAAAATGTTTTATTATATAATAAGGGCGAGGTAAGAGCAAAGGAAGTATTTCACTGAGATAGGGGGTATCATTCTTCTCTTTACATGACCAAAAATTGACCACCCTATCTCTACCTCTGCACCCTAGATTATTCAAAGAAAAATCTTGGAAATTCCTTTCAAATCATTTTAGGAGACATCAATAGGAACCATGGGGAGGAGGTTTCAACCAAAGGGGAAGCAAATTTTGACATCCATGAGAAGGCCAACCACTAGAGCATCCCTATCTAAGTATCTCAAAGCACAAACTACCATGCTACAGGAGAAAATATGGCTGCTACAGGAGAAACAAGCCTGCTACAAGAGAAACAAATTTGCTACAAGAGAAGACAGTGTGCTACAGGAAAGTCTAGAGAGCTACTAAAAGCCTAATTTTGAGAAACTTTACCCTAGATTTGAAGAGGTACATCTAAGAGAAGGGTAAGTACACATTTTTCTCTGCCATCTGTGGACAAGAAACCTACAAAACCTCTCATTCCTTCAACCAAAATTCTGATAGTAGTTTGAGAATAAAAAATTGAATGAGAATGTTTCTTTTGAGTTAAGAAAGATAAGAAAGGAAATGGAATTGTTTTTGAGTTGAGTCTGAAGTTTTCCTTCCTCTAACCAGTATGGATAAAATTGCTCTTTTACCGCTATAGCAGATTGAGAGTATTGGTTTGCCAAACTTTGGAAAAATCACAGTGACAATCTTGTGGGGTGATTTAAATTAAAGAGAGTCCACGAAATCATCAAGGATGATAATTTTCACATAAGTTGTGGAGAATGTTCAAAAACTTGTATCATGGGAAAATATTTTGGACATTAGCAGAGATACTTTTCTTAGGACACAAGCACAAGCCTAATTAGAACTTGGAGAAAATGATGGATCTACAGAAGAAGGACATGGAGAAGAAGAAGAATATAATGGAGAAAGAAGATGTGCCAAATTCCTTATGAGGTAGATTGGGATGTTAAGGAGGCCACTAGGGCCATGAATGAGGCAAACTGTAGGTCAATAAGTTACTCAGAGGATGAGCAACTCTTTCAGCAAGGGGGTATGATGGGCGTCCAAATTAGACATAAACTAAGGCCCATCCGACCATCCTTCAAGACATTAAACCTCTATTTTTTGTATTATATGACATATTTTTAGCTTTAATATGTTCATTATGAAGCTTTAGAGATAATTGCATATTTGTGCCTATTGTTTGGTCAATTTAGTGTCCTAAATTGCTCTACATAAATTATCAATCCGGTTATCATAAACTGATGAAGTGTAGTGCACTATATGTGCTAGATGGCCCTTCTTACTTCAGTGTTTTTGAGTTTTAAGTTGTTTTGGGGTTTTTAATCCTTTAATCCCTAATGATGTATAATGTATTTAACAAAAACCTTAAATCTGTTTCTGCTAAAGAAATGAAATGAGGACTAAGAGTGCTTAAAGTTAGATTTGGAAGTAAAGTTTAGTCAAGAAAAGGAAAATAGAGTTCCTATTTCTGCTCTTATTATTGTTTCCAAAACATGAACTAAAGGAACTTAAGAGTGAAGTTGCAACTACTGTCTAATCAGATTAATGAAATATTAAAAGTGAAATTGCAGCTATCTATGATGAAAACAAAACTAAAATGAGATTACAACTACTGCTTAGTCTATTGTAGAGTCAAAACTTAATGAAAAACTGAAAATGAAATTGGAACAAAAATAAATGAAAAACTAAGATTGAAAATGAAATTGCAACTAGTCTACTATAAAAACTAAATGAAGTGCTTTGTCACTCTGCTACACAATTTTGGGAGAACAACCTCCTTGTGATAACATTTTGAGGAATTCCATACTTCATTGTTCTAAGAAAATAAATAAATACAAAAATGCAGAAAAAGACTCATTACATAAGTGAAATATTCCACCACTTAGTTTAAGATGAACCATCAACTAGAAGGGCTTTTAGAAACATTCACCTATAACATGAGTCACTAAATTAATAATAAAATGACATTGATCAGTTTAATTACAAACCTAAAGACTAATGAACAACTAATGAAATAAATTACTCTACACTACTGAACTCAACTTCAAGCTACTGATGAAGAACCGAAAAGAAATTAAACCAAAAGACTATTCTGCACTGAAATAAGATGTTCTACATTAGTAGGAAAATAGTAAAAACTGCATTATGAACAAGGTTAGAAAATGGTTATAAACATCATGGAAAAATACAGTGAATTTACAACTTAATTATAAAATACAAAACAAAATAAAATGTAACCTTAACCAGTGCATGGGCCGTCTGCAACTACTCAGGTTATATGCACTTAATCAACACTCCAACAAATGCTTTCAGGTATCCATGAAACACAAAGTCTTTATATTGAAAACAAAGAATGAGTTCTCAAAACTACATAGCAGTAATCTGAACTTAACACATGAGCAAATTCGAACTAGTTATGTGTTCTTCACACAGGTATTTATAGAGAAATTATACAATTGTTTTATGGAGAAAAATGAGCTACAACAAAACACGTAGGCAGACAGGCCCACGAAATTATCTTCCGTAGTTGCTGGAGACATAAATCTAAGGTAATGGCTATTGGATTCAGTTTGCATAAGTGGTTGATGAAGTACGTGGCCTCAGGAAACTGCTTCGGATCCCACCACTGAGAAACGTGTACAAAAAAGAGTCCTGTTTGCCTTAGGTTTATATGTTTGACTTCCCTTTGACCGAAGTCTTCCTTGTTGACATGGTCTAGGTGAATAGGACACGATCCATGCCCTGATGTTTTCCAAGCTGCCCATGTAGTCATTTTCCCCTCTTAACACCTGGAACCTGCAAAAGCGTGGAGGTAGCTGCAGAACAGCCGATTAACTGCAGAATGTGTCTGCATTTCGTAGCTAAAAGACAAAAACTTATTCAAACAACAAACATAAAATTATAACATGTAAATCACTAAAATGTTCTCCTTGAGGCAATGTATAATGGTTATTGATGATGAGGATGCATTTTTCAAAGAAGAATGGATGAGAAAAGTTGCTAAGGAAAGGGCAGTTTTGGAGCTCAACATACCCCCACTGCAAGACTATTGCATGTCCCCATGTAATCAAAATTGTGAACTGCCTCCTCCTACTGCATTTGTTTTGAGACTTCAGCCAAAACATCCAACCTCTTCTTGCTTTTCTTTGCACCAACTACCATCCTTGGCTTCTTCATGAGAAATCTGTACTTGAGGTTAATAAGTGCCCTGTTTAGCTTCTTATTCTTCCTTTTTAGTTTTTTGTTCTTCTTGTGCCATAAACCCAAGTGAATCATAGTGTTATCATGGATAATCTTATCCAACTTGTTTTGTTCTTTTAAGGCTTCATTTTCTCTTTGGATGTGCCTATTTAGAACTTCTAGCTCATAGATCTCCTGTGTAAGGGAGCTAGTTAAGGTTTCTTGTGAGGTGGCAGCTGCTCTGGATTAGCTGAAGTCACTGGGTCTATTGATGTACTCTTTTTCTCCAATGACTCTATGTAGTCATAAATTTGCTATTGGATTGGATCAATACCAAGAGAGGCTCTTCTTGGGCTGCTCTCAAACTTTTGTGGAGGAGAGTTCTATGGGATTTTCTCATATGGAATATTGTTAGGGGACTAAGTTGGAGTTTCTCCCTCTAAATCTATAAACTGGGTCTCTTTTGATTTCATTTTCTTCACTTTTCCCCGAAGTCTAGAACTCCTCCTCAAGTTTTGGGAGCCTATGATCTCTTCCTCTGTAACCTATTTCCTTTTTCCTTTCTCCTTATCTTTCTTCAGCTATTCCCTGATTTTGATTAGTCTCTCAGAAAGCAGTTGTTCATCCTCCTTAGGTGATGAAGGTTCAGGAATATCCTTGTGGATTTCTTCAACCTTTTCTTTCATTTTTCTCCTCTACTTAGTCTGCTTTCTGATCTTTGTTAATTTCTCAGAGATTGGCTCTTCTTCATCATTTTTCTGTGCTAAAGTTTTAGGGGTGTTTTGAATGGTGAGACTGGTCTTCCTTCTCCTACTTCTTTTTACAGGACTTCCCTCAGGCAATTCTGGAGCATCTTGGAAGAAGTTCCTTACCAAAAAGTCCTCCCATGTGTCCCCTACACTTCTCAAATGAAATTCAACTAAAATCTTCACTAGTCCATGGTGATATAGAGTGGTTTCTATTGACTCAACTTTCTTTTGAACATTAGTTGCCATTCTTCTCAGACTATTCAACAGGAAAAAGGGTAGATTGAGGGTTCCATCTTCTAGAAAATTCATTAACAGTCGTATATGATATACATACATAGAACCAAACCTCCCTTCGCATGTAATAAACTTTTGCAAAATTAACAACATGCTACTCCATTTGTTTTTAAGTGCAGAGATTGGAATCCCTTTTCTAAAAACTGAAGTGTCCATACCTGGATTTTTAAGAATGACCTTCTAGGATTCATCATGAAACTCTTTGTTCTTAAACCACCTTTCTCCTAGCCTTGGGAGTTCTGTTGCTTCAGATATAAAGGAATCGATAACTGCAAATTTGATGTCACCTATTTCCACGTCCATTCCATCAAATGACCTAGCAAAGGCTTTGGTGATTTCCTTATGGTAACCGTTGATTTTTTCAATAACCAACTAGCCTTCTGTAACATTCCTTTCAGCTGCGGATAACCCTCCATATACTTCACCCCTATGGTTTCAGTTCTAACAATGAGCCCCATAACCTCTGTTCTCGTCTACTCTTCAAAATTCCCTTCACTGTCTGAGAAATGGAGTGACTACGTAAAGAGGACTGTGTATACGAAAATGGAGCAACTGGGTGGATAGAAATAGAACGATTATGGATATGGAAACGGAGTGACAATGTATATGGAAGCAAGATGACTGTGAATAAAATGGCTGTATATATAGAATATATGGAAATAAAGTAGCTATACACATAAACTGTGTGAAAAACAAAATGACTGTATGCATAAAGTATATGAAAACAGAGTGACTGTATGCATAATAAGGCTATGAAAGTATGACAAAAAAACTTGGTGTAATAAATAAATAGTCAGGGTTTTGAAGAGTCGTATATAGATAGGTCATGTTGTTAATCTACTCATTAACAGGTGTGGCTGTAAAAGTTCGATTAAGTATGAGTCATGGAGTTTAAAATGGAGATTAGTTATGAAGGCATCATTGGACCGTTTGGCATTGAAGACGGAAGGTGTGGCGGAGTCATCGTGGCAGTCAAATCACATAATGATTAATCAAGGAGACATGTGATCATACAAGTTATACAAACTTATGTTTTTGTATTGCTTTTTGAAGTAAGTTTTTGTTTTTACCTTTGGAACCTTACCTTTCGCTTGCTAATATCTTGATGTTTGCTTCCACAGGTGCTTTGGGTGTGATTGGTATTCAAAGTTGTTTTCTCTTCAATTCCCTGTATATGAGATTTTATTATGAACTGGCCTCTTTGTGGTTGGACTGATAATAAAACTGTTGCTGCAGAATAAGATTAGCTGCAGAATAGGATCAGCTACGGAACGGGAACAACTGCAGAACATGGAAACAACTGCAGAATGTAAAATAGAGAATAAAATATGGCTTATGAATGAATGAAATGGAAATGGCTGTGTGAGTGAAAATATGAAAAGATGATAAATGAAAAATAGAGATGAAAGAAATGCTGGAGAAGAAAAATTTATTGGTGGAATATGGCAATGGAGTGAAGTGAAACTTGTAAAAGTAAAACAGAGTGAAATGAGATAATGAATTTTTCAGAATGCACAATGAGTCACCATTTTTTCAGAAAAGAAATGAAAAATATAGGGTGTCAGAGTCTTCTGATTTTCACCCTGTATTTTCTGTATAAGCATGCCAATCAGTGATTGGTTTTCAACCTTATACAAATTATTATTATTATTATTTTTAGATAGGAAAAGCAAAGACTAAGTTGGTGGAGAAGAAGGATTCTTCTTCACCAACTTCATTTCAGAGTTTTTCTGAAAGATCTTGATGAACTCCTCCTTTGAGATTAGTTTTTGATAAATTTTCAATCTATGACCATTCACAAGGAGAGGAGTTTGACTTTCATCTATTGTTCTGATCTTTACTACTCCATTACTAAAAACTTTTTCAATCTCATATGGCCCAAGCCAATGATTTTGAAACTTCCCTTGAAAATCTTTAAACATTGAATCAAATAACAATGCCCGATCTCCCTCTTGAAACTTCTTGTCCTTGATGTATTTGTCATGCCATTTAGCCCTTTGTTGCTGGACTAGACCAGTCCTTTGAACAACTTCTTGTCTGATTTCATCAAGTTCATTTAATTGCTCCAGTCTATGTCTTTGAGCTTCTGATAAATCCATCCCCAACTGAACTGCCATCTTGAAAGTTTTGACTTGGAACTCTATAGGGAACAAGACTTGCTTCCCATAAACAAGTTCATAGGGTGTATGTCCAGTTGTGTTCCTCCATGTAGTTCTATAGGCCCATAAGGCTTCAGGAAGCCTTTCTGCCCAATCTCTTCTATGTAGATGCATAGTCTTGGTGAGGATTCCTTCAATCACTTTATTTGTAGACTCCACTTGACCATTTGCTTGTGGATGATATGGAGTAGATTTCCTATGCTTTATCTTGTACTCCTCCATAAGCCTTTCCATCATGTTGGATGTGAATTGAGATCCCTGATCTGTCACAATTTCTCTTGGAACACCAAAGCGAGTAAAGATATCCTCAAAAAGAAAACTAACTACAGATTTTTCATTAGCAAAAAGTAATGCTTTGGCCTCTACCCATTTGGTGACATAATCAGTGCATACCAATATATACTTTTTCTGCTTGGATGGAGGATTAATAGGTCCAATAGAGTCTAAATCCCATTTTTCAAAGGGTTTGATAAGTACCTGAGTTTGTAATGTCATTTCATTTGAGGAAGCAGGTTTCCCTACCCTTTGGAAGCTTTCACACCTCCTGACATATTCTTTAGCATCTTTGAAGATGGATGGCCAATAATATCCTAAAGAAAGGATTTTATAGGCTATCCTTTTGTCAGCAAAGTGTCCACCACACGGCTCATCATGACATGCTTTGAGAATATCGGGCATTTCATCTTCCCTGACACACCTTCTGATCATAAGATCTGGCCCTGTTTTATACAATTCATTAGTGATCCATGAATATCTTGCACTTTCTTGAATAATCTTTCTTTTCTCTCTAGGAAACAAATGTGAAGGTAACTTCCCTGTAACCAAGTAATTAGCAATATCTGCAAACCAAGGAGTTTAAGTAGTTATTGCAAAGAGATATTCATCAGGAAACTTATCTTCAATTGGAGAGTCTTCTTTGATATTCTGAATCCTGGACAAGAAATCAGCAACTGTGTTTTGTTTTCCAGGTCTCTCTAGCACAGTAATGTTGAATTCTTGCAAAATTAAAAGCCATCTTGTAACTCTGCCATTAGTAATAGGTGTATTCATCAAATATCTAATTGCAGAGTGATCTGTATGAACAAAGGTTTCATAGCCTGTTATATAGTGTCTGAACTTGTTAATTGCATGAACAACAACTAAGAATTCCTTTTCAGTCACAGTATAATTCAACTCAGTGAGAGTCAAATTCTTACTTGTATAGTAAATGGCATAAGGTATCAAATCTTTTTGTCCCAATATAGCTCCCAGAGCTGTATTTGAAGTATCTGTAGAAATATGGAAAGGAAGTTTCCAATTTGGTCCTCTTAAAATAGGTGCTTCAGATATTTTTGCTTTCAAGGTTTCAAATGCTAGTTGTAAATTAGGATTCCACTTGAATTCACAATATTTTGTAAGAAACTTGAAGAGTGGAGATGTTATTTTAGTGAAGTTTTCTAGAAATCTTCTATAGTATCTTGTAAATCCTAGAAAACTTCTAACATCCCTTTGGCAACTTGGAATTGATAACTTAGAGATGACTTAAACTTTAGAGTTGTCAACTTTAATCCCATCTCCTGAAATGTGATGTCCTAAAACAATACCTTCTGTAAACATCATAAAGCATTTTTCATGGCTTAGTGAAAGGTTTGTTTCTTTACATCTTTTAAGGACTTTTTCTAAATTTTCCAAAGCTTCTTCAAATGTTTTACCATAGACTGTAAAATCATCCATATATACCTCTACACAATCATGTATTAGATGAGAAAAAATTCCTAGTATTGCTCTTTGAAATGCTGCAGGTGCATTACATAACCCAAAAGGAAGTAATCGGTAGGAAAAAGTTCCCCATGGACAAGTAAATGTGGTTTTATCCTGATCCTCAAGTGCTACCTGAATTTGATTATAACCACTAAAACGATCCAAGAATGAGAAATACTTCTTACCTGCTAATGTATCTAATACCTGATCTATAAAGGGCAAAGGAAAGTGATATTTCAAGGTTGCTTTATTCAATTCTTGGTAATCAATGCACACCCTCCATTTACCATTCTTTTTAGGCACAATTACCAAAGGAGAAACCCATTGGCTATCTGAAATTGGGAAAATGAAGTTTACATTGAGTAATTTTTGGAGCTCTTCTTTCACAATTTCCCTAAGATTTGGATTCATTCTTCTCTGAGGTTGTCTGATTGGTCTACTACTTTCCTCAATATAGATATGATGGATACAAGTCTTAGGATCAATACCTTTCATGTCGGTGTATTCCCATGCAAATGCAACAGAATGTTTTTGTAATGTTTTGGTTAGCTCTTCTTGTTGTAGTTTCTCCAAGTTTTTGTTTATGTTTAATGTCCTACCTGGAAAAATTTCAATTGTAGAGCTACCAAACTCTTCCATAGAATAGAGAGAAATCTACCTAGATGACAAGTATTCAACATTAGATTTTTCTTGGAATTGTGCATGATCATATTCTGAAGATGTTTCAAAATTTTCCAATGTGTTCAAAATTTGACTATCTTCACTAATTTCTGACATAGTAAAGAGAGGCTGAATATCATCTTCATCATCAATCCATCCCTTATCCTCTATTTCTGTTATTGGTTTTGCTGGAGGATACAAAGGAAATTTCTTTGTTGAATTACCATAAGAAATATACATGTCACCAGATCTACAACTAATAAAGGCATCCGCTGTGGCCAGCCAAGGTCTTCCTAATATGAGTGGGTGTCCTCCTAGATTATTCTTGGGAGTTAAAATCATGAAATCAATAGGATATTCCCAAGAATCTAAGGATACTGAAATGTCTTCTAGCACACCATCTAGTTTGATTACTGATCTATTTGCAAGTTGTAGCAAGGTAGGTGTGTAAAGAAGATTAGGAAGTTTAAGTTGTTCCATAGTTTGTCTACTCATAATGTTTATTGCTGCCCCTAAGTCAATCAATGTGTTTGGAATTTCAATTCCATTTATATGTGTTTTGACAATTAGACTTCTTGGATCCACATATTTCTGCATGGCAATCTTTCCCATCATGATGTTTGTTATCTTTCCTACCAGGTGAATTCTTTTTGTTTCTCTTGGTTTCCTTCCTGGTCTTTTAATGCTCAACTCCTTTATTGTCTTGGCTAGAATAGGAATTTCTCTAATGGCTTGTAACAAAGGAATTTTGATACAAACATTCTTCAATTCATCTAGAAAGTCATAATTGGGCAACAAGATCTGTTTCTCTACCCCTCTATCAATTTGTAATCTCTCAGGAAAAGGAGGTGTAGAAGTAGATACTGGTTGCTCAATGACAGGAGTTGTGTTTATTGATTCTTTTTGTTTTACTTTTTCAATGTTTTTGTTTTGGAGGGATGTTCCCTCGAAACTTTTCTTAACTTTTAGAGAGCCTTCCTCAGAGATATCTTGTTCTTGAATGACTATAGAAGGTTTTTCCTTTTCTAATATCCTACCAGATCTAAGTTGAACATCATTAAGATCTAGAGGAGTAATCATGTAAGTTGGAAATTGTTGTCCTTCTACCATGTAAGCATTCTGAGGGTTTTTATTATTGGGGTTTGGCAATGGTTGGGTAGGTAGCTGATTTGGTTTTTGTTGAAATGGAAGTAAGAGTTGAGGATTTTGACTTTGTTGTGGAGGTTGTTGTGGAAAGGGTAATGAAAGTTGAGGGTTCTGATTTTGAAGTTGTGGTTGCTGATTTTGCTATTGATTTTGTGTGGTAGGATAACTCTGATAGGATGGAGGATATTGATAATATTTAGCAAATCTTCCATAAGGATTTTGTATCCCTTGCACCCATGGTTGACATTGAGGTTGGGATTGAGGTTGAGGCCAAGGTTGCTACCAAGAATTCCAATTTGGTGGAGGTTGAAGATACATTGGATTGTTAAATCATTGATTTTGTGGCCCCTGCCAAGGTCTTCTTGCAACAAAACAAAGAGGTTCTGCAGAATTTGGGATTGTTTCCTCTTGAAAGACAGCCTTAAAACCTGGGATTGAGGGACAACTCTTGGTCCCATGGCTTTCTGAACAATCATACAAGTTTCTACAATTTTTGCATCTAAAGGGCATTCCCTTAGAGCATGTTTCTTTCTGCATTTTGGACAAAAGATGGCTAAAGAATCAGTCTCTGTTTTCTGCTTGTTTTGAATTTTAAGGGTGTCTAGATGCTCACTAAGGCTCCCTAAAATGTCAGTTTTGAACTCATAGAGCATATTGCCAATTTCTACCCTACTTACAGATCCAGTTGCAGATTTGTTTTCTCTAACAAGAGAAGGATCTCTTGGCCCTTTCCCAGTTTTAGATTTCCCTCTTGAGAGATGAACACATAGTTTTGCTATGTTGCTCAATGGAAGTTGAGAGATATCTCTCTTCCCCATCATGTTAAGGATATCTATCCACTCATCTCTAATGGCCTTTAACAAAAAAGCTTTCAAAGTTTCTTCATCTAAATTGTTCATTTTTTCTCTTTTCAAATTATAGTTGAATCTCTCAAGCAAATCCTCTAATTTTTCATCCTCTTTTTGCATTATTTTGAACACCTCATCCTTATGATTGGTAGGCATACAATAATCCAAGTATCTATCCAAAAATGCCTTTTTCATTTCATTCCATGTTCTAATGGATTGAATGACTAACCCCAAGAACTATTTCAAAGTAGCCCCTTTTAGTGTTGAAGGGAACAATTTGAGTTTTTGAGAGTTTTCTAGATAGTCATAAGTTCTGCATAAGACTTCAAACTCAAACAAAAATGTTTCAGGATCCCCACTTCTCAACCCATAAAAGTTTGGGAGGACAGATGGTGAGATGTTTTTCATTGTGGTATGTGTTTCCTCATCCACTATATGGAATCCAAATGAGTTATCTACTTCCCTATTTCCTCTACCTCCTCCATTATTACCTCTACCTCCTCCATTGTTTCCTCTACCCCCTCCTCCAAACAGTGAGAATTCTCCATCTTGTTGCTCTTCTGCCATTATGGTTTCTTCAGAGTCAGTATAAGGTTCAGCTTGCAAGGTTATTCCCTCCTCCTCTGGTTCTTCTATTAATGGACTATGGGAGAGAGTTTCTACTTCTTCTTCTTCACTAGGTATTCATACTTCTTCAACTACAATAGGCTCCCCTGTAGAGGTGAAAAAGGTCTTCTCTCCTAGGTCTATTTTAGTAGATGAAGTAGGAGAATCTTCTAATTGAATTTCTACCCCTTGAATTCCAGGAATCCTATGGCTGGGAGTATGAGTCTGGGATGTAGGTGTGTCTTTTCTAACTCTTGGTGGAGTAGGTGGAGTTGTGGGAATTGAACTTCTGCCCCTAGCTATAAATATACCCCTAGAGTCTCTTTCTCTATGCATGTCATTGTTTTGTTTTGTTGTTTTTTTTGTTTTTTTTTGTTTTTTTTATGAATGTAAGAGATAAGGCTACCTAGTTACAATTCCCCGGCAACAGTGCCAAAATGTTTGGTCAATTTAGTGTCCTAAATTTCTCTACATAAATTATCAATCTAGGTATCGTAAACTGATGAAGTGTAGTGCACTATATGTGCTAGATGGCCCTTCTTACTTCAATGTTTTTGAGTTTTAAGTTGTTTTGGGGTTTTTAATCCTTTAATCCCTAATGATGTACAATGTATTTAACAAAAACCTTAAATCTACTTCTGCTAAAGAAATGAAATGAGGACTAAGAGTGCTTAAAGTCAGATTTGGAAGTAAAGTTTAGTCAAGAAAAGGAAAACAGAGTTCCTATTTCTGCTCTTATTATTGTTTCCAAAACATGAACTAAAGGAACTTAAGAGTGAAGTTGCAACTACTGTCTAATCAGCTTAATGAAATATTAAAAGTGAAATTGCAGCTATCTATGATGAAAACAAAACTAAAATGAAATACTGAAAATGAGATTACAACTATTGTTTAGTCTATTGCAGAATCAAAACTTAATGAAAAACTGAAAATGAAATTGCAACAAAACTAAATGAAAAACTAAGATTGAAAATGAAATTGCAACTAGTCTACTATAAAAACTAAATGAAGTGCTTTGTCACTTTGCTACACAATTTTGGGAGAACAACCTCCTTGTGATAAAATTTTGAGGAATTCCATACTTCAATGTTCTAAGAAAAAAAATACAAAAATGCAGAAAAAGACTCATTACATAAGTGAAATATTCCACCACTTAGTTTAAGATGAATCATCAACTAGAAGGGCTTTTAGAAACATTCACCTACAACATGAGTCATTAAACTAATAATAAAATGACATTGATTAGTTTAATTACAAACCTAAAGACTAATGAACAGCTAATGAAGTAAATTACTCTACACTATTGAACTCAACTTCAAGCTACTGATGAAGAACTGAAAAGAAATTAAACCAAAAGACTATTCTGTATTGAAATAAGTTGTTCTGCATTAGTAGGAAAATAGTAAAAATTGCATTATGAACAGGGTTAGCAAATGGTTATAAACATCATGGAAAAATAGAGTGAATTTACAGCTTAATTATAAAAGACAAAACAAAATAAAATGTAACCTTAACTAGTGCAGGGGCCCTCTGCAACTGCTCAGGTTATATGCACTTAATCAACACTCCAACAAACGCTTTTAGGTATCCATGAAACACACAGTCTTTATATTGAAAACAAAGAATGAGTTCTCAAAACTACAGAGCGGTAATCTGAACTTAACACATAAGCAAATTTGAACTGGTTCTGAGTTCTTCACACAGGTATTTATAGAGAAATTATACAACTGTTTTATGGAGAAAAATGAGCTATAGCAAAACACGTAGGCAGACAGGCCCACAGAATTCTCTTCCTTAGTTGCTGGAGACATAAATCTAAGGTAATGGCTGTTGGATTCAGTTTGCACAAGTGGATGATGAAGTCTGTGGCCTCAGGAAACTGCTTCAGATCCCATCACTAAGAAACGTGTACAAAACAGAGCCCTGTTTGCCTTAGGTTTCTATGTTTGACTTCCCTTTGACCGGAGTCTTCCTTGTCGACTTGGGTCAGGTGAATAGGACACGATCCATGCCCTGATGTTTTCCAAGCTGCCCATGTAGTCATTTTCCCCTCTTGACACCTGGAACCTGCAAAAGTGTGGAGGTAGTTGCGGAACAGCCGATTAGCTGCAGAATGTGGTTGTGTTTCGTAGCTAAAAGACAAAAACTTATTCAAACAACAAACATAAAAGTATAACATGTAAATCACTAAAATTTTCTCCTTGAGGCAATGCATAATGGTTATTGATGATGAGGATGCATTTTTCAAAGAAGAATGGATGAGAAAATTTGCTAAGGAAAGGGCATTTTTGGAGCTCAACGCCTATATTATTTATTTTTGTAGAATATTGTGAGAATATTGGAAGATTATGAAGATTTGGAGGAGGAGATAATCTAGGGACTTTCTTCCTACTACAGTAAGTTCAAGACTGGATAATAAATCAATATGATATTATAAAATTATTGCACAAATTTTGGAGCTCCAGTGATTGAGAAAATATAGGAATGTGTTCCCTGTCATTTAATGCAGATTCCTAGTGTTGGGAACCAGATCCACTATTTGAGGGATTTTGGAGGGGAAAGCTTCCTCCTTTCAAGGAGAATGCTTCCTCATCATTTTGTATAAGTACCAATTCGAATTTTCCTCTAGGGGCATGTATTTTTAGTCTTATTGTGGAGAAAACTTGTATTTTTGCAGCTCCACTTTCATTTCTAGCAGGGATGAACTTGGATTGATTCAAATAATGAAGTTTGGTGCAATTTTTAGCTTCTAAAGCTTAGTCTCCTTCATAGGACTCTGAGTATCCTTGGTTTTTTCCATCCCAGGAGCCTCAAAGCCCTTTTTTAAATTTTTCTTTTTTTCTTTTCACTTCTTATTCACATGCATCTCTTATTCTTTTTTTTTCCTATTTCTGCATTTAGTATTGATGCTTCTTTTGTTGTAGGATTGGGTTAAATGTTTGAATTTATTTTGCAGTTTATTTACAGATTACAAGCATGATGCATCCTTAGAACAACTTTGAAAATTCATCTTCATCATTGAGCTACTGGATTGGTTTACTAGTTCACAAATCTAGAAGAACTGGAAGTCCCTTATAGAAAAATATGTTGAGATTGCAACACGATGATGGAGCTTAGTGAAAAGAGTCACCTTCACTAAGTGGGCCTGCAGACAAATTATGGCGCAAGTTCTATTTTTGGATCCCAGCAGGGATGATCACAGCAGGAGTGGCCACAGCAGGGATGATCACAGCAGGAGTGACCACAGCAGGAGTGATCACAGTAGGAGTGACCATAGCAGGAGTGATCATAGCAGGGGTGATCAAAGTCTATTTTTAGACTGGCTGTCCAAAATAGAAAAGTCAAATATTATTGTCTCATAATAATATTTGGACTATAAACTTGATCTTATTCTCTTGGAGCACTTCAGTTTGAGCTACAGATGTGGCCCATGCAACTGTCAAAAGGAAGTACGCTTTTCTTATGAGTCAGTTGAGTTGTTGCATGCATGACTTCAGTTAGAACTCAATCAGTTGAGTTTGGTGGAGTTGATTGTGGAGTTGATGGAGTTGTGTTCAGTTTGACTTGGTTAAACTAGTTGTAGTTAGTCTAACTGCAAATAGACTAATGATGAGTTGTTAAACTAATTATTAACTCATAATACAACCATAGAATACATCAGTTAACTGAATTGCATGTCAGTGCATGTTCAGTTCAACAGGGACAGGTGTTAGAGAATCAGATTGCTATCAGTTGTGACTATAGTTGTGCATGAGGATTTGCACAATCAAGGGATTGAGTATGCCAATGAGTTTGCTCATGTATTTGCCCAGTAATATAGCCTCTGCTCACGTCTAACACAGTGTGAGTGATTCTTTGGAGGTGAAATACGAGTTTGGTAAACCATTCTCATTCATTCTTGAGCAGGTATTTAGCAGTGGAGGCAGGCAAGCAGTGGAATAGATTTGGAGATCAGATCTTAGCTGTATTGTGTGTAACAGGTGGAGCTAGTACTGGATTGCTTGTGATAAGCATTGTACTTTGTAATGTTACATGGTCTCAATCATTAATATACAGATAGTTGGGGTTTTTAGCGAGATGCTTTCCCCGGGTTACATACTGTGTTAATGTGTGAATGCTCTTGATGTTTTATTGTTATTGATGCTGCTATATTGATGATCAACGTAGAGGAGCTTATGTATTGTGTATGTATTCCGCAATAGTACATGATCAGGATAATCTCTGTTGAATATGTGTTAAATTATTCAAAATTTCTACAAAATAATAGTAATTTTCTGCTATTTTTTAGAACGTGTTAATGAGATTCATTTGAGTTGATTCCACTAGGATTAAGTCATAAAAACATTAAAGTTAATAACAAAATTTATCCCATTTCATTTTCACTTTATTAGGTTAGGCATTTGATACCTTAACAGCTCACTAGTTCTTGAATTTCTAGTTTTTAGAGTAGTAATTTTCTACTATTGTTTTGCACGTGTTAATAAGGGTATTTTGGAGTGATTACACTTGGAATGGAGTCCTAATACATCCTAATTAATAAAAAATTGTCCCGTTCCATTTGAATTTGATTTACTTGGTCATTTAGTGAATTATCTCCTCCTGTAGTAATTTTGTTTCGCCTGTAGCACTCCTGTAGGACATGCAAAACTTGACCAGATTTACTCCAAAATATTGGTTTTTGTCTCTTAGTCTTGAACCATGAACCCTAGGCTCTAAATACATGATTGAGGAAGAATAAACACCAATTATGAAATGCCTTTTTATAAAGTAGATTAGGCTTATTTATTTGAATTCACACTCTTAGGATTTCAATTACAAATTTTTGTTCTTGCGTAGGATTAATTTCGTTTCAAAGTAACATTTCCATTTCTACTATTAGTTTAAGCTTTGATTTCATGAAATTTACTCAATTACATCGGATCAATGAAAGAATGACACATTGTATGCTGCACATATAGTGCCAACACCTCTTAAGTTTATATGGACCCCGAGTTGATAATTTAAGTGGTAACCTTGGGAGTTGCAACATTCTTGTTGCAATACTGGGGCTCATCATCTTCATCTTTTGAGGAGTAACCATTCTCATTGTCGATTTGTTTGGGGGTGTCCCATCCATTCTTCTCTTGTAGTATTGGTAACTTATTTAGCATTTCACCTTCCTCCTCGACATTTCCTTCTGAAGTTTGTTCTTCCGATTCCTCTTGTAGGGCTTTGAATTTATTTATGTTGGATGGAGGCTGCTGACCCTGATTTACTTGAGTTCTCTTGTTGTTCCTACTTCTGGGGGATGCCTTGGTGAAGCATTGTTCATCCATATTATTTTGCGCCTGGGTATTGGTTCGTTAAGGGACATTTTGGGGGAAGTCTCTGAATAGATGACTGTGCTCATAACATTTCCTACATTTGAAAGGTATGTGCTCATAGTCTATGTTCTGGAGCCATACCTCATCTTTGAAGACCAATTTAATGGCCTCTAGAAGTGCCCCTGAGACATCCATATAGATGCAAATTTTGGCGTATGAGACTTAGTATCCATTCTTGGTACCCTCTCACATTTTGATGTATTTTCCTAATTCGTCACCTATTCCTTTCAACACAGAGGGTGACCAGTAATCCATGGGGAGTGAATAAAGTCTCACCTAGATGGGGACCCTGGTGAAGTATTCCTTTTCTGGTGTGAAGTTTTCCTTCCAGTACCACATGTATAACCCCACCGAGTTGAAGAAATATGGGCCACCTTCAAAGATGCGAGCTTGGTCCTCTAGGAGATAAAAAATAATAGTGAAAATTCCTTTAGAGCCTACCTGCAATATTATTTCTCCTTTTGGGCACCACTTGGTCTGAATCCACCAATTTAGTTATTTTTTTGAGGTCTAGATGCCCATGAATTTGCAGATGATGGTGTGTTCTTGCATGAAGTCTCTGTATGCAGCAACATTAGGGTCTTGAATCTCTAGAACTGGTATTTTCTTCGCCTTTGGTTTTCAGTTGTTGCTTGTCTATGTCTGAGGCCAAGAATTTTCTTCTGCGCTTAACTGTCTGGAGCCCCCTTCATCATTCGACTGTGAGGTGGTAAGCTTGCTTGAACCTTTCTCCACTCCTCTATCCTCTGAGCGAGTGCCATTTGTTTTTCTGGAGGAGTTGAAAGCATTGTAGGTTGTATTTTTTGTCAAGAATGAAGCTTCGGGTTCCTTTCCTTTGCTCGAAACTACATGTCAAAAGGAGGGGATTCTGAGCCTGTTGGGTTGTTTTATATTCTTTCCACGACTAGCCCCCCTTAGCTTAACTAGGGGGTTAGAGGGGGGGCGGAGCCCCCCCTTTGTTGTGCCGATGCACAGCGGGGGGGTTACACGAGGTTTGAGGGGGGCGGTTAGCTACCCTATACAGGGTCCGGGGTAGCGCCTCGGGGATTTTTTTTTTTTTGGACCCATGGTTTTGTCCAGGGTTTTGTGCATGGCTTTTGCACATGGTTTTGGGAGAGATGGTTTTCTTTCCATGGTATTGGATGCTTCGGCATGTATATATATGTATTGTAACATTGAGAGGAATATAATGAAAAATCAATCTGGTAGTCCCGATTATGGGATCCAGGGGAAAATCTCTATGTATATGTGTTTTATGTCTTATTCTCTTGCCATTGTTTATTTTCTATTTTTAGAATTCATATGTAGCTAATTTCTGTACGGGGTTAAAACCTACATTTGGTATCGGAGTTGTTTTGGCTTCAAGGGGACACCTTTGTTGCTGAGGGTTTTGCTCGGGCCTGTGGTAGACCCTGTTTAGTGGGAGATCTGCAGGATCGATTCTGGTGGTGAAAGAAGATGGCGAGCAGTGGAAAGATAGAGATTAATAAATTTAATGGTTAGATTTTTGAGTTATGGAAACTCATGATGGAGGTTCTGTTGGTGGACAAAGATTAGTCGATCGCAGTAGATCCGGGTACTAAACCAACAGGAGTGTCCGATGAAGAATGGAAGAACTTGGATTAGAAGGAAAAAAGCATAATACGATTGTGTGTCTTAGATTCAGTATTGATGAATGTATTAGGGGAAGCTACAATGAAGGCTTTATGAGACAAGTTGGGTACTTTGTATCAATCTAAGTCTCTAGTGAATAAATTGTTCCTGCGGAAAAGCTGTATAACCTGAGGATAAAAGATGGAGACCCGTGACAGAGCATCTGAATGCATTTAATACAATGGTAAGCCAATTATTATCTATTGATATTAAAATTTTAGATGAAGATAAGTGCATTAGTTTGATGTGTTCTCTACCAGATTCGTGGGATAGTTTGGTTATTGCAATAGGTAACAATGCAACTACCTTGTAGTTTGATGAAATAGTCTCATCCTTGCTAATGAAGGAGATGAGATGGAAAAATATGGAGAGCCTGAATGGTGATGCCTTATCTATATGAGGATGTTCCCAGAATAGAAACAAAAATAAGTCATCGAGTGGGAGATCTAAATCTAGAGGGTGATCTAAATCTCCATGAAAACATGTAAAGGTATGTTGGAAATGCGGCAAGGAAGGACTCTACAAAAGGGATTGTAAATCTAAAGCTCCTGACAAAGGAAAGGGATTTGATGATGTTCCTTCCGTAGAGGTGAAAAACCACCTCAGATGAAGGTGGGGATGTGTACTTGTCTTCTTCTTCAAGTACACATGTAGATAATGAGGCATGGTTAATTGACTCAGGTGCATCCTTTCACTTCACTCCCCATAGAGACTGGTTCTGTGAGTATGAGAAATATGATGGTGGTGATGTCTTCTTAGGGGATGATAGGAAGTCTAGAATCGTGGGCTGCAGAAAAGTAAAGTTGAAGTTGCCATCACTGGGTAAGTTTGTGTACTATGTATCATTTATAGATGACTTCTCAAGGAATACATGGATATATTTCCTCAAGAATAAATCTGAAGTCTTTGACAGGTTTAAAGAATTTAAGGCTTTGGTGGAAAACCAGACAGAGAAGAAGATAAACATGCTAAGGACAGATAACGGTGGAGAATTTTGCAAGAAGGAATTTGAAGAATTCTATAAGAAGTGTGGTATAGCACAGTAGAAGACTACTCCATACACACCTGAGAAAAATGGAGTTGTAGAAATAATGAACAAGACGTTGATGGAAAGGTCAAGAAGCATGCTCAATGGTGCTGAGTTAGGACAAGAATTATGGGTAGAGGTAGTGGAGACAACATGTTACCTAGTCAACATATCACCTTCATCAGCGTTGGAGGAAAAGACTCCACAAGAGGTATGGACTGGTAAGAAACCATCTCTTTCACATCTAAGGGTATTTGGATGTGATGCATATGTACATGTTCCAAAGGAGACAAGAACAAATTTGGATAGTAAATCTGAAAATTGCATCTTTATTGGGTATAAGGATGGTTTAAAAGGCTATAAGCGTTGGAACCCAGTAACAAGGAAGGTTGTGTACAACCGAGATGTGTTGTTTAGAGAGATGAAAGATGTTATTAAACATGAAGTCCCATCAAAGGAACCTGAGAAAATAGAGTTTGAGCTAAAGGAGGAAGAATCAGACTCTACAACAGAAGAGGAATCGAAAGATGAAGAGCCACAAACTCCGGTTGTGAGAAGATCAGTTCGAGAAAGAAGGAAACCAGAAAGGTATAGTCCATCTACTTTTTGTTTAAAATTTGCTTTATCTATTACTAATGATGATCCCAGAACTGTGAAGGAAGTAGTAGATTGAGAGGATGGAAAACTCTGGGAAGAGGCCATGGTTGATGAAATGGCATCTTTGCACAAAAATGAGGCTTGGGATCTGATCGAGTTATCGACTGGATGGAAACCCATTGGCAGCAAGTGGGTGTTCAAGAAGAAGACGAATGTAGAAGGAAAGGTGGAGAAATACAAATTTCGGTTGGTAGAAAAAGGTTATTCCCAGGTGTCGAGAATTGATTTTGGTGATAATTTTTTCTCCTGTTGCTAAGGTAGCTTCTATTAGATTACTTTTATATATTGTTGTTGCTTTTGATTTTGAGGTAGAATAGATGGATGTGAAGGCAACATTTCTTCATGGGTATATGGAAGAAGAGATCTATGTGAAGCAACCTAAAGGCTTTGCAGTGAAGCGTAAGAAAGAACTAGTATGCAAGTTAAAAAAGTCTCTATATGGGTTAAAACAGTCACCAAGGATGTGGTATCAGAAATTTGATACATTTATATGGGGACTTGGCTTCAGCAAAAGAAAAGAAAATCACTGTGTATTTTAAATTAATTGGTGACCGTGTTATTTATCTGGTCTTGTATGTGGATGATATGTTGCTAGTTGGAAATGACAAAGAAATTATCCAGGATTTGAAGACCCAATTGTCCTCCAAATTCGACATGAAATATCTTGGTGCTGCAAACTATATTTTGGGCATGGAAATTAAAAGAGATTGGGAAAAGAGGAAGCTATGGTTAAATCAGAGGAAGTATGTCAAGACAATACTGCAAAGGTTTAATATGCAGGATAGTAAACCGATGAAGGTTCCTATTCTTGTAGGTGTAAAGTTATCTGCTAAATAGTGTCCCAAGACACAAGAAGAGGAAGAGGACATGTTCTGTGTTCCATATGTAAGTGGAGTTGGTAGCCTGATGTATGCAATGGTCTGTACTAGACCAGACATTGCACAAGCAGTGGGAGTATTGAGTAGGTTTATGTCAAAACTAGGGAAGGAGCATTGGACAACAGTGAAGTGGATTTTCAGGTATTTGTGTGTCACTAGTGATTACGATTTGTGCTACCAAGGAAGACCAGGATTGGGTAGAGTTTTGGATATTCGTGGCTTTGTTGATGCAGATTAGGATGGAGATCTGGATCAGAGAAGATCTACAAGTGGGTATCTGTTTAACCTATTTAGAGGTGCAGTCAGTTGGATGAGTAAGAAACAATGTGTAATGACACTATCAACTACAAAGGCAGAATACATGGAAGCCACTCATGCAAGAAAGGACGCAGTTTGGTTGCAGAGATTGTGTTCAAGTATGGGGTTAGTACAGGGAGCTATAAGGATAGATTGTGACAACTAAAGTGAAATTTTCTTGGCAAAGAACCCTGCTTATCATTCAAAGGCAAAGCACATTGATGTTCAGTATCACTGTGTGAGGGATATGATAGAAGAAAAAAAGCTGTTGCTAGTAAAGGTGGACACTTTGAAGAATACTGCAGATGCATTGACAAAATCTATGAGCTTTGAGAAGTTCCCTTGGTGTAGAGAAATTATGAGTATTGCAGGGCTGGATAAATGACTAAGCTCTCTTGTGGCCTCCTGTGGAAAGAAAACAACAAGTGGGAGAATGTTGGGTTGTGTTAGAGGGGGGAGGCCCACCCTTCGTTGTGCCGATGTGCAATGTGGGGGGGGGGGGGGGGGGGGGCGGGAAGCCCACCCTTCGTTGTGCTGATGTGCAATGTGGGGAGGGGGGGGGGGGGGTTGAGGGGGGCAGTTAGCCCCCCTCTACGGGGTCCAGGGCAGTGCCCGGGGATTTTTTTTTTTTTTTTTGGACCCATGGTTTTCGCACATGGTGTTGGGTGTGATGGTTTTCGGTCCATTGTATTGGATGCTTCAACATGTATATATATGTATTGTAACATTGAAAGGAATATAATGAAAAATCAATCTGGTAGTCCTGGTTTTGGGATCTAGGGGAAAATCTCTCTGTATATGTGTTTTATGTGTTATTCTCTCACCATTGTTTATTTTTTGTTTCTAGAATTTGTATGCAGCTAATTTTTGTACGGGGTTAAAACCTACAGAGCCCCCCCGGCTCTTTTGTGGCGGTGATTAGAACAATGATAACCTGAAAACACTAGTTAGAGCTCGAATTCCCCTTGGACAATTTCAAATATATCATATTTTTGAATAATTTATTATTAATAATATTTTATATTAAAAATTGAATGAGTTACACATTTTTGTCTTTTTAAGAACTAACTAAATAATTTTACCTTTAATTATTTTATCATTGAGTATTGAAATATTTTACTAATTAATTTAGATTGAATTTCAGTGAACTATCTAAGTAATAGAAAAATATTTATCGTAATTTTACAATCATAGTTTCAACCATACTAAACTTTGTAATTCATAAAAATATCTTTGCATTTTTTTTAAAGTAAGTCGTTTTACGTGCAATTTCATATATAACAATTTGATATAAATTCACCAATACATAATCTATAATAAACATTATTTTATAAAAATCAACATCATGACGATAATCATCTAACAAACATAAACATCATGTAAGCTACACATTCGAATTCACTACCATCATATAATTATATAAACTTTTAGTAACACATATAAAGGGCATTAGCTAGCACACAAATCTAATAATCTAATAAGGCATCATCATCATGATCATATCTAACAAAACACAAAGATTGTAATCTAACATCATCACCACACTTAGCCCCAAATTAATATAAATCTCATGTCAAATAACTGCTATCATGTACACATCTATCTACAAGAACATTAAATGAGTATATGTAACATGACCTATCAATATACACATCAACACCAACATATAAATTAAGTACATAAACATGAACAAAAAAAATGCACTGTATATACACACACACACACACACACACACACACATACACAAATAAGTCAAATAACTACATCGTGAAGTCAAATAACTACAATCAAATATCTGATACAACAAACATAGTAGTGCATGCAGCCTGGTTTGCAGTAGAATACGATGGATGGTCAACTACTTCCTCATCAAGTACGTCTGTCAAACTTAGCTGAGGTGGAGGACTAAGAGGTGGATGGTCTGCTCTGTCAGGAGAAACATACAACACATCCACTAGCTCTGGCATCTGATCATCATCAAGTGACTGATGAGAAAGTGTACTACCAGAAGGATAACTAACACCCTGACGACCATGATCCGATGGAGTGGAATCACCTGAAGCATCATCGACACCATCCTTATCATCATGATCATGAGAATCACCCTCATCATCATGATCATGATCATCACCATCATCATCATCATGACCACCCTCATCTGATGGATGTGTTGCCGCATGATGCCTTGCAACCCTCATCGCTGCTAGTAAAGTACTAGCTCTAATGACATGACGCATAAGATACATCGAATCCCGCAGATAATCCCTATAGCGATCCATGAACATCAGATACACGCTAATATCTTGAGGCCTCGTAGGGAAAACTCCCCGCCAAATCAAAACTATAGCCAATCTATCACAAGTCCATTTGAAAGTTCATAGTAGTCCGCCACCCCCAGATGCTAAGGATGTGCCTCACCCTCTTAGGCCTCTCCCATATCGTCATCTCCTCCATCTGGCAGTGGGGAGGAGGCATTTCCCCATCATATGAGCTGATGTCTACAAAATATATAGTATATAAAAATAATTAGACAATTTCATTAAACAATTTAATAAAATAAGTTAAAGAACATGATAGAATCAATTGTATTCTAACTCATTAAAACAAGAAAATGAAACTAGATTAATTTAAATAAAACACAAATATTACCTATATCATATGGATGCTCAACCACTATGAAGAAGATGTTGGGACACCCTTTCTAATCAATCCCCATATATGGATTCCCCAACATGACAAAGGAATGGTCATCCACACTGGCGAGTAGCTCCAGTGCCTTGTTTGAAATCCTGGCTAGAAACTCCATCATGCCCCTCTTGGGCATCATCTGCCCCAAGATGCGCATCTAGGCCTTAGTGATTGGCCTAGGAGGGTGATAATAAAATGTAAGCCTCACCTCTGAAAAAATTACAAAAAATAAACAAAAATTATCAAAAGGAAAAGAGAAGGTCTCCCTTCCCTATCTCGATAATGCACGACATCTATCTAAGGCCATGCAAAACTGCCTCAAAAAAAGGGCAGACCATTTGATAAAACATGGCACCTGGATCAAAGAATAAACATAATACAAAAGAGGGCAACTAATTCCCTGCCCATCACCAAAAGAATGTGAAATTGTGTTGACTAATAATGAGAGGAACCTAGCCTCCTCTGTAGCAAAAGAATAAATTTGTAGCTATACACCACATACCTGAAAATATGATGGAAAAACTGCATGAGGGCCGACATATATTTGAGTGTATGAAAACTGAATCTCAGTTGCAACACCATGGGGGACATTATGGAACTGGGGAAAATCCTCCCCTCTCTTGGATAGGCCAGTGATAAAGTATATGTCCTCCTTTGTGGGCCTATACCACAACTTACGACTAACATGAAAATCCTGTTGCTGGACATTCCATCGATAGATTAGATGCACCAATAAGACAAAGTGTGCCTTCATGGATTTACCCTCCTCATAGTACTTGACGAGGCCTACATTCCTCAAGAGCGCTCGAGTCATTGGCGTAATAGGGTGAAGGTATAAATCTTTGTCCCTCTCTCTCCTGCCATGGTCAGACCATATTGTATGGGTCCACTTGCTGCTCTTGCTCTTGCTCCTACTCCCTATTATGGCATCTCTGCTACATGATTGACATTTAAAATACATCAACCTCATACATAATACACACACACACACAGATATATATATATATATATATATATATATATATATATATATATATATATATATATATATATATATATATAGATATATATATATATATAATTAAATCAAACATGTATTTATAACTAAGGAAACATAACTTTCAATTAATTTTTTTTTTACTAATGTGCTCAACACACAATCATGCACCGACGCTAGTGTGCTTTCATTTATATCCACACTGGTGACAGCGCGCACAAAAGTATGATGCACTGTGGGTGTTTCAAAAATTTAAATTTTCACAGTGGTGTGACATACTTATGCACCAATGCACACATATAAGCTGTTGGCACTGATAGAGTATGTTCAGGTTATCTAATGCACTGAGCTATAGCAATATTTTAAAATATTTATTTGCGATGTGTCTAGTAAATATAAATGCACCAGGAGTGACACACAGAAACACAACTTGTCACATATTTCCCACCGCGTTTATATTTACAAAACACACAACCACAACGGTGGTGCGTTATTTTCACACACCGAACTATGGTGCATCCTGTAAATTTACAAGGAACACTGCTTCTAGTGTGAGCCAAACATATTGAGTGCACCACGCTTCGATTTTTTTTTTCTAAAAACAATGAGAAATTCAACCTAATTTTCAATTGTAATCCACTAAAAAATTAAATTAGAAAGAAACATGATATTACTTGGATACTTGGTTGCCGGGGAGGCATTGTGGACACATAATGGAGAAAAAAAAATTCACACCATTTGAAAATATTGGAAACTCAAACAATGTGCATGGTATTTAAAGATGGTGAGAAAGAGAAGAATTGATGTTAGGGCATTTCACGTGACAAGAGTGGCACTGTTGATTCAGATCTCTCACACACTATAGATGGTAAAAATGAAAATTACGGTCAGGAGGGTTATTTTTTATTTAACCCTCCTTCGGTGTGTTTCACAAAGCGCACTAGGGCGAGCTATATCCAAAAGCACCATGTTTTTTTTAAATTTAAAATTATCGCAGTTCTTTATCGAGACGCCTCGGGGCTTTACATGACTGGTAACACATCAGTGTTATGTTTTTACAATAACATCATTTTTTTTTTAGAAATTAAAAACCGTATATTGATATGCTTTATAAGATTCCTCGGGGCATTGTTATACACTTACCATACCAAGATGTCATTTTCAAATATCACCAATATGTTTTACTATATGAAGGATTCTCGTGCTAGCAAATATTCAAACACCGTGTGTTTGGGTATTTAGTGCACCATGGTTTTTTATTTTTCAAAAAACAAACTTCTATAGTGCACCATGGTATATGCAGCTCTAGTGCATGTATCGATAATAAAGCACATGTGTGCTTGAATAATTTATATGCACCATGTTGACGGTACTAGACCCGCCGACTTGTAAGGGGATCTCCCCGATAAGAATTCCCAATTAGACCTTAGATGTTTGGTGTAGGAGTCCCAGCAGTGGGTCGCATGGTAATGCCTTGACTGTGATTTCACATAGAGGCAAGTAAGATGACTCTGTTGGTAGCAAGGGTGTGACAGTTGCAGCGAGTCAAGGAAGGTGCATGAGAGGTTCTAGCACAAGTAGGTTGAGATGAGTGCACCCCTTGGAAACCTGTAATAGTACTTGGATGGGAAGGGAACACACGAGCGAAGATACATCACAAGATGGAAATCAAGTCAGCTGGCAATCCAAAGTGACGGTTAAACCAATCAACACATTTCAGTAAGATTCACACATACTCATATAGAATAGTCCATACATGCATGCGTAAGAAAGAAAATACATATGCCATTTAGAGTAAACAAGATAACTGGAATATAATACAACATATGCATGAAACGTGCTGGCTCTTATTATATAAAGAAGTGTGAGTTCCAATCATACAATACATCCATGTCCAACCACTAGCTCCAGTAGTGTAATGTTACAGCCACATCCGCCTGCTCCTCCAAAGAGATGTACTAGCTCCATGTATTGGAGAAGCCAAGGCGTGTTACAATACTATCCAAGCTCTCTCCACGATAGTCTTATCGAAAGCCTGGCTAACCAAAAGCCTATACAATGAGTTATGAGGGACTATTTATAGAAAAGGGTGGGGTAACCCTTGACATTCCCCTTTGTGATAGTTCAACTACCCTCATGAACCTTCACCTACTCTATGACTGTTACATCAAACTATTGACATTTGAATTACACTTGACATGACTTAACATTACAATGCACATGTGCTCATGTGAGACAAAATGGCTTGAGCAAGCCATGCAAGACACCATTGACACTTGGTCCGTTGAGGTGAGACCAACTCTTTTACATGCTTGTGATGGTGAAGACGGTGAGATGATGTCAAGCTTGGTTGTCTGTGATGGTGTGCATGCACCCCATGGTGACATCTTACTGAAGCGAACTCTTACCTCCGTTGCAATCAACGCATTAGTTCGACTCCTTCACCCAACTTGGTTGCTAACGTGCACATGGTCTTCTTGGGTGTGGCTGAACCAACAACACACTGATGCATAATGTTCATGCTGGTCTTCAGGGTATGCTGGTGGTCATGCGCATCAACTTTCCAAAGTACATGTTCAACTCCAATTGGACTTGTTTCTTTCCTTCGCCTTGGTGAGTGTGCTGAATGGGTTGGATCGCATGCGTGCACACAATGACATGCATGCTACTGAATCCATTGTATGTGATCAACAACACTGCTCACCATGTATGCTCCATGCCAGCTGTTGGGATGGATTTTTGACTTGTACAGACGTCATTTCATCCATGAGTGCATGTTGTGCCCACTGTTGTTCCTATTCATGCTGCAACTCATTCACTGTCTGTGAAGCTTCACGTTCTTCCTTGAGTTGCTTCTTCAACACATGAAACTCCTTCTTTGTTTCATTCTCTATCTTTGTGTGATTTTCATGTCATGCCATCACCTCATAGCCCGAGTCTCCAAATTTTATTTCATCATCAGTGGATCTGCTTGAGCTCACAACTTTTTTCTGCCTCTGTGTTGTCAACAACCTTCCTCTTGCATTCATTACATTCGGCATACCGCCTTCAGCTGCTGTTCATGATGCTTCTCACTGTGATGTTGCTGTCATCATATCTTGATGTCCTCGTCTATGAACAACTTGATGTCTTCGTGGGTAGGAAATTTCATAGACACTTGATCAACTACATCCCCAAGTGTGCTCTGAACAGGGTCTTCGACTCTGCTCTCTTGAAACCATTATACCTGTACTACTGAGAGGAAGATGAACACCTGCGATACCTGAAGACATGGTAACACTCATGGCAAGCAATCTGTCAGTCAAAAACCAAAATTAACTTGAGAATTGACTTGCCACATACTTGTGTGACTGATCATGAAGGTTGCACAATTTCAGTTGGGAGGTCAGGAGACTGACTACCAAGACTGCGCAAGGCACAGTTCGGGTTATCAGGAAGCTGACTTTCTGGTGGAACTATGAAATGCACAGGCCAGCCTGACTGGCTGCTGGAACTGTGAAATGCACATGCCAACCTAACTAGCACCTGGAACTGCAAAATGCATAGGCCAGCCTGACTGCTGACTACTAGAATTGTGCAATGCACAATTTCAACTGGCAATGACTGTAGGCTCAGTGACTGCATTGTGCAATTTTCTGGGCCAATAGTAACTATCCCTCAGAAATGTGAAAAATAGTCTTGGAGGACAGTGCCTAGGTAGAAATGCACATTTCTGGAGAGGAAGACAAAGCCTTCCTTCCCTGGATTGCACAATGTTGTCTCAGTGAAGGCAGAGTCAAAGCCGAGGTTACCTAGACTCGCCAACAAGCAATTGAATGTGAATGTGAGTGTGAATGCATGGTGATACCGAGTGTAAGCACAATTGAATGATAATTCATGCAAACAGTGAATGACAGATTCAGAAAATAGAACAACGTGCATGTAGGTGAGGCGAGTCACCGAATCGGCGAACGTTCGTGAAAAACAGTTTCATGCATGTGACAACAGTGAGATGTTGACGAAAACTGAAATAGTGCTAGTACAAGCTAGAATGTATCAAAACAATAGTAAGCGCTCACTAAAATCAAGCATATAGCATTCATATGAAGTGAAACAAAAAAAAGCGCCAGAAATGCAACAAAAGTCATGGAAAGTGGGCTTACCCCAAAAAAACTGAGCTGAATGTGTTGACAGCTCCTATATGTGATTTGGGATGTCAGAGCTACAAGGTTTCTATGAGGAATGAGCTCTGTGGCATCCGGGTGATGAGTTTTGATAACATCGAGGTTATGACGTGCATGCCACAAATCTAGGGAAAGCAACACTTGGTGGGAGGTTTCTGAAATGATCCTTGCATGTAACCTCCAGCTGCTAAAAATAGATCACTGAAATAAGGGATGCCTTTACATGCTGCCTTGGGAGAAGTAGCCAATGCATGCAAGTCATTTTTGCTCAGTCCTAGAGGGAACTGGTTAACTCAGCTGCACATGCAAGAGACTACTTGACTTTTGGGAGAAAATGCGCATTTCTGGCTGGGCGCTGGGCTGGATGCCCAGGTGATTTGCACAATTTCTGGGTAGAGCAGCTGACTGCTACCCATATTTGCACAAATTTTAGGCTGAGTAGCCCTACCGAGGAAAATTGTGCAATTTTCACTGTGAGTTTTGACTACCAAAATTGCACAATTCTAGAGCCCAACAGGCTACCAGTTAGGATTGTACAATTTCTAGAGGGAAGGTTGGTTGCCCTCCAGAATTGCGTAATTTCTTGGGGGAGCTGCTCAGCCTACCGTAGGACCAAATCCAGATGAATAACTTATGAGGGGAATGCATCAAGCTGTGATCGACAGGTTGCCTTTTGTGCAAGAAAAACACTGAAGCTTGTGTACTTGATGAAGAAAGACACACTGCTGTGAAGGTTGGTAGGGAGGCCCAAAAACGAATCTAAGGAAAAATTTTGGAGGGTGGTTGTAGCTGCTACAACACTTAGCGACGCACTGGTAGAACTCCATCTCTTTGAATGGACATTGTTCATGAAAAGAAAGTCTAACACCTCCGGAAGTATTGTTCAGTTCTGAGTTCGTCTTAGTTTCCACACTTGCTTGATTGTAAGATGTATCATCTGCCAAGCTCTTGGTCGATTGAAACACATTCTAAGCCAAGGCAACAAAATTGTTTCGATTGGGTTTGAGGGGTATATTGATGCACAAGTAGTATAGTCATCAGATTCTTAGTTTCATCTATGGTGTTGCTCCACTGCCAGCAGGCCTGGACAGTACCCTAACAGAGTCACATAGGAACACAAGCATGGCTCTACTGCCAACGAACAGTACCTCGACGGAGTTACTTGCATCACCTCTTTGTGCATGAAGCCTTTCTCTTCTTTCGCCTGATTCATTTTTCATTTTTTCAAACTTTTTTCACTTTTTCATTTTTTAATAACTGTGCATAGCACTTATTCATTTTAGATGCGTAAGAGGGATCCCAAATTATTAAGAGTAGAAGAGGTTGTTCCTGCAAAGAAGTAGTTTATTATACATCTGACATGCCCGTTAAGGTTTTCCCCCTCACCTTACTCTACTTGACTGGGTTGACAAGGGTTAACCCAAAAACAACTGACTAGAGTAGGTGATACTAGTTAGCATGCAAGCGTTGTGTTTTCACAAAGGTTCACTTCGAACAATACATATTTTCCTTTGACGTATCGTGGATCAAAAGAAACAAGTTCTTCATAAAGAGGCAAGATGAGATATAACCAAGTAGTGATAGTTGCACAAGGCCTCTTGTACTTTACCCATATTGTTTCAAGAGTCATACATGGTTTCATACGAAACTAACCTACGAACAAAACAAGAAAACTAACAACAAAGGAAGGTAGAAGCAGAAGAAAAAGTGAAAGCCAAGCGAGTAAGCAAACAAGAAAGTAGACAAACAAACAAACAAAGCAGGTAAGAAAACAAGCATGCATGCAAACAAATGAAAGCAAACACTACTCCTACTCCTAAGCTAACGGTGCATGGGTCATCTCACGTGAAGTGATACTTCTAATGCAGCCACCGGTGTATTGGTTGACCCATGTTTTTGAAGGCATGGTTCGTGAACAAGACAACTATGCGAACCAGCAAACAAGAAAGATGTAACAGTCAAGACAAACACACTCTGAGGTTATAAGCAACCACATAACAAAGATGAGTGAAAGTGCATGACATGCATTCTGTGGAGCTACCATGGTACTATGCTATAATGCGTGCATATGTTGAGTGTATGCATTCTCTTGATTGTGACATGCAAGCAAACATGAGAAAGGTAGATCACTTATGTTGTGCATGTGTGCTTTTTGTGTAAGATTCCTCCAATACATGAGCGATGGGATCATGTAGTTTGAGTGGAGGAAGTGAAATATGGATGTTGGTGTTTTGGAGAATTTGGTATCTACAGATAAATACTACTTCCCTAGATAAGTAGCTGTATCTAGAACAACAATTTAAAGTGTTTTAGACTTTTCCTATAAGCAATAGATAAGATGAGAAGATAGAAGACCTACTTGTAGTTCCGCTTTCCTCTCGTCTCCCTTGTATCGATCATGTCGCTCCTTCCCGTACTTAATCCGCTTGAGAAGTACCCTGTAAACACAACAGAAAACAAAGAATCGATCAAAGCATATGATCTATTGAATATAAGTGAAAGAAATCATATACAATTCACACATATAAGAATTATGATACAATACAAACATATGGGAAAAAGGTTCAAACACTTTATTATATAGAAGAAGGAATTACAACCATTGGTGTTTGATTCAAAGCCATTCCTCTAGCTTGGATCCCATCCACATCACATCAAAAGCATGAAAAACTTGTAGCATTACAATACTTGCCTCAAAGCCAAATCTCATAGCAGCATTATCTCCTTACAATTCAACATAATCCCGAAACCCTATGTGAATTTCACTTATTCTCACCCAGCGCAGGTGAAAGGAAGCCTAAGTGCTCTGCAATGCACCTTCATAAGGGCTTACTTGCACTGGTCTTTCTAGAGGTTGTTTCTGGATGTCTTCAAGTCATGAAACTGTCTGGGAAGGGGGCATTCACAGGGGTGACTTGTTTAGGGCATGAAGCAACTAAAATTAGGGTTTGATGAGCCCTAAAACACTGATATGGATGTTGGGATTTGATGTGCCCAAATGGATCTGTAACAATTTCCCCCTAAAGCATGAAGTTGGAAAAATGATAATGTTGAATGAAATGATTTACAATGGGGTGAGAAGGTATCAAATTGGAAGGTGACCTGCATCAATTACAATACATATATCATGATATTTGATTTTACATGAATTTCTGAGGGAAGGCATACCCATGCTTAGCTTATAAATTTTCATTACATGTACATAAACAATCGTCTACATATATAAACCCATGATTGGAATGACCATCAATGTAAAGCCATTGTACATATGATTTAGTACTCCTGAAATCACAGCCCAGATGGATGAAACTAGATCCGGGGTCTTCTATCTCGTCCAACCATTCGCTCAAGTACGAGTCAAATCATGTGAATATGTGATATGAAGTCGAACATGGGAAGACACCATCTGATTACCAGCCAATGATGTAAGCTGTTAACAGATGTGAGAGAAATCACCGATAATGATAATGATCCTCAAGGTACTGCAGTACATTCTTCATGGTGTGAATGGATGATTTTATGTCGAACACCATACAAAGTATTTCGGTCGAAGGCCATTGATGTATGCCTATCGCCGGAAGCGAGAAACCTGCCATTGATGCATGCAAGCTTCAAGGTACTGAATGGGTGTTTCTAAGTCACCTTCTTGGATAATGAGCTGATGTCGACAAGAAGCGACTTGTCACAGGAGGGCCTTGATGTATCCCACATCAATGACACAAAATGAGTGTAGTGATTTTAGAGATGGAATTTGACTGATGACAAAAGGTTCAGGAATGGCGATCATGAAAATGAAGGTTTATGGTATTGCAAAGGATGAATTTTGACTGAATGACTTCTCTGAACATGTCAGTGACACTAAAGTGAATTGGTAGCATTGACCAAAAAATAAATGATGGATGGTATGATAGACCAACGATGTGATAACCATCAAGTTAATAACCCAACCCAAATAGTCATGGTGATGGAGTGAAAGTGTCATGTTCAAGAGCGACTTGCTACCATAAAGTGGTTTCCCCTTTTCCCATTTTCCCCAGTCATTTCTGACCAGTACCTCTTTATTTGTATCAATCTTGAGGATGATAACATATTCTTGTTGTATAATTTCACCCTTTGTGTGAATCCATCGCTATTTGATGTTTTAACGAGTCTAGCGAAGGTGAAACTCGGTCTTGTCTAGATGGACAAGTTTGTCACTATTTGATGTTTTAACTAGTTTAACGACAAAGATAACTCGGTCCTTTTCATGTTTAGAGGGTTTTAAAAGGGACAAAAAGAAAACTCCACAAGTTCTTTTTCGTAAATTAATCTCTCAAGCCCAAAAGAGCATAAAATAATACAAGAGAGATATCATTTCCAATCCGTTAATGATCTAGAAAGGACAAGCGCTTGGCAATCTTTTCATATTTAGAGAGTCTGAAAGAGATTAAAGAGGACTCCAAGGGGGTTCCTTTTCATTTTTAACAGAGCTCGAAAAAGAGATAAAAGTGTACTATGTGGTCAAAGGTACAATTTACAATTGTGCACGTTGAATTCTGTAAGTCAGTTGCAAAATCTACTCAAAACACCACCAAATGGATTAAAAATATTTGTTTCATAGGAAAAAATAGGTAAATACTAATGTTTACTCGATTAATGAACATGAAATAAACATAAAACAAGTTTTTACCATGACATTTTACCATTTGAAACTTACCATTCAGTTTTGTGCTCTGAGCTTAGTTTTTACCTTGATTTTCACCAGCTAATTGCGAGATATTCTACAGACCATTTCTCGAGCCGTCCAGACTAGGTAGGAACTAAACCTCTCTACTTTCTTTTCAAGTCATTCTTTTGTCATTTCATGCGAGTTTTATGGTTTTTTGGGGCCCTTGGGGTTTCATTTTTTTGCCCTGGGATCAGCGCAGGCTTTCACATCGAAAACTGCACTAAAGAGCACCTAGATAGAAGCCTGCATGCTCTACAGCACACTATCTCTGTGCCTTGGCTGCACTGGGCGAGTTTCCCAAGTTTGTTTTAGTTGTTTGCTCCAAATATTGTCCCTTTTTTTGCATGGAAAGGATCCTAATTAAGCTTATGACTGTGTTTTAGGCTTTCATCGGATTAGAATGTCGATTACATGGCGAGAAAGAGAGCATGAAGAGGAAAACATGGTTGCCCTAAACAATCCGGGTACAGTTGAGGCCCTCAAAAACTGCGGGTTACTCAAATACTTTAAGTTGTCCAGAATGAGGCAACAAATAGAACTACTACAGTTCCTTGTTCATGCATGGGATCCGAAAGATTAGACTTTTCACATTAGGGATAAGATGGTCCCTATTACCATTGATGATATTTACTTTCTTACTGGACTTTCAAGGTGAGGTGCCCCCATCTCACTTTCTGGATTTGCCCGTGGAGGTGAATCGGTGAGAGATTATATTAGACAGTTTTGTCGGCCATGTACATAGCCTAGCAAGGATGGGAAAATAAATATTAGGGATGTAGGTGATTTGCCTTTAAGAACGATCCTCTTCATAATCACAAAATTGGCTGGCAGTGTGACACTACATCTGGCGAACATATCTTATATGCAGTATGCACTGGAGTGTCTAGAGCCAAAAGTTTTCAACTGGTGCGAGGCTGTGCTTTCTTTACTGAAAGAACAACTGACTAAGGTAAAAAGCGGTAAGACAAAGAATTTCTGCTATGGTTCAATCTTAATCGCTTTTGCCTTAAAGAGAATCCCATTGATGCAACCATAACATGTATCACTAGGTGTGACTGGTCCTAGAGATCCACATATACAAAGGTGGGTCAAATTGATGGCTCGACATGCAGTTCAATCAACAATATTTTCTCCCCTGCATTTTTCAATTGGCTCGAGTGACAACACCTTGTCATCGAGGAGCATCCATATTCATGGATGGATTTCTGTGGAGATCTAGATTTTATTCTACCAGTTGGAGCACAATGGAGTTCTATGGGTAAGTTGTTTGGCCAAAGTGTTTTTTGATTTTTCAAGTTTCTACATGTTTTTTGTGTTTTTGTTTTAATGTTTCCAAGACTAAACTAGAATTACTCTTATGCATGCAGATGTAGGTACTGTTCGACCTTTGGGACACCAACAAGTTGCAGGTGGGCCAACACAGAGAAATATTGGGAGAGTAGTTCTCCAGGACTTAGATTTGGCTGAGACCTTAGCAGAGTTGCAGGATCACATAGAGGGATTAACTCTTGGTATTCCAGATGTCCGAATTGAGGAGTCACCTATGAGGCTGCAGCGCCACATTATTGGTGTTCCCAGCTAATGGGCAAGGCTTTTGCGCATGATAGCACAGGCTGTGACCTGTTACCATGAGCACCACTAGATCTAATTAGGGTGTTTTTCATGCATTTTGAGTTTTTTGGGTCAGATGACCAAACGTGTCTTGGACACAAATTTTGTGAAAACTTTTAAAACACCTATCTATTTTACTTTCAGAGTTTTCTATGGTTATATGCAATCCTATTCAACTAATGATGTGAATTGAAAATATTACTTTTACATGTGTCGCAAATGTCTATTTAACACATAATTCGCTAGAGAATTAGTTAATGTGTTAAGATTTTTGGAAATATGTTGATATTGAATGTATTCAAAATGTCCTTCCAAAATACGAACTCTAAGGAACATACAAAAAATTTTTGGATTTCAGACAGTATAAATATTTGTTAGTTGTAGTACAACGAGTTGCGAGTCTAGCCTAACAATGATTCGGCAAATTCCAAGTGAAATGGCATCAGAGAGTAGTTCAATCAACGCGCTATACTCAGTGATGTTGTTCGTCGATTAACCGATACAAATCCCTTGGAAACTCACTAACTCGCCACTTGGAGTGAAAATAGCCCATGCTGCAGAAGAAAAATTCTGCATACTACAACTAGCACCATCGGCGTAACCAACAAAAGGTTCTGAAGACTCCGACATCTGCAACAAATGCAAAGTGGATTACTAACCAGATAAAAATCTCTAAAAGATACACACACACACATGCAATGAAAGCATATATACAGTGAGTTTTACTACACTTAATCAAGCATAGTAACGTTTGAGGTACAACCTGTTTCGGGGCTGCGACAATGGAATCCCATCATAATCTACTAACTCGTAGGAACCTTTTGCCAGAGCACATTTGACAACATAAGGACCCATCCACATTGGTTCGAATTTCCCTGCTCCAAGTTTATCAACTTCCTGATTGTAAAGCAAGACTAGGTCTCCTTCTGAAAAGATACGAGGCTTGACATTTCAATCATATTGTGCCTTAATACGTTTCTTATGCACTTTGTTAGCCAATGCGGCATCACGACAGGTTTCATCCAGATGGATTAATTCAAAGAAATACGCTACTTCTTCAGAAGTGTCAGGTAACAGGTCATTCACGAGTTTGAGTGATGAAATTTCTCATTGTATCGGTAAGATTACTTCCAAACCATACACCGACTGAAAGGGTGTGAATCTAGTTGCATTTATCACTAAGGTTCGATATGCCCATAAGTAAGAGTATAGGATTAAGTGCTAGTTTCGCTTATGAACATCCGCTTCAAGACTTTGTTGACGGCCTCAACTTGTCCATTCGCTTGTGGGTAATAAGGGGTAGAACTATCATGTGACAGTCCTAACTTATCAGTCAATTCAACCATCTTGTGATTGCGAAAATGCAACCCATGATCTATAACTATGGCTTCTGGTACACCAAACTGGGCAACAACATGGTTAAAAAAGAAAAGAGTAGCTGTTTCGCCACTGTTGTTCAATGTTGGCATCGCCTTGGTCCATTTGGTAAAATAGTCAAAGGTGACTATAATATACCCATGCCCCCTGGCCGAGGTGGGGTTACATGTCATAAAGTCAATGCCCCATTTGACGAATGGGCCAATAGCAATGACTGGATGCAATGGTGCAGGTGGTAATATGGTTTTTTGGTCATATATCTGGCATGCGTGACAGCTTCTGACAACAATAATACAATGTTTAAATATAGTTGGCCAGAAGTAACCATCATGGAGAATTCTTTGTGTGGTTGCATATCTAGATAAGTGTCCACCACAGGCACCTAAATGGCAGTAATTCAAAGCTTTCTTGACTTCCTCATGTGTGAGGCACCTCCATAAAACCGTATCGATACCACGATGGTAAAGAGTGTCACCAATGATTAGATAATCTTTGGCTTGGTAACAAATACGTCGTTGTTGTGAGTGAGAGGTATCAGGCTAGAAAGTTTGGGTCTAGAGATAGATCAGAATATCTCCATACCATGTGTCAAATGAAAAGATTAGAAACAGAGACTCATCCAAAATTGATGGTTCAGATGTTGAATCAATGGAGGTCGAGGGAAGGTCACATAGTAACTTAGTGAAAAGTAGAGATTTCTTTTATTTGGACTTGATGAATTCCAAATTGAATTCCTGTAAAATAACTATCCATTTTGAGTTTTTTCCTGCCAGCAATTGACGTGACAAAATGTATGTCATAGGGTTGCAATCTGAAATGACAGTTGTTTTCCGTAACAAGATGTAATGGTGAAATCTTTGAACAGCTTGCACCGCTGCCAAAGCTAGTTTTTCAACATAAGAGTACTTACTTTCTGTATCGTTGAGATTACGACTCAAGTAATAAATTGGATGTTCAATCCCATTTTCTTCTTGGACTAAAACCATGCCAATGGTCATATCTGTAGCAGCGAGATACAGGTAATAGTCGTTTTGGTAATTTGGAGAATACATTAATGAAGTTCTAATCAAGGTATCTTTAGGAGCGTCAAAGGAAGCTTGCACAACTTGATCCCAATGAAAGGGAAACTCATTTTTCAAAAGACATGTAAAACCTTTAGCCATTTTAGTGTAATTAGGAATGAACCTCCTCAGAAAGTTTGCTTTCTCTTGGAGTCTCTGTAACTGTAAAAGATTTGAAGGTGGAGGAAAATCCAAAATTTCTTGAACCTTTAATGGATTGAGTCGAATCCCCGCTCTAGAAACTACAAATCTAAGCAAGCGACTAGAACCAACACAAAACACAAATTTGTGTGGATTGAGTCGTATCTTGTAGTGTCGACACCGTAAAAATATTGCTCTCAAATGTTGTGGGTGATCAGTCCACTTTCGTGAATGAGCAAATAAATCGTCAAGGTAAGGTTGAACAATGTGCTTGATGTCATGGAATGCATAATTCATTGCCCTCTGAAAAGTGGCCCCGGCATTCTTCAAACCAAATGGGAGTTTCCTATAGGTGAATGTGCCCCATGGACAAATAAAAGTTGTTTTAGATTGATATTGTGGGCAGATATTGATTTGATTGTAGCCGGAAAATCCATCCATAAATGAGAATATTTCGCATCTGGCACATTCGTCAATAATTTGGTTGATAAAAGGAGTAGGATAATTGTCCTTTGGACATGCTTGATTTACATCCCTATAATCGACGCACACTCGAATAGTCCCTTGTTTCTATGACAGGAACAAAGTTGGAAACTAGTTAGTAAGAGGGACAGGGTAAATGAAACCAGCTCGCAAAAGTTTTTCAACTTTTTCTTTAATTGCAGCGGCTTTCTTTGGATGAATAGGTGAACTGGCTTGCCATCAGGGTACATTTTGGTTTCGTGTTCAACAATACTAGAGTCAATTCCCAGCATCTCCTCGTAAGACCATGCAAAGATATCTCTAAATTCATGAAAGAGAGTGCGGTAATTCTCGAGTTCCAATGGAGAACAAGATTTGTTGACATGAATGTTCTCTACAATGTTAGGCTTGGTCAAAATATTAATAGAAATCATTTCTTCAATATTTGACAGGTTTCACTCAAATTCTACTGTGTCTATGAAACTGAATTCGAAAAGAAATCAACGCCTGAAGGGTGGTTTAGTTCATTTGAATAATCTTCGATGTCATCTGGAAGACGGGAATGATGATGATAATCTACCCATGGTTCTTCTCCTATCATCATTGATTGGATGATTCCTTCATCCGTAGAATGTATACATGAAAAAGGATCCGAATAAGTACCATATTCTAACGAACAGTCTACCCATACAATTGTTGAGTGCAGATTTGGGTTTGCCACACAAGCCCGAAAAATTGATTGCTATGCTAATTCAATGGGGCTTAACGACATCACCTCAATATTACTATCAACTTCAACCTTGTTGGTAATCCTCCTTAAATAAGATGAGGTGGATGAAATCACATTGCAATTCTCTACTCTTGCCACTTCCGCCAAATCAGATGGTGACGGTAGCGTAAAAGTACCCATTAGGGAAGGATCTTTAAAGAGACCTACTCCAACACTTTGAAGTGATAGCGGGGGTCTGTGTACCAATGGAATGCTTCCCGTAGCCTGTGAACTATTGGCAAAGAAGGCTAGCTAATCAATGACTGTGATTCCACCCTTAAAAGGGAATGCAATAGTATGAAAGTACGTGGAAACCACAACAGCCATAGCATATACCCATGGCCTTCCCAGTAAAATGTTGTAATCGAGGGGTCCGTCAACTACCTCAACTTCAACAGTAACTGTTTTTCCCCCTAGTTCAATTTGCAGGTTACTTAAAATCCCACAAGGAGTATATGTTCTTCCGTCAAAATCCTTTAACATGGTTGGTGATCGTGACAATGGCGGTGAACCAAGTGTTTTCCAGTAGCTCATTGACATAATGCAAGTATATTCCCCCTCATCAATAATAGTTTGGTGAACATTCTTATTGAGAGCTTTTACTTGAATTAGGAAAGCTAATTGCGCCGGTAACTGTCGTGTATATCCCACATGGTTAAAAACCACAAGATTAGAATATGTAGGATCTATTCCACCAATTGCTGGTAGTAAAGGCTGCTTTTGGGAGGGACAGTTTTGCAACACCTAGAGTGTTGACATAGCAGAAGGTGATTGAGCAAGATCTTCCTCTATGTTATAGTTCTGAGCTGCTTGAGCTCGAGGGTTAAATGTCGATTTGTGTACAACTCCCTTTGGTGGTTTTATTATCAATTCTAGTATAATAGGTGGAATATTTTCAGAGGAAGTCAAAGTTGAAGGATTAGGTTGATCAGTGGCCTGATTATTTGACGATGATGGTGGATTTCCATAATATTTGTATCTCGTTGACACCAAAGCTTCATTTTGTGGCTTTGTGATGGATAACATGAGTACTTAGGATGTGGAAGCATGGTATGTTGCAACCAAATGTGTCTCTGGGTTTGGAAACGGAACAGTCAACATTGCCGATGTGTTTCAAGTGTTTAAAAGTTTAGAGACCTCAGAGCGGTGTGGAAAATCTCTCGTAAAATGCTTGTCATTACATATTAGACATGGATAACGAGGTTTCCTTGTCGAAGTAGAGGAATCAGATGATTTCTCTGGAGGGGAATTATCTTGTTTCTTTTTGTTTTTCCCCTTTTTCTTGCCTCCTAGTTGCTTTTGATTTTTTCCTTTGTCAGATGACACGACATTAATTTCAGAAGCAAGAGTATTTTCTGATGCATTGGTAGTTTGATTGGTAATGGCAAGAGTTTGACCAGATGGTCTTCCTGCCGTTTGCATGCTCAAAGAACTGATCACACCATCACCGGCATGAGAGTCCTTACTCAATTGTGGAGGAGGAGGAACAGTGAAAGCTGGTCGGGGTGCATTGGGAATTTTATCGTAGAGCATGCCAGATTGTGTGTAAATCAAATCCAAGTATTAGGAACGAGCAATTACTTGCTCTTCTATGGCAACTCCACCTTTTGCCACATCCGCGGTGATTGATGGCAACAAGGATTTTATGAACCACTCAGCTAAAATATGATCAAGAACATATGTCTTAACCATTCGACGACGCTACCGCCACTCATGAATATGATCTGATATATGGGTAGCAGTAGTTTGTTTAAAGTTGGTTAGGAGTTCTGTTCTAGTCTTGTATCTGATGGGTAACTGGAAGTGGGTCAAAAATGTAGTGGCTAAAGTTGTAAAGTTGTCAAAAGAAGCTCTTGGTAGCTCGATGTACCATTTAGCTGCCGGACCAGTAAGTGTTCTTTGGAAAAGATAGAGTCTAACTGAATCATCATTTAAGGAGTTTGATGAACACCACAAATGAAACGTCATGAAATGATTTGATGGGTCTTCTCCAGGATTTCCGTTAAATTTCAGAGTGTCAGATGGTAACTTATGCAGAATTATCGGCCACCAAGGTGCATATAAGATTGGATCATTAGTGAGACAATTTAAATCTAGTAATTCTAAAGTTGCTACAAATGGAAATTGGCGATTCAAGTCAGGTTGAGCATGCCCAGGATATGATGGAATTGCCTGAGCAATAGGTCTTTGCATACTGACATAGGGCATCTGCATTTGGTAACCTTGGTAAGGTTGTTGTTGAACAAACCCAGCATAAGGTGGTTGTTGATAACCAAGTTGAATTTGTGGTTGTCCATAACCTGCAAAGCCTTGTTGACCAGGACCTTGGTAAGCTTGATATTGACCAAACCCAAGTTGAGCCTATTGGGCAAGTCCAAATTGGGGTTGGAATTGCTAGAATTGGGGTTGTTGAAATTGAGGCTGCCACGGTTGTTGAATCACTGTTGTTGTTGTTGGTTCAAATGTTGTTGATTTAACAGTTGTTTTTTCCCAACAATGAAAGGTTGGCCAGGTTGTGAATAAACTATACCAGTGTAAGCTTGGGTTAGTCCAGATAAGGGTATACTAACCTAAGGTTGTTGTTGAACCCCAGAAACAAGGGGTTGTTGTACAACAAATTGAGAAACTTGAACTTCTTGACCTGAAACTTGTGGTCGTGAGGTAGAAGGACCAATTTGTACCGGTTGAGATACAATAGTTTGAACTTGTGACTATGGTATAGTAGTAACAACAGGTGTAGTAGGAATAGCTGACACAGTTTTCATTGGTTGTGTTGGAGACACAAGCCTTGGTTGAACTGGCATTGTTGGTTGCCATTGACAAACTCTAATTCCAGGTTGAACTGAATACTGTGGGATATTACCATATGACAGTCCTCCGACATAAGGAGGATATGGTGAATAATCATATTGCTCTCCATATGGTGGCAATCTAGTATTTAAAGGATACATAGGTATTTGTTGACCAGATTGCATAACTTCATATTGATATGCAGGATCAAACTGTTGAGTTCCCGTTAGAGAAGAACCAGGTAAAATTCCGATTGAGGACATGGGTGATGACCATGGTGTAGAAGAAACCCCTGAGTGGGTTCCAGACAAAGATTGGTAACCAACCGGGATGGACGATTCCCCACATAGGTGCGACTTAGGTGTGGTAGAAAACATCGAAGAGGTTGCAACAGAAGATTCTGCCACAACTGCATCAGATGATATAGTCTGGGATGTTGACGGTTGTTCAGCCATAGTTAACTGACCCAAAAGTTGTCCTAAAGAATCGACGGGTGATAGAAAATAAGAAGGATCAAATGGAGAGGTAAAATGAAGAGTATGAGGGTAAAGATAAAGCCCAGCTCCAAAGTGGAATGGGGTTCTAGGTGTAGAATCTTCTTCCAATTCTTCCTCTATAGCAATTAAACCTGGTGGAAGAACTTCACCGTCTAGTCTGTAAAATATTTCTGGTGTTGATAAAGTTGAAGTTTCAGTAGTTACTGATGTCTGAGGGGTAACCGGTTGATCATCTTCTGGTAAAGTAACAACTTCTGAATGTTCAAATTCGAAGTCTAGATGTTCGGGTAAATGAACAACAGTTTCAGAAAGAGGTTCCTGAACAACTTTAGGTTTAGATGTAACTTCTATTTAAACTGGGATAGGTTTTGGATTAACTTCTAGTTGAACTGATTCAAGTTCATAAGTACTTTCTTGTTGAGCAACTTCAAGTTGAGGATCAACTTGTTGTTGAACAACATCGGTTAATGTTTCACTAGGATCAGTACTAATGTCCTTAGGTAATTGTGAAACTTCTTCTTCAGAAACAGATGTACCAGAAATGGTTGGAGTAACTGGAGTATCAGTAATTACCAAAATAGATGACTCAGGTAATTTAGATGATGAACGAGGAGTTCTTGATGTACTAGAATCAGTTAAACGAGACCGCTTTGTCCAAATAGGTGTAGTTTCAGGTGGCAAAGGCGGTTTGCTCGTTGTTCTCCATGAACGACTGGGTAAGGGTTGATGTTCCTCCACGATTGATGATTAATTTTATTATCAAAAAAGAAATAAACAAAAAGGGGTATATTAGGCAAAAGGTTTAGTAAGCAACTGTGAACTGCAGAATACCTCCTGGTGAACCAAGAAGTATGGGCAGGCAATCTCCCCAAATGTTGTGTTCGGTGTATCACAGTTTACAAGGCAACCGACTTGGTTACTTAAGGATGGATAGCAACCTAAATTTGTCCTCCCATATATACCCGAAAGTGCATGGAGGCCCAGTCCGTATAAGTGTTGTCTAATGCAAAACTGTACAGTGAGAGCATTCCGATATACTTTACATACTGTAACACCGCCCTATATACCCAAATGTACGTGGACGAGCTATGATATACTCACGTATGTGGAATGAGGTATCACACTCGGGATGTATTTTAGACAAGTTAGTGGCAACTGCTTTGTTTTACGACGCCGGAACACGTCTCTAGCCTAGAACCACTAAATGTTCTCGTTAATGACAATGCTCCATTAGGTAAATTGATGTTAATTTTAAGTTGATCTTGCTTAGGAATTTGCCTTTCAAGTTCACCACGTGATTTATTATGAAATTCCTAGGAATGCAACTATCATGATAAGCATTCTTTCCATTCAATTTAATGATTAAAATCCTAGCTACGTAGGGATAGAGCAATCATATTTCTTTCGATCAAAGAGCAAAGAGCACAATCTAAATGCAATTTCCCTACACTATTCCTATGAACACACATAAAATTTTTCAATGCAACATGCATGTATTTCTTTTCGATTTCCTTAATGTGAATATGAACAAAAGGAAATATGCACATACAATCAATCAATCTTTCATAAGAATGAAGACTTTTACGACAGTTCTAATTCGAAGGAAGAGAAGACTTTACGACACTTTCTTTCGAATGAAGATTAATCAACTATATTCTAACTTTGACTATTGATCGATAATGACAAAGAAAACATTAAGAAACATTAATCAATCCAATCAAATTTGGGCTAGACCAGGAGATAGAAACTTATTTTCTAAGACATAACATTCATTGATCAATCAACAAACAAACAAACAGAGAAAAGTTGGCAAAAATTCTTTCCAAAGGTGGGAAATTGATCCTAGGAGGATCAGTGCAGCCCAAAGTGGGAGACAATGCACTTCAGAGCACTGTCCCTAAGCCAGGGGTGCTCTGCAGCGCACTGTGTCCCTCACAAGCCTGCGCTGGTGACAGTAAGCCATTTCAAAAGGCAATTTGACACAATTTTGACCAATTTTTCAATGTAAAGAGCTGAATTACAATCTATGAACACAAATAAAGTCTACAAGGATGTCTTAGGAGGTGGATAAGCTACTAGGAAAGAGGATTCTTCCCCAGTATGGTCGCCAATTTGTTTTGGAGAATTTGGTATCTACAGATAAATACTAATTCCCTAGATAAGTAGTTGTATCTAGAACAACAGTTTAAAGTGTTTTAGACTTTTCCTATAAGCAATAGATAAGATGAGAAGATAGAAGACCTACTTGTAGTTCCGCTTTCCTCTCATCTCCCTTGTATCGATCTTGTTGCTCCTTCCCATACTTAATCCGCTTGAGAAGTACCCTATAAACACAACAGAAAACAAAGAATCGATCAGAGCATACGATCTATTGAATATAAGTGAAAGGAATTAGATACAATTCACACATATAAGAATTATGAAACAATACAAACATATGGGAAAAAGTTTCAAACACTTTATTAGATATAAGAAGGAATTACAACTATTGGTGTCTAATTCAAAGCCATTCCTCCAGCTTGGATCCCATCCACATCACATCAAAATCATGAAAAACTTGTAGCATTACAATACTTTCTTCAAAGCCAAATCTCATAGCAACATTATCTCCTTACAATTCAACATAATCCAGCCCCCATTCACTTAGATGAGTGGTCAATTTATAGGAAGATGAAGGAGGTTTTTTCATAAATGGTGGCATTGAATGGCCTTCCATACTTAGAATTAGTTCCATGGAGGAAGGGATGAGAGGATAGGATGCACCTTAACTCATTCCTCATCCATTTTCAAGCTCATAGGAGTTGATAAGTGAGGGAACCTTCTAGATGACTCCAAAATATAAGATATTCCCCAAACCCTATGTCAATTTCGCTCATTCTCACCTAGCGTAGGTGTAAGGAAGCCTAATTGCTTTGCAAAGCACCCTAGCAGTGGACTCAACTGCTCTGCAGCACACCTTCATAAGGGCTTACCTGTGCTGGTTCTTCTAGAGGTTGTCTTGAAGTCATGAAACTACTGGGAAGGAGGCATTCAAAGGGGTGACTTGTTTAGGGCATGAAGCAACTGAAATTAGGGTTTGATGAGCCCTAAAACACTGATCTAGATGTTGGGATTTGATGTGCCCAAATGGATCTGTAACAGTTGGGTTGATCTTCTATGCAAAGCAGAGAGTGATGAGGAGCCTTGAGTGTTTCAACAATTTCCTGACCGAAAGTGAAACCAACCTCAAGATTGCGAGGGCCTGACATAATCATCAGCTCGGGCCGAAGTGCCTCGACAGTCTAGGCGGTTTTGACTTCATTGACAGATAGATCATCGTAGACCAATGTCTTGGATAGATTAACAAAGATTTAATCAACATCGTGATCAAATGAGGAAGTGAATAGATCATGACAACTAAGATTAGAAAATTCAAGATGCTCGCTAACATCCTCATGATTTGATGAATCGAGCAGAGGGGTAGATGGGAAGCAAATATGTTCACCCTCTGTGTTTACAATAAATATAGATGACAGATTGGATGGATTTCCTGAGGAAGATGTGTCCTCTTTGCACTGTAATGACAAACTAACATCCGATGTGTCCTGTGAATGATCAGAAGTAGAAGCATCCGGAAATGAGTTTTCATAGGGGAAATCAACAGTGGCAGAATCACAAGGGATGTCAGGATGAAATGGATGAGGCACGGCTGAAAAGGATTCATCATTAACTTCAATTTCTCCTTTAGATTCCCACATACACTCATCATGAATGATGGCGCAGGTTGGCTACATAAAACCAAATCCATCGACAACTTGATCCTCGTTCACAATAGGTGAGGAGTTTGGAATGGAAGAACACAAGACAGTACAATCCAGAGGATCAACATAACGCGAGGACAGAGATCAAGTGAATGAATCCACATGACAACCAACGGGCTTGCAAGCCAAATCTGTGTAGATATCAAGATCAAGTGGGGTGGGAGGATGTGACAATTCAACAGATGTGTGCGCGTGATCGCCTACATCACTCCGCGTAGTGGAGTTGTTTGATGAGGTGAAGGCGAACAGTCACTTGTGACAATGACTATGCCTACTCGTGATTTCACAGTTCCATCACTGAAGTATGAGTGGGATTCGAGTGATTTCAAGAATTGTAGATTTTCATATATGTGAAGAAGATACTCAAATATCCCATCGAGAAATTCCCAATCAATGTCATCTTTGGGGAATCAGTATGCAAGATTACAAAAAGTGCGTGTAAAAATGTTCAACGGATTCATCGAGTGCTTTTCGTAATTTAAAAATTTCTTTGTTGAGTGCTTTATAGTTAAAGTGATTGAAAGAATGGTCTATCTCTGTGACCAGATGAGCAAGAGGATGAATAGATTTTTCGGGTAGCGTGGTACACTAATGCATTGGGTGCCCTCGAAGCATGTAGACGAACAACGCATAGCTCATGTATTCTTCAAAGAATCCATGTATTTTGCATGAGCATACAACTCTGACCGCATGCCTAACCAAGGCTACATAGCCTCCACCATCAAATGCTTTATGAGACAAGTTATCCGAGAGCTTTTCCGAGATGATGAAATCATTTCCATAAGACTTACATTTTGAAATAGCAACTCGGTAGTTAGTCATGATATATGTGTAGAGATTCAAAACAGATGTGAGGACTCAGCTTATCATCTGAACCTCCTTCTAGCACCAAAATGTTGATGGTGTTGGACCCGCCAACATGTAAGGAGATATACCCGATAAGAAGTCCCAATTAGACCTCAGACCGTTTGGTGTACGAGTCCCTGTAGTGGGTTGTATGGTAATGCCTTGACCGCGATTTCGCACAGAGGCAAGTAAGATGACTATGTTTGTAGCAAGGGTGTGACAGCTGCAGTGAGTCAAGGAAGGTGCATGAGAGGTTCTAAGACAAGTGGGTTGAGATGAGTGTGCCCCTTGGCAACCTGTAATAGTACTCAGATGTGAAGGGAACAAACGAGTGAAGATACATCACAAGCTAGAAAGCAAGTCAGCTGGAAATCCAAAGTGATGGTTAAACCAATCAAAACATTTCAATAATATTCATACATACTCATAAAGAATAGTCCATACATGCATGCATAAGAAAGCAAATACATATGCCATTTAGAGTAAACAAGATAGCTCAAATACAATACAACATATGCATGAAACATGTTGGCTCTTATTATATAAAGAAGTTTAAGTTCCAGTCATACAATACATCCATGTCCAACCACTAGCTGCAATAGTGGAACGTTACAACCACATCCACCAGCTCCTCCAAAGAGATGTACTAGCTCCATGCAGTGGAGAAGCCAAGGCGCATTACAATACTATCCAAGCTCTCTCCAAGATAGTCTTATCAAAAGCTTGGCTGACCAAAAGCCTATACAATGAGTTATGAGGGACTATTTATAGCAAAGGGTGGGGTGACCCTTGACATTCCCCTTTGTGACAGTTCAACTACCCTCATGAATCTTCACCTACTCTATGACTGTTACATCCAACTATTGACACTTGACTTACACTTGACATGACTTAACATTACAATGCACATGTGCTCATGTGAGACAAAATGGCTTGAGAAAGCCATGCAAGACATCACTGACACTCGATCCGTTGAGGTGAGACCAACTCTTTGACATGCTTGTGATGGTGAAAATGGTGAGCTACTGCCAAGCTTGGTCATCCGCGATGGTGTGCATGCACCCCATGGTGACATCTTACTTAAGTGAACTCTTGCTTCCGTTGAAACCGTGCATTGGTTCGGCTCCTTCATCCAACTCGTCTGCTAACATGCACATGGTCTTCTTGGGTGTGGCTGAACTGGAAACACACTGATGCATAGTGTTTTTGCTGGTCTTCAGGGTGTGTTGATGGTCATGCGCATCAACTTGCCGAAGTACATGTTCAGTTCCAGTTGGACTTGCTTCTTGTCTTCACATTGGTGAGTGTGCTGAATGGGTCGGATCGCATGACAATGACATGCATGCTACTAAAACCCTTGCATGTGATCAACAACATTGCTCACCATGTCTACTCCGTGCCAGCTGCTGGGATGGATCTTTGACTTTTACGGGCGTAGTTTCATCCATGAGTGCATGTTGTGCCCACTGTTGTTCCTGTTCCTACTGCAACTCATTCATCTTTCTATGTAGCTTCACGTTCTTCCTTGAGTTGTTGCTTCAGCACATGTAACTCCTTCTTTGTTCCATTATATCTCTTCATGTAATATTCATGTCGTGTTGTCACCTCATAGCCCGAGTCTCCAAATTTGCTTTCATCATCAGTGGATCTGCTTGAGCTCACAACTTTGTTCCGTCTTTGTGTTGTCAACAACCTTCCTCTTGCATTCGTTGCATTCGGCATGATGCCTTCAGCTACTGTTCATGATGCTGTTGCCGTCATATCTTGATGTCCTCGTCTACGAACAACTTGATGTAGTCATGGGTAAGCAAGTTCATAGACACTTGATCAACTGCATCACCAAGTGTGCTCTGAATGGTGTCTTTGACTCTACTCTCTTGAAATCATTATACCTATACTTTTGAGAGGAAGATGAACACTTACAATACCTAGAGACATGGTAACACTCATGGCAAGCAATCTGTCAATCGAAAACCAAAATGAACTTGAGAATTGACTTGCAACATACTTGTGTGACTGATCATGAAGGTTACGCAATTTTGGCCGGGAGGTCGGGAGACTGACTACCAAGACTTGGCAAGGCACAGTCCGGGCTATCAAGAGGTTGACTGGCTGCTGGAACTGCGCAATGCACAATCCAGTCTAACTGTTGACTGCTAGAATTGCGCAATGTGCAATTTCAACTGGCAATGACTATAGGCTCAATGACTGCATTGCGCAATTTTCTAGGCTAGTAGTCACTGTCCCTCAGAAATGTGCAAATAATTCCTGGAGTACAATGCCTAGGAAAAAATGCGTATTTATGGAGAAGAAGACAAAGCCTTCCTTCCCCGAATTGCACAATGTTTTCTAAGAGAAGGTAGAGTGGGTCGAGGTTGCCCAGACTCACCGACGGGCAACTGAATGCAAATGTGAGTGCGAATGCATGGTGATATTTAGTGTAAGCATAAGTGAATGATCATGCATGAAAACGGTGAATGACAGATTCAGAAAATGGAACAACATGCATGTAGGTGAGGCGAGTTGCCAAATTGGTGACTGTTCATGAAAAACAATTTCATGCATGTGATAGTAGTAAGATGTTGACGAAAACTAAAACAGTGCTAGTACAAGCTAGAATGCATCAAAACGATAGCAAGTGTTCACTGAAATCAAGCAGACAACGTTAAAACGAAGTAAAACACAAAAAGCACGAGAAATGCAACACAACTCATGGAAAGCAGGCTTACCACAAAATAGCTGAGTTGAATGTGTCGACAGCTCCTAGATCTGATGTGGGATGTCAGACCTACAAGGTTGATGTGAGGAATGAGATCTGTGGCATCTGTTTGATGAGTTTTGATAACATCAAGGTTGTGACATGCATGCCACAAATCTAGGGAAAGTTACACTTGGTGGAAGGTTTTTGAAATGATCCTTGCATGTAACCTCCAATTGCTAAAAATAGATCCCTGAAACAAGGGATGCCTTTGCATGTTGCCTTGGGAGATGCAACCCATGCATGCAAGTCAGTTTTTCTCGGTCCTGGAGGGAACCGGTCAACTCAGCTGCACATGCAAGAGACTGCTCCACTGTTAGGAGAAAATGCACATTTCAGGGTGGGAGATGGGCTAGCTACCCAGGGGATTTACGCAATTCCTGGGCAGAGCAGCTAACTGCTGCCCAGATTTGTGCAAATTCTGGGCTGAGTAGCCTTGCTAGGGAAAATTGCGCAATTTTCACTATGAGTGTTGACTGCCAGAATTGTGCAATTCTCGAGCCCCACAGGCTACCAATCAGGATTACGTAATTTCTGGAGGGAAGGCTAGTTGCCCTCTAGAATTGCGCAATTTCTTCAGGGAGCCGCTCAGCCTACAGCTGGACCAAGTCTGAATGAACAACTTGTGAGGGGAATGCATCAAGTTGTGATCGATAGGTTACCTTTTGTGCAAGAAAAACACTGAAGCTTGTGTACTTGACGAAGCAAGACATGCTGCTATGAAGGTTGGTATGGAGGCTCCAAAATGAAGCTAAGGAAAAATTTTGGAGGGTGGTTGTTGCTGCTACAACACACTGTCAAAGAAACATCCACTAAAACATCCGCCCACCCACCTACACTACAAACAAATTTTTGGGCTACTTTTATAGGGGCATTTGAAAAAACCTTCGTTAAAACATATTTTCCTTGTAATTTCATGTAAGATGACTTTTCCACCATGATCCATGACTTTCCTCACATTGTTTACGACTTTCCTTGCACCACCATGAGTGTTATCACATGGTTCGTGATTGTCCTTACATGGGATAAAAACTCCACTCTCTTGCTTGAACTTGAAGATTCAAACTTCCACTAGGCATCTAAATTTCCTTTGCAATCTCCCTTTGAATCTATACTCCCTCTAAGCCTACACAACCTCAACTAGCTCACTCTGCTTTCCTCCTAGAAAGTGGTTCTATTGAACTTGTGTCCTTCCAAAGTGAATCCCGAGTTGTGGTTGAACACTGGGTCTAATCCACTCTAGACCACTGCAACTCAACTTAGCAAGTTTCCTCATCCTCCTGGTTCAAACACCTCATGTGCACATGGATATAATGTTAGATATACAAATACACAAAACAATGAATATACTATCTCATGATCAACATTCCATCCACACAGAGCTACCTTGTCCATGCAAAATCACCTTCTCAGCTAAACCTCATGCTCCATGTCTAGCAATTTCAAAACTCTCTCTTAAGTTGCTTCCTGTGCACACTCTGATCCAACTTCCTTCAAAGTAGATCTAATACAATGTTGAGTTTTCATCCGCCCTAGACCTGGTCTATGAATAGATCTTAGCACATAAAAACACTAGGAACCCCAACACAAAGTTACTTTGCACAATGGAAATATAGCAACATTGAAATCAATTACGTACATATATTTATATGACCCAAATCCTTTTTTCCCGTTAGTCCATAAATAAGAAAACATTAGGGCTCCCATACCTGGGATCACAACCCTTTATATCTCTGCTAAAACTAGTATATATGGTATACAATAAAATACATTGTGTCCTTTGACTCATCTAAGGCTTGAGCTTGTCCCAAAAATACAAGTGCATACCTAAGATTTTCCTTCAACCAGTCTATATATAAGCACTTCAACAATCAAATCTCCTTACTATTCAAAACTCCTTTACCAAACAAAATTCATAGATATGGTAGATCTATTCCTCATCTCATAGATCTAACCTTCTTGATAAATATGATCCTCTATGGACTTCTATGGAAAGATGTCCTTGGCCCTCCTTAGATCTACAATCACACTTTCTTGCAATTGCGATGCGAATTCCTCTAATCACATGGTGAATTCCTACAATCACATTGTGAATTCCCGTAACGATGAATTCCTGCAATTGCACTGTGAATTCCTACAACTGCGAATTCTCGTACTGCACATTCCTGCAATAAACTTGGCTTCTTCTTAGGGCTCTGACCCTAAGTATACCATACATGGTATGACCTTCTATGATCTTTCTTACAATAGCTGTATCATACATATCTCCCTCTCACTCATGAATGGATCACATGAATGATCTCTTGCACACAAAATGAGTCCTTCCTCTTGTGTGTCTAGGCCTCTCCTTTGGCCTCTTATTTATACTTTCTATGTGAGGGACTCGAGGGTTTTCCTTTTCCATCAAGAAAACCTCATTTGATAACTCAATAACAAATTATAATAAAAAATTAATTATCTTAGGTACCAAACCCATAGCTTTGGTTCCAAAACCCCAACTTTGGGTAAATTTCCCAACCAACTAACCTTTGGTGGATTTTCTCTGCATGGAAATACCTTTTGAGCTACCCAAATTCCAACACACTGAAATGCTCTACTCCATGTATTTTATAATTCACTTTTTGAATCATTTGATTTCATTTGTTATGTTGGATTCAACTCAATCTTGTATTAGGAATGTCTCCATTAAATTAACCATCATTAAATTCAAACTTATATTAATGTGTATTTTCTTTTAATAAATATTTGTATAATTAATTTGGGTGTGTCAAATATGAATTACACCCAATTATCAAACCACATTAATAATCTAATTCTTTTCCATAAGAGGCCAGAGGGATTTTATAACTTGAATGAATAAAGCAAAAAGGAAAAAATTAACCAAAGATAAATGTTATGGGTTATTTGTGAAATCATATTATGTTTCACAATTATTTAGGATTAGATTTGAAGGCACTCCACAAGAATATTTTCAATAAATTTTTAATTTTGATGATGATATATCGAAGAGATAAAAAATTATTGATTTAAGTGTTGTATTAGAAGATGTTCCTTGTCATTTTGAAATGAAAACTACCGAATGAAGTTTTTTGTGAACAATTTGTTGTTCATGAAAAAACATCCATGTGTTATTATGTTTTTTTATCAACACTTCTAAAGATAATTGTCAAGGAACTTTGAGATGAGATTGCAAAGGGTGTCATTAATGGCATTTGGGCTCATCATTATACTTCGCTAATAGGCTAGATAACATGTGGCCATGAAAAGAAATGATTACATCTGGGATGAATTGTGAAAATTGAGTGACATGGTAATCAAGGAGTAATGCATCTAAGAAATATTGAGTAAATCTAAAAATATGGTCAATTACAACATGACTAATTTCTTGTCTTCAAAAAATGGTGAAATAATAGCTTTTCCATGCTCAATCAACCTTTTAAGAGTGTGTTTCTAACAATATACTTTATACCCTAATGATATATATGAAGAATTGCAACTTTTTTATTGACAAGAATTACGATATTTTCTAAACAATGTATACCATGGTCAAAAGTTTTATTTGATTTTATTCAACTCATTGTTGCAAAAAACGAAGTGACCCATATGATCTTTATGGGTAGTCTTAGATACTTGATTATTAGGGAATGTGTGCAATTGTAAGTAATTTTAAATATAAATATAAAAATAGGAAACTTATAGAAAGGGAGGTCGTACTTTAAAAGTTGAAACCAAAAGTCATGAGATCATTGTATATACCTGTGCTTGGTTAATGGAAATCATTCAAGAGTTAACATCATGAATTTATAGTGGTATCAGATCCAATTAACTCCTTGATTCTTTGAAATCCATGTCAGATAATCTGTTTATTCATATCTACCATCTGCAAACAATCCATGCCTATTTTTTGGTCGCTCTACCTAGTAAGACTTGGATGGTTTCTTTTCATTTGATTATATTTCTATGTGTTTTCTTATAGAGGCTAGAAATTCATATTCATTTTATCCTTGAGCCATAGGGTTCAATGGTTTTTGGTTACACCACTTCTCTCACGTAATGTGATTTCTCCATTGAACCACACAACCATCACCAAAAAGAAATTTACAAACAAAAGCATAACTTGATTTCATATCAACCCTGTCAGGCTAGGTATTGGTAACTCCATGAATGTTGAATTTCTATTAAGAAGTATCACTAATATATACATTGGAGAGGGATAACCTTGTAATTCATATTGCAATGTATCTTCATCTTCTTATTTTGATATTTACAATATTTTACCAATCCAAGAGGATTGTTAGAAATTGTAGTGAGAGAGGCTCAATTTGACTCGTTCCTTAGTCAAATTGATCAATTCAATTTTCCACATCAACGGGATGATTTGCATTGCAGTTAGCTAAAGTGACATGGCCTTTTCTACTAGTTAAGTTAGTAAATTCGAGTTATAGGCTTGGAGTACAGTTATGCATGTAGTGATTGCTAAAATTTAGCAATCTAGTTCAGTTATTTTCAGTTGAACTCAGTTAACTGAGCTCAAGTGGAGAAGAAGGCACACTGTAATTATCAATTGTATACTAGTTGAGTGTATAGGCTTGGTAATTAAGAAGGTGATCAATTCCTTGGTAATTGTGCAAGGAATTTTATAGGGAATTCCCCTATTATTTAGGGGCTCAATTTCTCCTGAATTATGTAAGGATAGAAGAGGTACTTGGAGGCTTGAATTGGCTAGAGTAGGATAGCCAACAAGAGAACATGTTTACAGTGCAGGATGTGCTTCAAAGTTGAAGTAAGACATTGTAATAGTTTATCAGTCTCATCTGATTAATGAAAAGAAGCGGAGGGGTTTTTCCCAATTAGGTTCCCCTGCAAATAATTGTGTTCTTGTGATTTTGATGCATGTCATTGCATGTGTTTCTAAATTGTGATTTCCATTCCGCAGAATTGTAGAGGAAATTTTCAATCTCCTGTTTTAAGTTCGAATTCATAAGTAGTAGAAAATTTATATTGGTTTCTACATGGTATCAGAGTTTGAAAACACAATAGAAACTAGTCCATAGATATTATCCTTCAGAAATTTCATTTTGTAGATCCAATTAAGAAATTTTTTCTTCCGTGCAGGAAAATGTCTTTCAATGGATTGAAATTAGAGTATGCCTTGGAGGGAACCTCAAATTTCATAGCTTGGAAGGACATGATGGAAGTTGTAGTTGATGATAATGGAGTGTTGGAATACACCAAAAATGACATTCCAAAACCAATAGTATCGAATGCACAACAATTAGCCCATCAAAATAAGGATACCACAAAAGCTAGGAGGATCATCCTGGAGGTGTGAGAGACCCCATAGTTCGAATTTATATGGCAAAGAAACTTCATTTTCTATTTGGAAGACCCCCCCGAGTTATTCAAAAATGGAAGTGATGCTAGGAAATTGGAGTTGAGGGACAAGCTCAAAAACATCTGAATGCAGAAAAATGAAACCATTCCACATTATCTCTCCAAATTCACTCAAGTTCAAGATGAACTTGAAGGAGTGGGAGAAAACATACCATCTTCTAAGCTAGTGAGCCTAGCTCTACTAGGTCTTCTGAAATCCTGGCACAACTACCAAGAATTTGTAAATGGAAGGGGAAAATTACCAAATTGGGAGAGACTTTGGTCTGATTTAGTGCAAGAAGAAATTCCAAGGAACACTAGAGATGGAGTAACATAAAAAGTTGATGAGGAAGGGAATTTTTCCTTGGTTGTGAAGGGAAATAAATCCCAAAACAAGCCAGAGTCTATTCAGAATAATGGTAAGAAGAAGGACCTAAGCAAGATAAAATGTTTTCACTACCAGGAATATGAGCACTATGCAACAAAGCTTCCACACAAGAAGTATAACAAGAAGTCTTCAGGAGGAGCAGGAGGTGAAGCACTTGCCTCGCAATTAAAATTAGACTTCACCCTAATTGCATGCATGACCAACACGGTAATGGGGTGTGTGTGTTATCTAGATTCAGGTGCCTCGTTCCATATGACAAGATGCAAATAATTATTTAGTAGCTTAGAGGAGAAGGATCTCCAGATGCACATAGAACTTGGGGATGATTGGAGGTACAATACCAAAGGAATATGAACTATAACCTTTAAGAGGGATTAAGGCTCCCATCTTCATCTGAAAGATCTTATGTATGTACCCGGGTTGAAGTAAAAATTGATCTTTGTAGCTGTATTAAAGGATCGAGGCTATGATGTTATTTTTAGTAAGGGAAAATCCTTTCTGAGACATGTAGCTACCAAGAAAGTGAAACATAATTGAGTCAGAGTAAAAAATATCTACAAAATTGATGTGGAAGCTTGTGTTTCACTGAGTAGCAAGGCAAAAAATGTGCAGAGTTGAGATGTTGGAGAACTCTCGCACAGGCGCATGTGACACTTACACCATGAGGGATTAAAAATCATGCAATAGATTACCACCGGTCTCCTGAAATGTACGATTGACCACCATGATGTCTGCAAGGGATGCACATTGGGGAAGTATGTCAAATCCACCTTCCAGGGTCGAGATAGTAGAGCTGGAGAAATCTTGGAGTGAGTCCACTTTGATGTATGTGGACCATTTTCTACAACCTCTACAACAAAACATAGGTATTATGTAATTTTTGTTGATGACTTTTCTAGAAAATGTTGGATTTTCTTCATGAGGAAAAAGGATGAAGTGTTTTCCAAATTTGTTGAATTCAAAGCATTGGTTGAAAAGGAGACTGGTCAGAAATTGAAATCCCTGAGAAGTGACAATGGAGGAGAATTTGTTTCTAACACCTTCAAGGAATTTTGTGCCAAGGAGGGTATTAGAAGAGAATTGATAGCACCCCATAACCCACAACAAAATGGGGTGGATGAAAGGAAGAATAAAAGAATAGTGGGAGCAACAAGAGCCATGTTGCATGATCAAGGGCTGCCATTACATCTATGGGAAGAAGCATGCAACACCACATTCTATTTACAAAATAGGATCCCTCACAGAATACTTGGCATGATCACACTCAAAGAAGCTTTCTCTGGGAGAAATTCAGATGTATCACATTTTTGAATTTTTGGAGCTACTATGTATTTTCATGTCTCCAAGGATAGCAGGAAGAAAATTGATCCTACAACTAATATGGGGGTCTTTGTAGGATACAAAGAGACTCCACATAGCTATAGGGTGTATTTTCCCTCACTTAGGGTGACATTAGTGAGGAAATACCTCAAATTTGATGAGCATATGAGATGCTCTCTAGAGTGAGAGCTGAGTATCCCACCAAAGGATGAGCTTATAGTTCCTAAGGAGGAGCCTCAGAAAGAGCTTCAGGATGTTGTGGAGGAGCATATAGGAGGCTGAGTGGAGTCACCCACTCAACCAAAATATTCTATATATGGGAGGAAGAGAACCAGAGAGGCTGTCAGGTTGGTGTAGGATACACGAGAGCATGTGGGAGATCCTACATACTTGTGCAAGTAGAGAATTTCACCTAACATATACATTGGATATATGGATCTCATCACAAAACTCATTGATTCAAAGTATTCTTTATTTGAGGAAGCATTTTCTCAACCAATGTGGGTTGATGCCATGGTGGATGAGTATGAATCCATCACGAAGAACAATGTATAGGAGGTGGTGCCGAGACTAGAGAACAAGTCAGTGGTTGGTTCGAGATGGATTTACAAAGTGAAGCATGCAATTGATGACAGTATTGAGAAGTATGCAGCCATATTTTTTTCCAAATGGTTCTCTCAGGTAGAGGAGTGGACTATGAGGAAACATTTTCCCAGTGGCAAGATATTCCTTGATAAGAACCATTCTAGCATTAGTTGCATAGATGGGGTGGAATAAATTTACATAGAGAAGCGAAAAGGATTTCAAACATATGATAAGGTGACACATGTGTGTAGACTCAGGAGATCCCTTTATGGTCTCAAACAGGCACCTCGAGCATGGTACACTCGAATTGACACATATCTTAGTGGATTGGGCTTCACCAAAAGTGAAGCGGATGCCAATCTCTATCACATTGTGGTTGATGGCAAGTTTCTTGTCTTGGTATTGTATGTTGATGAATTGATACATACAGGGGATGAGTAGTTGATCCACTCTTTCAAGGAGGACCTTGCAAGAGAATTAAAGATGAAATACATGGGATTGACGCATTACTTCCTTTGACTGGAAGTATGCCAAGGTGATGGTGAGTTTTTTGTGAGTCAGGGGAAGTATTCCTTTGAAATACTACAAAGATTTCATATGAAATATTGCAAGCTTATGGACACATCTCTAACTACAAACTAGAGGAAGGAGAATGCCTCTTCAGGAGAGGCAGTAAATGCTACCACCTACAAGTAGCTTGTGGGATCCTTAATGTATACGGTGAACACAAGGCCAAAAATATGATATAAAGTTAATCAGTTGAGTCAAGACATGGTGAATCCTACCAAGTTGTATTAGAAGGAAAGAAAGCATGTGTTAAGATAACTAAGAGGCACAACCTAGTATGGGTTATGGTATAGCAGGATAGAGGGAGTGAAGATCCAAGGCTTCACTAATGCAGATTGGGCAGGGAGGCCATCAAACATGAAAATTAATTTAGTTTTATCTTCAATGTTAGGTCTGCAACTATTTATTGGTATAACAGGAAATAATGTTTTGTTGCAGTCATCTTAGTAGAGGTTGAATATAGAGGAGTAGAATGCACTTGTTTCTCTTGCAAAAATCAAGAATTTTCCTAAGCCACACAATCTCCTTGATTGCTATTGAGCCTCAAAATTACTCTTTTCCTGGCAACTCTTCTCATTCCTTTTCTTTGTTTCTCCATAAGAAAGATCCATTCTCATCACTAATAACTGGTATATATTGTCTTGAGGAGGACATTTAGTGATTTACATGTTATGCTTTTTATGTTTTTCTATTTGAATCAATTTCTGTATATTAGCTACGGAACATAGCCTATTCTGCAGCTAACCAGTTGTTCCGCAGCTACCTTCATGCTCTAACAAATTCTAGGTGTTAGAAGGAGAAACTAGCCACATGGGCAGCTTTGAAATCATCATGACATGGACCTTGTCCTATTCATTCATCCCAAGTCGACAAAGAAGATGGCATAAGACTATGGTCAATGGATAATTCAAACACAAAGAGACTGAGGGTAACAAGACTCTATTTCGTGGTTAATTAATGTGTTTCATAGTGATGGGAAGTGTTATCCGGAGCAACTACCTGTACCTATGGACTCCAACGGACACCTGTACAAATGAATCCAACAGCCACCATGTCTTGGATTTATTTCTCTAGCAGCCGAGGAAGAAATTCTGCATATCTGTCTTCTACGTGTTTGGCTGTAGCATGCTTTTCTCCACAAATAGTTATATGATTTTTCTTATAAATACCTGTGTAAGGGACCGAAGAAGTTAGTAATAGTTTTAATGTGAAATCGAAGTTCTAGACTCTGTAATTTTTGGGCATTTTGTGTCCCTGTTTTAATATGAGAAGACCGCATGTTTTTATGAACATTTGAAGGAGTTTTCTTGGAGTTGATTGAGAAAGCGTAGCCTAATCAGTTGCAGAGGGCCCCTGCACTGAAAATGTTTCATTTTATTTATTTTTCTTCTTCTTGTTAACTGTAAATTCATCATTTTCTTTCTAAAACAGTGTTTATAATCATTTTCTTACTAACAGTGTTTATAATGCAATTTCTATCATTTTCTTACTAACAGTGTTTATAATTTAGAGTAGTTTCCATTAGCTTGATTTCTTTTTAGTTCTTATCAATAGTTTAGAAGATAGAACTCAATAGTGTAATCTTGTTTCTTCAATTAAAAACTAACCTTGTTTCAGGATGAGAGTAGGATTGAAGAATGATAAGGATACATTGTTGGATAGTTTACTTCATTCACTGTTTTGCTAGTTTAAATTCTCAATTAAACTGATCAGTGTCATTTACTGTCTTTGCCATTTCATTTTTAGTTTAAAATACTAACTCATGGTGTTAATGAATGTTTATGGAAAACCCTTCAAGTTGATAATTCATCCTTAACTAAGTGGTTGAACATTTCATCTATGCAATGAGTTATTTCTGCATCTTTGTATTTGCTTTCTCTTAGATTAATGAAGTACAGAATTACTTAAATGTCATCCCAAAGAGACTTTCTCCCTAAATTAAGAGGCAGAGTAACCAAGTATTTCATTTAGTTTTATTTTTGTAATTATTTAGACATCAATTGCAAATTTCACTTTCAGTTTTAATTCGTGATTTGGAACTAATGGTAAAATAAGAATAGAAACTTTGTTTTCATTTCTTTCTTAGCTTTGTTTCCATATCTTTCTTAGCTCTGTTTTCATTTCTTTCTTAGCTCTGTTTTCATTTTTAGATTTTGAGCAGTCTTTAAGAAAGTTATATTTAGTTTTGATAATTTACATTGTAAATCATTAGGAATTAAAAGACCAAAAACCCCCAAAACAACATAAAACATAAAAACAATGAAGTAAGAAGGGTTAGCTAGCACAAACAATGCACTACACTTCATCAGTTTACGATACCCGGATTGATAATTTATGTAGAGCAATTTAGGACACTAAATTGACCAAACATTTTGGCACTGTTGTCGGGGAAGTGTAACTAGGTAGCCTTATCTCTTACATTAAAAAAAAATGATATGCATAGAGAAAGAAACTCTAGGGGTAGATTTATAACTAGAGGCAGAATTTCAATTCTTACAACACCACCTACTCCACCAAGAACAAGAAAATATACACCTCCATCCCAAACTCATACTCCCTTTCCATATTTCAATAGATGCTTCAAATACAGCTCAGGGAGCTGTATTGGGACAAAAAGATTTGATTCCTTATGCCATTTACTATACAAGTAAGAATTTGAATCCCACTAAGTTAAATTATATTGTGACTGAAAAGGAATTTTTAGTTGTTATTCATGCAATTAACAAGTTCAGACACTATATAACAGGCTATGAAACCTTTTTTCATATAGATCAGTCTGCAATTAGATATTTAATGAATAAACCTATTACTAATGGCAGAGTTACAAGATGTGTTAGGCCCCTATGCTACTAGTGTAACCCCTTATTGTTATTAGTACAACCCCCTTATTATATTTTTGTACCCATGTAGTCCCCATATTGTTACTATTGTGCCCCATAGAAGCCCACTATTGTTATTATTATGCCCTTACTTTATTATTGTTATGTTAGCTCTGATTATATTATGACCCCTTCGACTCTTATATATAGAAAGGAGGTATTTTCATTTGTATCATCAAAGAATTGTTCATTTATGTAATGTAAAGGAGGTTGCCCCCTCGAAGAGGCTGAATTCTAAGGCGTTGATCTATCTTTTCTATCTTTTTGTGAGCTGGTTTCATAACATTTGTTATCAGAGCTGTGGATTCTAGGGTTTCGTTGCTCCAAACAGGTCATCGTGGTATTTTCACTGTAACTATTTCACTACGAAGTTTTAGAAGCTAAGAAAAAACCCCATTTGAGATGAAATTGGTCTGAACCTTGGCTCCAAATTTCAGATCTTGTCTCGCTATATTTTTGGAGATATAGTTTGAGGAAGTTAGGGTTTTTGCAGACCCCTGAATTACATTCCAAACAGGTGACCTGGGGAAAATCGTCATAACTTTCTCTATGAGAATCGGATTGAAATTTCATAAGAAGTTACAGAAAGAGGACAAACTGTAGTTTCTTGTGTACATGCTTTAGATCCAAAGGTCGAAATAGTGGCACATGTCACATCGTACAAGTTCGCTCTACTGAACCAGTCTATAATCAGGTCACCGTGGGAGATTTGGCATAACTCTTCCTTGGAGAATCCAATTTGGGTCAGATTGGTGGCATTGGAAAGAGGACACAAAGGGCTACTGCAGGTTGCGATTTCAGAACTGGAAGATCTAAAATTACAGAGTTACAATCATTTCAAGATCGAGATCCTAAAATCAAGAAAAAGCAAGATGCAGTAGTTTGATGGCAAGGATTCGGTAAATTGGATACTACAGATGGAGAAATATTTTGATCTACATGGTGTACCACTGTTACAAAAGGTATGTATTGCATCTAATTATTTATAACCGAATCAATTTTTATGGTATAAACGGCTTTTTTCTCGTAAACCACTTGTCACGTGGTCAATTTTCACGGAGGAAATGATAGCACATTATGAGGATACAAAGAGAAACTCCTTCTTTAGCCAATTGATAAACCTCAAACAAAAGGGTTCAATGGAAGAGCACATTGAATACTTTCAAAAATTGAATAGAAGGGTAAATTATATTCCAGAGAAGTGAAGGATTGATGTCTTCATAGGGACTTCTAAGGATAACGTTCAACATGAGATTCGTTTTTGGGAACCTGATTCATTGGAGGAGGTATTCGAGTTGGCAAGAAAAATTGAAAGCGAAATTATGAAAGCAAGGAATCCCACCACTCATGACTATAATTATGGAAGTGTTTCTTCTCCTAGCCTTCCACAACCTATAAGGCTTACACCACAACAATTGGAAGAAAAAAGAGAAAAAGGGCTTTGTTACAATTGTGATAGAAAATGCACTAAAGGTCATAAGTGTGCTGAGAAGAAATTATTTTACATAGAGTATGAAGAGGAGGAAGAAAAGGATCAAGAAACATCAAAAGAAGAGGATATATGCCAGGACCCAACCCCAGAGAAAGAAGAAATGAATCCGACCATATCTTGTAAAGCATTGGCAAGAATTACCACTCAAACTCTCAAGATAGAAGGACATATCAAGAAGAAAAAGGTTCAAGAAGTGAAAGATCACATCGAGAAAGAGGAAATGAATCCAACCATATCTTGTAATGCATTGGTTGGAATTACTACTCCTCAAACTATCAAGATATAAGAACATATCAAGAAGAAAAATGTTCAAGAAGTGAAAAATCACATCGAGCATCAAGAAATGAATCTGACGATATCTTGTAAAGCATTGGAAGAAATTACCACTCCTCAAACTCTCAAGATAGAAGGAAATATCAAGAAGAAAAAGGTTCAAGCAATGAAATATCACATCGAGCATCAACAAAAAGTTCTCCAACTTTTAAAGGATAACTTCACTTTGGTGCAGAATCGAATGAAACAACAGGTAGATCAACATCGCAGTGAAATTTTTTTTGATGTAGGTGATTGGGTATTTTTACGGCTACATCTCAAGCAAGCTATTTATGAGAAGGAGTGTTGGCAATACTAAATGCACTTAATAAATGGCGACCTTACCCAATGGGAAGACACTTCAAGGTAAAAATGGATCATGATAGTCTTAAATACATTTTAGAACAAATATTATCATTAGAAGAACATAAAAAATGGGTCACAAATATGTTGGGTTATGACTTTGACATCATCTATAGAAAAGGGAAGAAATTTTTTGTTGCAGATGCACTCTCAAGAAATGATGAGGATGTGGAAGCATTGTTTTGTGCTATTTCTATTATCCAACCAGATTGGATAAAAAAAGCAAGGGATGAATGGAAGAAGGAAGAAGAAGAATGGCCACTCATTCAAAACTTGCAGAAGATCCCAATTCAAACAATATTGCCAGAACTTGAAGAGGAAGGAAAAATCATATTTGAACCTTGAGCAGTCATAGAAGCAAGAACCCGAAAGCCACGCAATCGATCAATTTCAGAGTATCTCATCAAGTGGAAGAACTTACCCGCTGAAGATTCCACATGGGAGGACAATAATTTTATACAGAAGCATCAAAAACTACTCAAGCATTGAGGACAACACTTTTTGAAGGAGAGGGGCATGTTAGGCCCCTATACTACTAGTGTAACCCCTTATTGTTATTAGTATAACCCCCTTATTATATTTTTGTACCCATGTAGTGCCCATATTGTTACTATTGTGCCCCATAGAAGCCCACTATTGTTATTATTATGCCCTTAAATTATTATTGTTATGTCGGCTCTGATTATATTATGACCCCTTAGACTCCTATATATAGAAAGGAGGTATTTTCATTTGTATCATCAAAGAATTGTTCATTTATGTAATGTAAAGGAGATTTCCCCCTCGAAGAGGCTGAATTATAAGGTTTTGATCTATCTTTTCTATCTTTTTGTGAGCTGGTTTCATAACAAGATGGATTTTACTTTTGCAAGAATTCAACATTACTGTGCTAGATAGACCTGGAAAACAAAACACAATTTTTGATTTCTTGTCCAAGATTTAGAATATCAAAGAAGATTCTCCAGTTGAAGATAAGTTTCCTGATGAATATCTTTTTGCAGTAACTACTCAAACTCCTTGGTTTGCATATTGCTAACTATTTAGTCACAGGAAAGTTACCTTCACATTTGTTTCCTAGAGAGAAAAGAAAAATTATTCAGGCAATTGCAAGATATTCATGGATTACTAATGAATTGTATAAAACAAGCCCAGATATTATGATCAGAAGGTGTGTCAGGGAAGATGAAATGCCCGAGATTCTTAAGGAATGTCATGATGAGCCATGTGGCGGACACTTTGCTGAAAAGAGGACAACCTATAAAATCCTTTCTTTAGGATATTATTGGCCATCCATCTTCAAAGATGCTAAAGAATATGTCAGGAGATGTGACAACTGCCAAAGGATAGGGAAACCTACTCCCTCAAATGAAATGCCATTACAAATTCAGGTACTCATTGAACCTTTTGAAAAGTGGGCCTTAGATTTTGTTGGGCCAATTAGTCCTCCATCTAAGCAGAAGAAGTATATATTGCTATGCACTGATTATGTCACTAAATGGATAGAAGCTAAAGAATTACCTTTTGCTAATGAAAAATCTGTAGTGAATTTTGTTTTTGAGGACATCTTTACTCATTCTAGTGTTCCAAGAGAAATTGTGACAGATTAGGGATCTCAATTTACATCTAACATGGTGGAAGGGCTTGTGGAAGAATACAAGATCAAACATAGGAAATTCACTCCTTATCATCCTCAAGCAAATGGTCAAGTGGAATCTACAAATAAAGTGATTGAAGGAATCCTCACCAAGACTGTGCATCTACATAGAAGACATTGGGAGGAAAGGATTCCTGGAGCTTTATGGGCTTATATAACTACATGGAGGAACACAACGGGACATACACCCTATGAACTTGTTTATGGGAAGCAAGTCCTATTCCCTATAGAGTTCCAAATCATAACTTTGAAGATGGCAGTCCAACTGGGACTAGATTTATCAGAGGCACAAAAGCATAGGCTGGAGCAATTAAATGAACTTGATGAAATCAAGCAAGAGGCAGTTCAAAGGACTAGTATAGTCCAACAACAGAGGGCTAAATGGCATGACAAATATATCAAGGACAAGAGGTTTCAAGTGGGAGATTGGGCACTATTGTTTGATTCAAAGTTTAAATATTTTCAAGGGAAGTTTCAAACTCATTAGCTTGGGCCATATGAGATTGAAAAAGTCTTTAGTAATGGAGTAGTGAGAATAAGAACAATAGATGACAGTAAAACTCCTCTTCTTGTGAATGGTCATAGATTAAAGATATATCAAAAACCAATTCCAAAAGAGGAGTTCATTAAGATTTTCCAAGGCAATTTTGAAATGAAGCTAGTGAAGAAGAATTCTTCTTCTCCACTAACTTAGTCTTTATTTTTCCTAAAAAAAGGGGAGAAAAATAAAAAACAAATAAAATTAAAAAAAATAAATTATATAAGGTTGAAAACCAATCATTGATTGGCATACTTATACAGAAAATAAAAGGTGAAAATCAGAGGTTTCTGACACCCTATATTTTCCATTTTCTTTCTGTAATAAGTAGTTACAAAAAGCTATAGTCACTCTGTAGTTTAGATTCTGCAAATTCATCATCTCATCTCACCTCACTCTGTTTTATTTTTGCAGTTTCACTTCATCTCATTGTCATATTTCATCAATAAATTTTTCAATTTTTCCTTTTACAACTTTCATTTCATTTATCATCTTGTCTTACATCTCATTTCATTTCACTTACATAGCCACTTCCATTTCATTCATGATCCATAAGCCATATTTCACTTTCTTTTTCATGTTCTGCAGTTGATTCTGTTCTGCAGCTAATCTGATTCTGCAACTACAATTTGTTTATCAGTTCAGGCACAAGTGTACAGCTCATAATAAAATCATGTATGTAGGGAATTGAAAAAAAAATCAATTTTTGAAGACCAACCATGCTCAAGGTACCTGTGGATCAACATCAAAAAAATTAGCAAGCGAAAGGTAAAGGTTCCAAAGGTAAATGCAAAGATTTATTTCAAAAAGAAATTTGAAAACATAAGTTTGTATAGTATGTATAATCACATGTCTCCTTAATCGACCATCATTTGATTTGACCGCCACTATATCTTTGCCATATCTTCCATCTTTAATGACAAACAGTCTCAATGATTCTTTCATAACAAATCTCCACTTCAAACTCCATAACCTATACTCAAACGGTCCTCCACAACTCCACCTGTTAATGGTCAAGATGACGATGTGACCTACCTATCTACGACTCTCTAAACCCTTACTATCTATTTATTACACGGAAACCCTTAAGTTTATCTCTCCTATAACATGTAGTCATTCTATCACATAGACAACAGTCATTCCATTTTCATATACACGCAGTCATTTCATATACACAGTCTTTCCATTTTCTATATACACAGTCATTCCATTTTTCATATACACACAGTCTTTCCATTTTCATATATACACAATCATTCCATTTCCATACACATAGTCATTCCATTTCTTAAATAACACTTGTTTTATAGACCGTAAGAGTAATTTTGAAAGTTAACCAAAAATAGGGGATATGGGGCTTATTGTCAGGACAAAGCTTGTAGGGGTAAAGTATATGGAGGGGTATCCACAACTTAAAGGGATGCTACAGAAGGCCGTATGGTTAAATTTTATTGAGAAATTTTACGACTACCACAAGGAAATTACCAAGTATTTTGCAAGGTCAATTGATGGCACAAGTGGAGATAGGAGATATTAAATTTGCAGTCACAAAATCCTTCATAGCAGAAGCAACAGAGCTGCCGAGAAAAGGAGAAAGATGGTTTAAAAACAAGGAATTTCATGGTGAACCTTGGAAAGTGATCCTTAGAAACCCAGGTATGGATGTTACAGTATTTAGGAAGGGAATTCCTATTTTAGCACTCAAGAACAAATGGGGTAATATGTTGTTGATATTGAAAAAATTCATTACATGTGAAGGAAGATTTGGGTTTATGTATGTTTACCATATACGCTTATTAATGAATTTCTTAGAAAATGGAACCATCAACCTTCCCTTCTTCCTTCTAAATAGTCTAAGAAGGATGGCTACAAATGTCCAAAAGAAAATTGAATCCATAGAAACAACTATGTATCATCATGGATTAGTGAAAATACTAGTTGAATTCCATTTGAAAAGTATAGGGGATACCTGGGAAGATTTCTTGGTAAGAAATTTTTTCCAGGATGCTCCAGAGTCACCTGAGGAGAGTCATGTTAAGAAAAGTAGGAGGAGAAATATCAGCATTAACATTCAAAACAAATCTGGAACCTCCTCACAAAAGAATGATGCAGAGACAACTTCTAAACCAGAGGTTAGAAAGCAAACTAAACAGAAAGGAAAAATGAAAGAGAGAGCTAAAGAAATCAATGAAGACATTCCTGAACCTTCATCACCACAAGAAGATGAACAGTTACTCTCCGAAATACTGACCAAGATTAGGGAGAAAATCAAGAAAAATAAGGAGATATGGAAGAGGAAGAAGGACACAAGAGAAGAAACCATAAGCTTCCAAAACCTAAGAAGGAGCTCTAGACTCTGAGGTAAGGTGAGGAAGGTAACATCAAAAGGAGCCCAGTTCATAAACTTAGAAGAAGAAACCCCAGTTCAATCTCCTGACAGTATTCCACCTGAACACAATCCACAAAACTCTCCTCCACAGAATTTTGAAGGCAACCCAAGTAGAGCTTCTCCTGGCATAGATCCAGTACAGCAGCAAGTCTATGACTACATAGAGTCATTAGAGAGGAAGGATACCTCAATGGATCCAGGATCCTCAACCAATCTAGAGCAGCCTGTCAATCCACAAGAACCTCTAACTAGCTCTCTCAAATAAGAAATCTTTGAGTTAGAGATTTTGAACAGGCATATTCAAAAAGAAAATGAAACCTTGAGGGAATAGAACAATCTAGATAAAGCCATTCATGACAACACAATGTTGCACCTAGGATTATGGTACAAGAAAAATAGGAAGCTGAAGAGGAAAAATAGGAATTTGAGCAGAACACTTATCAACCTCAAATACAGACTTCTTATGAAGAAGTGCAGGATGGCAGTTAGTGCAAGGAGAAGTAAGAAAAGGAAGTTGGATGTGCTGGCAGAAGTGTCAGAACAAATGCAATAGGAGAAAGAAGTTCACATTTTTGAAAATTGCATGGGGACATGCAATGATTTTGCAGTGGGGGTATGTTGAGCCTCAAAATTACTCTTTCCCTAGCAACTCTTCTCATTCCTTTTCTTTGTTTTTCCATAAGAAATATACATTCTCATCACTAATAAGTGGTATATACTGTCTTGAGGAGGATATTTAGTTATTTACATGTTATGCATTTTATGTTTTATTGTTTGAATAAATTGTTGTATATTAGCTACGGAACACAACCTATTTTGCAGCTAACTGGTTGTTCTGCAGCTACCTCCATGCTCTAACAAATTCCAGGTGTCAGAAGGAGAAACTAGCCACATGGGCAGCTTTGAAATCATCATGACATGGACCCTGTCCTATTCATTCAACCCAGGTTGACAAAGAAGATGGCATAAGACTACAGTCAATGGATAAGTCAAACACAAAGAGACCGAGGGTAACAAGACTCTGTTTCGTGGTTAATTAATGTGTTTCATAGTGATGGGAAGCGTTATTCGGAGCAACTACCTGTACCTATGGACTCCAATAGCCACCTATACAAATGAATCCAATAGCCACCATGTCTTGGATTTATTTCTCCAGCAACCGAGGAGGAAATTCTGCATATCTGTCTTCTACATGTTTGGTTGTAGCATGCTTTTCTCCACAAACAATTATATGATTTTTCTTATAAATACTTGTGTAAGGGACCAAAGAAGTTAGTAATAGTTTTAATGTGAAATTGAAGTTCTAGACTCTGTAATTTTTGGGCGTTTTGTGTCCCTGTTTTAATATGAGAAGACCGCATGTTTTTATGAACATCTGAAGGAGTTTTCTTGGAGTTGATTGAGCAAGCGTAGCCTAATCAGTTGCAGAGGGCCCTTGCACTGAAGAAGATTTCATTTTATTTATTTTTCTTCTTCTTGTTAACTGTAAATTCATCATTTTCTTTCTAAAACAATGTTTATAATCATTTTCTTACTAACAATGTTTATAATGCAATTTCTATCATTTTCTTACTAACAGTGTTTATAATTTAGAGTAGTTTCCATTAGCTTGATTTCTTTTTAGTTCTTATCAGTAGTTTAGAAGATAGAACTCAATAGTGTAATCTTGTTTCTTCAATTAAAAACTAACCTTGTTTCAGGATGAGAGTAGGATTGAAGAATGATAAGGATACATTGTTGGATAGTTTACTTCATTCACTGTTTTGCTAGTTTAAATTCTCAATTAAACTGATCAGTGTCATTTACTATCTTTGCCATTTCATTTTTAGTTTAAAATATTAACTCATGGTGTTAATGAAAGTTTATGGAAAACCCTTCAAGTTGATAATTCATCCTTAACTAAGTGGTTGAACATTTCATCTATGCAATGAGTTATTTTTGCATCTTTGTATTTGCTTTCTCTTCGATTAATGAAGTACAGAATTATTTAAATGTCATCCCAAGGAGACTTTCTCCAAAAATTAAGAGGCAGAGTAACCAAGTATTTCATTTAGTTTTATTTCTGTAATTAGTTAGACATCAATTGCAAATTTCACTTTCACTTTTAATTCGTGATTTGGAAATAATGGTAAAATACGTTTTCATTTCTTTCTTAGCTTTGTTTCCATATCTTTCTTAGCTCTGTTTTCATTTCTTTCTTAGCTTTGTTTTATTTTTAGATTTTGAGTAGTCTTTAAGAAATTTAGATTTAGTTTTGATACTTTACATTGTAAATCATTAGGAATTAAAAGACCAAAAATCCCCAAAACAACATAAAACATAAAAACAACGAAGTAAGAAGGGTTAGCTAACACAAACAATGCACTACACTTCATCAATTTACGATACCCGAATTGATAAATTATGTAGAGCAATTTAGGACACTAAATTGACCAAACAGTTGCTTATGAAACTACCACATATTCTTCCTCTGTTGTGGAATCTATTGGAACTAGCTGTTTGCGTGACCTCTTGGAGACAACTCTTGATCCAAGAATCATAACATAACCAGAAATAGTTACTCCATTTTCTATATCTCCATCAAGGTTTGAATCATAGTATCAAATCAAGCTGAAGTCATCCACTTATTTATACTTGAGTCCAATGTCTTGAGTTCCTTTAAAGTACCTCAGAATTCTTTTTGCAACAGACCAATGACCCTCACAAGGTTTTTGCATAAACCTGGAAAGGATTCCAACATCAAATGAAATGTCTAGTATGGTAGTAGTGAGGTAGCTAAGACTTCCTACAAGTTGTATGTACTTAGTTGCATCCTCAAATTCATTTCCTTCTTTGGATGTGAGCCTTAAATTTTGTTCCATTGGAATAGTTAAAGGATTTCACTCAACCATGCAATTGTTTCTCAAAGAAAATCCAATGTACTTCTTTTAAGAGAGGAATCTAAACTTTTGATGTTGGGTTACTTCAATACCTAGATAATAGTGAATGTATCCCAAATATGTTCCATTCTTTATCAGAGCATCATAGTCTTTCTACATTTCTTCTTTCCATTCATCATGATAAGTAGCTTCTTTAAAGGATGTTGGTTCAAAATCAATAAACAAATTTAATTCACAATCATAAGAAACATCCATGTCAACAACTAAATCAAAATCATCTACATCACCTCCATGTTGTCTACTAGAACTTATTGTTCCTGTCTTTTCAACCTCATCAGTATGAACAACTTCAAGTGCCTTAGTGAGCCATTTTGGAGGACCTTTCTGAGATGGCTCAGACCATTCAGTTGACTAAGATGGGGTTGAATCAAGATTTATCCTTCCAATTATCTTAATCACATAACTCAAAGTGTCTTTTTGATAAGTGGTTGGAGCTTCATGAGGGGGAGAGAGTACTTTAGAAGGAGATTACGTAGATTGATCCAGCCCTTCAAGATTTGGAATCTCATTATCAAATTCCTGAAAATATTTTTCATGCCACAATTTTTCCAAGCCATCAAGTTGTTGCTCAACAACATTGCCAACCTTGGAAAATTCAAGAAAAAATACATCCCTAGGCAATATAAATTTCTTATTTACTTCATTGTAGAGATGATATGCTTTGGAGGTATCCAAGTATCCCAAGAAGATACACTTTTGACTCCTTGCACCGAGTTTGTTTCTATGTTCCTTAGGTATCAAAGAATAACAGGTGGAACCAAAAACCATGAGATTGATCACCAAAGGAATGTGGCCATACCACATTCCATAGGGAGTCTTGATTTTGAGAGCATGAGATGGACACATGTTTTTAATATAAAGTGCAGATAGAACTGCATCAGCCCAGAACATCGACTTTACATTTTTGAAAAACATCATTAAACATACCATATTTAAGATTGTCCTGTTCATTCTTTCAGATACAACATTATGTTGAGGGCTATAAGGCAATGTTGTTTGATGTTTAATCCCATGTTGGAAAAGATATTTTTCAAATTCATTTGAAGTATATTCTTTTTCGTTATCAGTATGAATAGATCTAATATGAGATTTTGTATTGTTTTCAATCCATGCATGAAATTTTTGAAAGTTTCAAAAGCTTCAAATTCGTTCTTCAACGTATATACCCAACACATTCTGGGGTAGCCATCACTAAAAGTCATCATGCATTTATTTCCATTTACAGAAGGAACATGCATAAGGCCACACAAGTCAAAATGAATCAATTCAAGCTATCTACGTGCTCTGGAAAGAGAATCATGAAATGGATGTTTGCTATGTTTTCCTAAGATACAAGCATCAAAATGCTTCAGTTTCCTAGGAATGGTTGGAAAACCAATAACACCATTTCTCTTCAATAAATGAAGATTGCCATAGTTGAGATGTCCAAATATAGCATTCCATAAGAGACTGGATGATAATCTACCTTCACCATATTGAGAACTATATGCAATGTTTTGTGCATGAGCAGAGGATCCTTGCAGCATCAAGAGACTTTCTTCTTCTATTCCTGTCACGACAAGTGAGTTTTTTGATACTTTTCTCACCTCAACTTTGGCATCAAACATGTGAATGGATTGTCATTGCTAGTAGATGTGAACCAAGGACAACATTTTTTTCCGCAATCCTGGAAGGTAGAGAACATGATGTAGAAGAAAGTTGAGGAGACTAGGCAATTTGAGCTTGATGGTGCCAAGTACAAATGGCTTGTGTTTTAATTTGTTTGCAAAGTAGACTAATCCATCTACATTGTCACTGAATTCTTCAAAGAAATATTTTCAAAATTTCATGTGGCAGGTTTCCTTGTATCAAGCAACCATGCATATTTCCATGAAGCAAGTGAATCATTAAACAATTCTTCAATTACTCTAATGTTGCAATATGTCACAATATAATGAGTGGATTCAGGTGCTTTACCTTTCCCTAGATTTGGTGATTTTCCTTTCTCTTCCTTTCTTTCTTGTTTTATTATGCCACAAGAGAGCTTGCATGTGGAACCATCATTTCAATTATTGTTGCAACATATACAACAAATATCAGGTTTTCCTCCTTTGTAATGTTTCCCCCTGCCTCTGTTATTCTTTTTTCCATGTCCTCTTCTGCCACCTATTCCTCTAGAATAATCCTATGACTAATTCTTCTCTTTCCATGCAAGACACACAAATTATTTAGAAGAATTATCGATTTCCTTCCTCTTTCCAAAATCTTTCCCTATTTCTACAAACTTCTCCACAAGAGAGTCAAAAGTAATATCTTTAAGTTTTCCACTAGCTTGTAATGATTCAAGATAGCGAGAATATGTGGGATATAGTTCCTTGATGAAATTTGTGAGAGGAACATCCATTCTAATATCGGTGGCTTCTACATCATGCATAATGGCTATGATTTCAAAGGCTAGGGCAAGGGGATCATCATATTTTAATTCAAGATTGAAGAGTTTTATCATAATTTGAACTACTTCAAGCTCAAAGTGTGAGTCATATAAGTCTTTCAACTTCTTTAAAGCACTAAAGGCATTAGTAAATGGTGCAATTTGATTACTCACCTCTTCATTTACTGATGCAAAAATCAAGGCATAGGCCTTGTTGTTCTTGTTCTCCCATATGGCAAGCTATTTGTTTGATGTGGGATTTTTAGGTGGATTTCCACCTTCTCCTTCACAAACACCTTTCCATAGTTCATTGAAAATGAGGGTATGATTTATCTTTCAGGACCATTCACAGTAGTTCTCTTTTCCATTGAGAACTACTCCAACCATTGAGATAAGAGAATGCATTTCTGCAATATTTTGATCTAGGCCTTGAATAGTCAAAATATTAAATATAATCTTTGATAAAAAAATTAATATATATCTCTACAAATAGTAGAGACTTACCATACAAATTTGTCTCCAAAATAACTCAAACAATGATGCAAAAAATGATGCAGTGTCTCAATATAAACCAACTCACATGTACAATCACATACGAACCAATGTGTATAATATATACCATCACATATGAACTAAAGCATGCCTCAAATATGAACCAACATATACCTCAAATATGAACTAACATGTGCCTTAAATATGAACCAATGCATATAATGTATACCATCATATATGAACCAACATATAAATGACTTCACCATTCAACACAAGCAAGTTCAATGATATAATTCACATCAAATACCCGTGCATATAATATATAATCAACATCTCTACTCAACTCAAAAACAGAGGCATATGCAAAGAAAATTGAACCAACCATTTAATTTAGCTTCAACTCATGTACTTCAAATATAAACACACATACCAGGTGATTATTCAATGCACAAATACTGTTGTTGTAAATGATGGGATTCACCAACACATGAACCAAGATGAATTAGCACACAGAGAATGAAAAGATATAAAAGAGATTCAATGCACAAAGGCTATGAATCAACGCACATAGACTGCATAAACATCGTATACATTGTGCAAATACTCACAATACATTCATCTGACCTTCCTTCACAGATGTATCACACACAAAGAATAGAGAGATCATGCTACATTCAACGTAGAGAATATGAAGAGATCACATTGCATTCAATGTAGAGAATATTAGGGAATCATGGCAGAATGCAATTTTTCTATCAAGGGAGAGTGGAGAGCATATGTTTACTGAGTAGGAAAAGACTAAATTAAGACTTGCACTTTGATACCATGTCAGGCCAGGTATTGGTAACTCCACGAATTTTGAATTTATATTAAGAAATATCATTAATATATTAGTTGGAGAGGGATACCCTTGGAATTCATTTTCCAATGTCTCTTCATCTTCTTATTTTCATATTTACAATATTTAAAATATTTTCCCAATCTCAAAGGATTAGGTGTCTACAAACCCTCTCAACTCTTTCATAATTTCCAAAAAAGTTCCCGATCTTTGACTGTCGAACCGTATACTCTATGTTTCCACGTTTCAGCGGTATGATATTGCTTGGTGGAACAAACTAATCTATAAGATTGTTAGCCATGGATATTAGGCTAACATAATGCACACCATGCTTCTTCAATGATTGGATCGAGAAGATATTACTTGGTGGAACAAGCCAATATGTAAGATTGTCAGCCACAGAGAGTAGGCTAACATTTGCATGTCGAATCGAGGCTTGTTTTTAATTTTGGATAGAATTCAAATGAGGTATTATTTTGAAATATTGATGGGCTCTTATTTTGACATGATGTGAAATTGGAAAATATTGGTTTAATCCAAAGTGATGCAATGTTGATGGATTATTTATTTTTATCTGAGGGTTTATTGGCTTCTCATTGTGGAAAAGATGGACATTATGCGTCAACATGAAAAATCCCTTGGGAAAGAATCAAGGATTATCAAAACTAGAAAGAAGATAAAGGTAAAACATCACATCTACCTAAAGATAAAACACTTAAATATGCTCATTATATAGTTTCTCATCACAATATCAGATAATAAAGTATCTATTTAACACTTCATTTGCTTCTTGGAGAGATTCACTTTATAAAATTGAAACCTACCACATTACCTTTTGAACAAACTTCTTTGAATAACTTAGTGACAATGTAAATGGAGCGATGTATTTTGCAAACAAGTCAAGTCTTAAGACCTCAGGACTTGGCACCATCAAGATTAAATTTCCTGGACTTCCTGATTTTCTTCGACATGATATAATTTACCTTCCAAATTTGTGGATAAATATGTTATCCCTTGTTCATATACACTAGAAAGGCCACTATATTCATATGTTTTATGGAAAAGTAGAGATAAGGAAAACATCTAACAACACATTTTTCATCATTTGAGTAGAGGAGGAAATATCATTGAAGATGGACGGAACATCTTCTTGTGCACATAACTATACATACCTCTCTTAGTACAATGAAGGTACTCTTCCATGCAATATAGTATGTCATGCAAGATTGGTACATCTCATAACAACCTTTGATCACTGAAAAAGAATGATGTTTCTAGTTTTCTAACTATTCCTAGAAACTAAATCAATATGATGCTTGTATACTACAAAATCATAACAAATTGTGATTTCATGATTATGCTTCCAAAGCACAATGAAAAGTCCCATTGATTCATTCTATTTGTGTCACCCCATGCATGTTCCTTTTACAAATGGCACTAGATATATGATGACTTTTATTGATGATTACACTAGGATGTGTTCGATATATTTGTTGAAAAGAAAATCACTAGCTTTTTGAAAGTTTCAAAAAATTTCATGGATTGAAAATGATGCAAAATCACATATTGGCTCCCTTTGTACTAATAATGGAAAATAATATACTTCTAATAAATTTTAAAACTATCTTATCCAACATAGGATTCAACATCAAAATGTCATTCCATACAATCCTGAACAAAATGGCGTAGTTGAATAATGAACAAGATAATCTTGAATATTGTTTTCTCAATGATGTTTTTCAAAAATGTAAAGTTGATTTTTTGGGATGATGAAGTTCTATGTGTAGTATATATGAAAATAAATGTACATCTCACACTCTAAAAAATAAGACTCCTTATGAAATGTGGTGTAGCCACATTCCTATAGGGTAAAGTCATTCTTTATTTGATGGGAGAGAAAGAATGAAGATTTGGAGAAGAAAAATGATTTCGTTAAGTTATCTCAGGATCTTTGGTTCCACCTACTATGCCTTTATTCCTAAGGAATAGAGAATAAATCTTAATGCAAGGTGTTAGAAATGCATCTTCTTGGGGTATTCAAATACCACCAAGGCATATAATCTTCATAATGAGGTAAAAATGAAGTTAATTCTTTCTAGAGATGTATTTTTTCTTAACTCTTCCAAGACTGACAACAATGTTGAGCAACAACTCGATCACTTGGATAGATTAAATCATGAAAAACTTAGCATGAATTTGATAATTAGATTCCACATCTTGAAGGGGGGATCCTTACTTTAGATCAATCTATGGAATCTCCTTCTATAGCTTTGTCTTCCCCTCTTGCAGTTCTAGCCACTTGTTCATGTCAAGAAGACATTTTGAATGATGTGATTAAGAGGATTGGAAGGCTAAGTATTGATGCAACCCCATCTCAATATGTGGAACAACTTGGACCACCTTAAAATTTCTCCCCAAGATGGCTCACCAAAACACTTGAAAGAGTTCATCTTGATGAGATAAAAAAATACAAGAACCATAGGCTCCACTAGACAAGATGGAGGTGATGTATATAATTTTTATTTAGTTGGTGTATATCACATGAATGTTTCATATAATTATGATTTTAATTTATCTACTAATGTTGAACCAATTTCCTTTAACGAAGTTTTTTTCATGATGAATGGAAAGAATCAATGTAGAGGGAGCATGATGATCTCATAAAGAACGGAACATGGAAGTTGGTGGACCCTCCATTCGTAACCAAACTAGTTTTTGGAAATTGGATCTACAAGAACAAGTGAAAATTATATGTCTCACTTGAAAAGCACGAAGCAAGACTCATGGAAAAATGATTTGCACAGAAACAAGGTATTGATTATGAAGATAATTTTACCCCATAGAAAAATGGGCCACAATCCAAATCCTCTTTGCCTTAACAGCTTAGAATGGAGAGAAAGTTCATCAAATGGATGTGAAAATTTCTTTCTTGAATGGGGACTTAAAAGAAAATATCTTCATGGCTCAATTAAAAGGTTTTTTTGTAAAGGAAAATAACAGAAAGTAAGTAAACTTATCAAATCCCTATATTGAATAAAGCAAGCATTGCAAGCCCGATATGAAAAACTAATTGAGCATCTTCTGAAATTGAATTTTAAACACTTCAATATTGATGATGAAAATTTATTTATCAAGAATGTTTGCAAAACTATTTTATATATTGTGGTTTATGTAGATGATCGATTAATAATAGGGGACAATGAGAAATATATTGCATACATAAATAAATAAATGAAGAAGGGATTTGAGATGAAATATTTAGGACACCTTCACTACTACTTGGGCATTGAAGTGACCCAAAATCCAAAGTATATTTCCTCTCTGAAAAGTACATTGGAGAATTGTTGAACATGTTTGGCCTAGCTGAATGCAATCCTTTATATACTCCAATGGAGCAGAATCTGAAGCTCACAACAAAAGAAGGGAATGAATTTTAGGATGCAACCAAGTATAGACAACTTGTGGGAAGTCTTATCTACTTCACCACTATCATACCAAATATTTATTTTTTTGTTGGTATTCTTTCCATATATATGCAAAAGCTTGTGAAGGACATTGGTATGCAACAAAAATGATTCTAAAGTACTTGAAAGGAACTCAATACTTTAGACTCAAATATACACAGGTGGATGATTATATATTTTTATTCGGAGTTTGGCATAGAAAAAGAAAATGGATTATCTACTTTAAGGTATCCTTTGAGTCTTTGATCTAGAGCTATCTCCCGGAGGTCTTGTAAACAATCATTTCCAACAAATTCCATGAAAGAGGAGAAATATGTGGCAGTTGCAAAAGCAACAAAGGAGCTTATGAGTCTTAGGAAAATTCATGAAGACTTGCAAGAGAAACAAGTAAATTCTACTCATCTTTTTATTGAAAATACTTCTATAATAAAGTTGGCTAAGAAACTTAGATTCCACAATCAAAATCAAACACATCAATACAAAGTATCATTTGATTCAATATCCTGTAGAGGCCAAGACTATTCATCTAATTATTCTATAAATGATTAAATGATAAACATGTTCACCAACACACTTTCAAGAGAAAATTTTAAGAAATTCAAAATGATTCCTAGGTTCACTAACACCCCTTCAAATTAAGGGGGGAGAGTTAGAAACCTAATCCTTAGGTATTGGGTGAAATTATAAATATTTTGTACATGTAAATATGAAAAAATTAATGTTGAATAGGAAGAGACATCAGACCTTGGAAGTTGAAACTAGAGGTCATGACATCATTACACATATGTGTGCTTGGTTAATGGAATTCATTCAAAATTGAGAGTTACCACACTGACACAACACTTGTTCCATGTTAGAATTATATTAATGGTGGTATTAAAGGCATCTATGTGGACATGAAAGATTGTGTTCCACTTGAGATATACCAAAATATTAGCCCGAACAATCTTCTACTTCAATATTTCAAAGTTATATTAATAGGGAGATTCCAATGCAAAGTTAAATCCCTTGAACAAAATTATATCCATGAATTTCATAATGTGATAATAGCCTTTTAATTTACTATTTCAAGTGGTTGTTTATGTGGCCTAAGAAATCAACAATCATAGATATATTCATAGAGGGCACGTTAATGATGTCCTTCAGTTTTTGAGGGTCAATATTTATAAATAAGACATAAGACATAGTTTCTCCATATGCTCAAGAAAAAGAACGTACAAACCTAATTATCCAAGTACACATCTAGAAACTTTAAGCATAAAATCCTTGATTATATTTCAATAATACAAGATATCATGCACATTGATAGGGACAAAGGGTAGGTAGATGCATCAAAATGAGCACCATTTAGTGACAAAAGTAATATTATATTATTCTTCAACTCTATTGACATAATGATAACCAATTAAAGCATCTATAAAGGATACACATTCTCAATACTAGACAAGAATCAAACATTCTTTAGTGGAAGGAAATGGATGCTTTATCATAGCCTTGTTGATCTTCCTAAAGTTTCCCTCAAAGTCTAATGTGATCATCCTTGAAATTAGATAGAACAATAGGGTTTCCCTATTTGTTCTAATCCATGGGGAGGATATAGCCAACATCTAATAGTATGCCCATATCCACATTTATTTCAATCTTTATTTGATGGGGAATTTTGTGTGGGCACCACATAATTGGTTGGACATCCACCTATTGTTGAATGGACACTATCCCCAATTAGGTACAATGTAGTGCAAATATTTTTAACTCTAGTACAAAACATTGTCACTCTGTTTGAACAACATTGTATTCTTTGCCACTACCTCTTTTTTCAATAGCCATTAATCTTTAGAATGTGACATGCATCTAAGTCCAATTAGCAACTGAAATACTCACCTAATGCAAGATTGGAAAGGAAGTGCGCTTCCCTATTTGCATATAGGATTTTGATGAAACAATTATACCAAAAGTTGTTGGGTTTAATTAAGATGACCATCTACTTATTGTTGTGCACACATTTCACACAAGGAATTTGTATTGAATTTCACTAAATGGAAACAAGTGAGTTTATATTGTGAGGAGTTTATTATTGATAATGTGTTAAATGTTGGTCATGTCAACATAAAAATAAATTTTTCTAATCTCCAAAGTACCATAAACATAAAAAAATTCATTAGTGAGGTGGCCATATATGCATTGATTATGTTGACACGAGATTAGAAAAGGGGGGAAGTGTACAAGTGGTAGATATTTTGGTGATTTCCAAATATCAATGATATATAGTGATACAATTCTCCCATGACAATATGGTTTTGGATGAAAATTTTAGGTTTAAAAATGCCATGTTTCACCTTTATAATTCAATGCTCCGATTTAATGCTACAATATTAATTCTCTAATGAGGTTTGGCCTAGTGAGACTATATCTATTAGCCTCCAATTTGGTCCCCTGTAAGTTCATTTTGTGCCTCAAACACCTGACTTGAACTAATGCATCTTTCAAGGATAACTATATGGGATTTGGTCTACCCTTACCTACTTAGAGGAAATGATCTACATAGCTTATGCTAACAAATATCATTCAAGAATTCATCATAAATGAAATTTTCATTAGACCTCTAGTGGACCCCAAATCCTACTACCAAAATGTTATTATGCTTAAAGAGTATGTGGTGGTCCAAATTTTTCATTAATCAATTAGCCATAGGAGTCAATGCAAACTAATGGGGCTCATGATCAAAACTCATATAAAAAAGTGATCAAATAAGTCATCTCATGAAAAATTATATGAGGGTTGTCATGAATTCAATTAATGACCTCACCTTCTTGCACAAGTGGCATCACAAGAGTTGTTACAAATGGTAAACCTAATTTTTATAATGGTTTTACTCAAACTTTGTAGCAAGGGATTATGCCCATTCATTGAAAATATTATTGCTAGCATCCATAATGTGTAAAAATAGCTAACTAACCTCAGTTTTTAGTACTATTAAGTTTTTCCCTTTGTTTATTTGAGTTTCAACCACTTGCAAAGATTTTAGTGCATCCTTAGGCTTGGTGGTGAGGTCGTGTTAGGTCCCTATAATACTAGTGTAGCCCCCTTATTGTTATTGTTAGTGTATCCCCCTTTTGTTATTGGTGTACCATGTATCCCCCATATTGTTATTGTTTTTCCTCATAGAAGGCCACTATTATTATTGTTGTGCCCTTACATTTTATGTTATGTAGGCTCTGATTATATTGTGACCCCTTAGACTCCTATATATACCAAGGAGGCCTAATCATTTGTATCATCCGAGAATTGTTCATTTATGTGATGTAAAGGAGGTTTCCCCCTCGAAGAGGCTATTTCTCAAGCCGTTGATTTATCTTTTCTTCAGTTTTGTGAGTTGGTTGCATAACATCTGGTATCAAAGCTTTGGATTATAGGGTTTCGCTTCTTCAAACAGGTCATCTTGGCATTTTCACTATAATGTTTTTTCTACAAATCTCTAGAAGTTGAAATTGCAACCACAAGGAGCAGAAATATTTGTGAACTTCTCTAAAGTTTTTTCTACAAATCTCTGGAAGATGAAATTGCAACCACAAGGAGCAGAAATATTTGTGAACTTCTTGTACGAATTTCAAATCTTGGTTTGCTATATTTTCAGAGATATGATACGAGGAAGTTATGGTTTTTGTGGGCTCCCGAATTCCATCTCAAATAGGTGACCTAGGGAAAATCATCATAACTTTCTCTCCAAGCATCAGAATTGAATTTTGTAAAACTTTACTGAAATTTCATAGAATTAGGTTTTTATTGTATCATTTTCAGGGCTGAAGGTTGAAACAGTGACACATGACACTTCGTATAAGTCCGCTCTACTGAACCAGTCTATAATTAAGTCATAGTGGGATATTGGGCATAACGTTTTCTTGAAGAATCCAATCTTGGTAAGACTTGTGGAGTTCGAAAGAAGACTTAAATGGCTACCAAAAGACAAAATTTCAAACCTTGGAGATCCAAAATTAAATATATACAACAATTTCAATATCGAGCTCCCAAAAAGTAAGAAAAATTTGTATATTTTCAAAAAAACTGCATAACTTTCATTTGAAAAAAAGGTTTGAAGTGATTCAAAGGGCATATTGAAGCATCGATATCATTATTTTATTTTGAAATTACTTGAAACAAAAAAATGTACACACTTAGTAAGCAACCAAAAATCTCTACTATGATGCATGAAGAAGAGGAAGAAATGCAACATGATATATGAAAATTATGAAACCAAGTGCAACAAATTTCATTCTCGCAAAGAGTAACGAAAAATGAATTGGAAATGATGTGTTGGAAACTAGATCACTACTAAGGGGGGGGGTGGATCAGTAGTGATGGCCTTTATATCAATTTTAAATATTTTTGCCAGATTATCAATTTGCAACACACATCCACAATTTTATTTTATCAAAACATAAAAGCAACAATAAACTCCAAGCATAATAATCATGGAAAGAATCAACACAAATAAGCACACATGAAGACACAAGTATTTTTGGTGGAAACCTTTTCGAGAGAAAACCATCCTGCTACTACTATGCTACTCAATTCTTCTATTAATCTATTGAACAATATTTTACATGGATTAGATTACAACCATAAGTCGGAAGACTTGGATTCCTTCACAGTATGTTGACATCTATCAATTAGGAAATCAATTTCTCTCATGGATCTATGAGATACCATCTGTTGAAGGCCACCACGATCAACAATCCTCGCCCAACTCCAATTGGACTATCCAACTCCTATTGGATGGAGATATTTGTTCCTTCTACTGAATCTGCCAAATCACTCTCTACTGTGAAGAATACACACCTTCACTTCCTCCATGTGAACCACGTTTCATTCATTTTCATATTGGGCTCTCAATCTTCTCAACATGTGTAGCCCAACAACACCATCATTCTACACATAGAATCTGAACCAAAAAATATGACCCAGAGGAGGGAAATTATTCTCTTATTCTCACACAAATATACTGCTCTCTAACACACCATAAGATACCAATGCTTCTCCACTCTACAACACATAAAATCTGAATTTTTATTCTAAAACCATTCTCTGAATTATGTATACATAACTCTGATATACCTCTACAATATTGTGTGAGTAGTTGTTTCAATCTCTATTCACTCACAATTCCCTCACAACTTCATACTCTCACACTCTCAAGAATACCAACCAACCAACATTGCTTTTTGTTTACATAAGTAAAAGCCAAATTATCCTCAACAATTCTCCAAGTGAATACCACAGGAAAATACCATGATTATACCAATACCCTGGACACATGTTCCATGGTAATCTCCACACCAATACCACAGGAAAATACCTTGGTTATGTGAATACCAAGGAAACTTTTACCATGGTAATATCCAAACCATTACTGTGACAAAATACCTTGGTTATGTCAATACCAAGGACACATGTACCATGGTAATATCCAAACCAATGCCACAGGAAAATGCCATGGTTATTTCAATACCAAGGACTCTTGTACCATGGTAATATCCAAAACAATACCACATGAAAATATGATGGTTATTTCAATACCAAGGACTCATGTACCATGGTAATCTCCAAAACAATACCATAGTAAAATACAATGGCTATGTCAATACCAAGACTATCTGCACCAAGGTAATATCACATTCCAACCTACTCCACACACACATACCAATACCATGGTAATGTCAATAACAAGAACACATAAACCATGGTAATACTTTACTCATGCTCAATCAAATACCAAGGTAAACAATTTAGCTACCATACCAAATACCATGGAAAAAATCCTTGGTAACATTGTATAACCAAACAATCATATGCATAACCAATGCATATCCAAAAACCTATAATCAATCAAGAACCTAACATGAGATCCATCTACACAACCATAACATCTCCACATAAGCAACCAATCAACAAAAAACATCTGGACATAAGCCAAACTACTCTAGAACCATCTGTCATAGATAAACCCCACACAAGCCATAAATCATAGCTCATTAGAGACATACCAAAAACCATCTACACACAAGCCACCTACAACACAAACATTTGCCATCCTCACATCTCCATGCTAGTAAACATGTCAAAATTAATCCAACACATCAAAAAAGTATAATCTAGCTATATTTGAACATACAAGTGCTAACCAACTCTCCTGCAACCCACACTACCAATTTGACATCAATGCCAACCAACAATACATGTGTAACACCACAATGCACATCAATGCCAACAATACCCCCCTTTGGCATTGATGGCAACCTTAGATGATCCAACCATATGAACTATCCTCATAAAATTAATCTCCATCCTCATATTCTCCCCCTTTGACATCAATGGAAAAGGGCTAGATATGTCAAGGAAAAATGCTATATGCTCCTCTCCATGCAATGAGCTCCATCAACAAAAACAAAAACTCCACTCAATATCATATGTTGGTGATGAACAATGGAATGTAGGACTGAAAGATGAGAATAATAACAACACTCCTCCACATAATAGAAAAATATGTGCAATAAAATCCCCCTGAACACAAGCTATGCTTGATCAACAACACACTATAGCAATAGTACACATCTCCTATCAGCAGCAACAAAATACATGTCATATAGTAGAAGCAACTCAAATCATCAACACATAGCAGCAACAACATATATCAAATCAACTCATGAACAACAACAACATATACAATCTCTCCATCTCATATTTTCATCTCCACACTGTGCTATCTAGTAACTAAAAAAAATCATACATCAACAACAACAATGACTATCTGGAAGCAAGATCCCTTTCTCATATCTCAATGAGCAGCAATAACATCCTATTAGGAAAAATATAGTGGCAACAAATACATGATAACAGTGTCACAATGGCATGACCAACCATACTCCACTAAATGCAAACATATCCATGGCTGGATATATATATATATATATATATATATATATATATATATATATATATATATATATATATATAGATAGATATATATATATAGATATATATATATATATATATATATATATATATATATATATATATATATAGATATATATATATATATATATCTATATATATATATATATATATATATATATATATATATATATATATAGATATATATATATATATATATATCTATATATATATATATATATATATATATATATATATATATATATATATATATATATATATATATATATATATATATATATATATATATATATATATCATTGCCAATTCCTCCTTGCCATATGCAAGAGGCTACTCCACATGGACCAATGACTATGACCAAATGATATGAAATAGAGTACAGGGATTCATAGACTTATTACATGACTATAAAATATGATACATGATTGTACAATGACATCAATAATCCTATACATATGGCTGAACCATGACTCACATGACTCTCTCTCAATGCATATATGACTCTAGATTATCTTATTATGATAGGTATGATAGTGTACATGAATAATACATGAAATACATGTTTTTACCAACAATAAATACATCCCACACATAGCCCCACCAACTCTCATGGATCTCAACTCTAAGCATGATATATACAAGAATGAGACTCTCTCATACATGGACATCATAATAATCTTTATGGCAACAAGATAATATCATTATAATTCACATAAGATACATGGGTCATCCTCTCCAAATCACCAACCATAAATCAATATTTCAACAGCAGTAATCAACAACAAATAACAATACATAGTAGCCCAAGAATAGCATATATCAACAACATCATAAACCAACAACATAACACACCAATTAACCCAATATATCAAATCTCTATAGCAAAGAATAGCAACTACAATAATCATCATATGGACCACGAATATCTGCAATATAGATTGCATAAGAAGAAACAATATGCACATAATTATGTGATGGTAGCAATACATATATATCACATCAACAATAATACTCATAAGTGTAATCATCATGCATCACATAGTTGAAAATCAAGAGGCCATATTCCAGCAAGAACACAAGCTACAACATTAGATTTCAAATCAACAACCAACAAGGATAACTCTATCATCAAATGTGTCTATGCACCATCACGGAAAATCATCAACAACACCATATGTAGCAGCAGCAACAACATGAAATAGCATGAAATGAATCCATGATGATTAACTTCTAGTTGTCTGCATATAGACTACAAATCTCAAACACAGGAATTATGCAAGCAGTGAGTTGCTATACCATACACCTCGATGGCACCAACACATACATGATATCATCAAACCAAAATGCATAATACCAGCCATCTACATGTCAACTAATGTAGGTAGCATATAATCCATGCACAACCAAAATGCAAGCTCCTGCAACAACCTCATGTCAAATAAGCACATAGCATGGAATGCATAACCAAATCCTCCAAGGAAACATGATGTCATCAAAACCACTGAAATATTGGAAGCATATGAAGTGCTCCCCCTGAACATGTGCCATATCCACTCATCACAACAAAACATCTCCTAATCATAATATCTTTTGTATATATATCATTAGTAACATAAATCTAATATCATAAAAAAATGCTACGTGTCAATAAACCTAGCTACAAACATCAACAAAACTTCTCATCAAGCAAATATATTTATATGCACTTCTCTTGCTATGGAAACACCTCCAATAATCTACCATGTAAAATCATGATGTACCATAGCTCCCCCTAAGGCCATGTGAGCCTCAATTTCCTCTTGGAGATCCTTGTTGCTCCTTCCTCCAAACTTTGAGTTCTTGTTCTCTTGCATGCAAATGTCTAGTTGTCCTCATACTTGACCTATTTTTCACATTCTTCATTCCTTTATTAGGTGGCCTCAAGTAAATTGGAGTCCTGCAATATTTGGCCATTTAACCAATATTTCCACACACATTGCACCTAATGTGCCATAAAAATGGAGGAAAGGACTCATATCTCATGTTATTCATTCTACTCTTCCTTGCATGCAACCTTCATTTAATAGCCTTATGGCCAAAATCATTACATGAGTATAAATAACCATAAAAATGACCATTATACATGATTTTGGTTGAATTATGTGAGGTGGGTTGTCTTCCTTACTTGTTTTCTTGATAAGATCTTTTATACCAGTGCTTCTCTTGTTGCATGGATCTACAATTCATTGCAATATGTCCTAGCTTCTGGCAGTTGAAGCATCTCACATCTCCCAAAGGTGAGAATGATCTTCTAGGTGCTTTTCTTGGCATCACCTTTGGATTTTATTCCTTGAGTTCCTTCTTTGGTTACTTGTTATGTTGATGGATCTCCTTCTAATTCCTTTTGTTACTACTATTATGAGTTATACTTGTGGCTGCAATTAAACTAGTTTCTCATTTATGCATGTTGCAATCTAATTTGCAAGATGAGGAAATTTGGTTGCTCTTAAACTAAGTGGTTTTCTTCTCCAAATCACCTCTTAGTGAAACCAATTCTTCTTCCAATCTCTCACATTCCTCCTTATTTTCTCTATATTTCTTCTTCATTACTTCCTCAATCGTATTTTCCTCCTGAAGTTGAATTTTCAATCCATTGTTATCTTCTCTTAATCCATTCTCCTTCTTATCGGAAATCTGTGATTTTCTTTTATGATCCTTACATGCAGAGGGTATTCTATCCACTTTCAGTAGCTAATTATTTTATTACAACCATTGTTGATTCATATTCAGCCTTAACAAGATAAATATCTATATCATATTTACTATGTAGCTCAATAGAATCATCAGAATTGTAATTAAAAAATTATTTCAAAATATTACCTCGTGACAAAATTGTTTTGGCTTAAATTTCTGAATTTGTTGCTTCATTTTCAATGGACTGAATTTTTTCCTTCTTCAAACCCTTTATCTTTTGAGACAACCTCTTCTTTCTTCTAGCCATGATCCACAATATAATCCCTAAGCAGTCAAGCTTCATGAAAGAGGAAATAAAATCAAAGCATAATAATCATGGAAAGCATCAAAACAAATAAGCACACATGAAGGCACAAGTATTTTTTGTGGAAACCCTTTCAGAAGAAAACCACCCTATTGTTGTTGCGCTGCTCAATTATTCTATTAATCTGTTGAAAAATATTTTACATGGATTAGATTACAACCATAAGCCAAAAGAATTGGCTTCCTTCACAGTATGCTGGAATCTATGAGTTAGGAAATTTGTTTATCTCACAGATCTATGGACTACCATCCACTGAAGGCCACCAAGATCAACAATCCTTGCCCAACTCCCATTGGAAATCCAAATCCTATTGGATGGAGAGATTTATTCCTTCTTTTGAGTCCGCCAAATCACTTTCTAGTATGAGGAATCCACCCCTTCACTTCCTCCATGTGAACCATGTTTCATTCATTTTCATATTGGGTTCTCAATCTGCTCAACATGAGCAACCCAACAACACCATCATTCTGCACATAAAATATGAACCAAAAACTATGACCGGAGGAGGGAAATTACTCTCTTCTTCTCACACTAATACACTTCACTCTAACACACCATAATATACTAATGCTTCTCCACTCTACAACACATAAAATCTAATTTTTTCTTCTCAAATCATTTTATGAATTATGTATACATAAATCTGATATATCTCTGCAATATTGTGTGAGTAGTAGTTGTAATATCTACTCACTCACAATGCCATCACAATGGCATACTCTCACACTCTCAATAAGACTAACCAACCAACAACACTATTTATTTTACATAAGTAAAAGACAAATTATCCTCAACAATTCTCCAATTGAATACCAGATACAAATATCAAGATTATACCAATACCCTGGACACATGTTCCATGGTAATATCCAAACCAATACCACAGGAAAATACCTTGGTTATGTCAATACCAAGGACACTTGTACCATGGTAATATCCAAACCAATACCACGAGAAAATACCATGGTTATGTCAATACCAAGGAGTCATGTACCATGGTAATCTCCAAAACAATACCACAATAAAATACCACGGTTGTGTCAATACCAAGGACTCGTGTACCATGGTAATCTCCAAAACAATACCATGGTTATTTTAATATCAAGACTATTTACACCAAGGTAATATCATGTGTCAACCTACTCCACACACACATACCAATACCATGGTAATGCCAATACCAATAATACTTGTACCATCGTAATACTTTACTCATGATCAATCAAATACTTAGGTAAAAAATTTACCTACCATACCAAATACCATGGGAAACATCCTTGGAAACATTATATAACCAAACAATCATATGCATAACCAATGCATAGCCAAACAACTGTAATCAATCAAGCTCCTACCATGAGATCCATCTACACAACTATAACATCTCCAAATAAGAAACCAATCAACAAAAAACATCTGGATATAAGGCAAGCTACTATGGAAACATCTGTCATAGATCAACCCCACACAAGCCACAAATCATAGCTCATTGAAGACATACCAAAAACCATCTACACACAAGCCACCAAGAACACAAACATTTGCCATCCTCACATATCCATGCTAGTAAACATGCCAAAATTAATCCAACAAATCAACCAAGTACAAGCCACCTATATCCAAACATACAAGTTCTAACCAACTCTCCTACAACCCATCCTACTAGGTTAACATCAATGCCGACCGACAATACATTTGCAACACTGCAACACACATTAATGCCAACACGATGATGAATGTTAATATAGATGATTTATAAGTACAAATAAAAGGGGACATGGAAGGTTTGAAGGATGGTTTTAAACAATATATGGGAGTCTTTGAAGTAGACATGGACGTGATGAATGTCAAATCGGAAGGGTAACTTGACAAAGTTGTTGCAAGAAAGGCTTCCCAGTGGTGACAAGGTAATCCATGAAAATCATGATGGGGACAAAAGGAATATGAATTATGATCTTAGAGACTCCAATGTTGGGTTTAAGACCCACCAAATTCCAAAGATCGTTATGAGGAAGTTTGATGGCAAGGATCAGGTAACATGGATACCAGGGAAAATTTTAAGGATGGAAGTTTATCTTAATGTTTAGAAACCTTGGCGAATATTATTAGTCCCTAATATGAAAATTGTAAAACATTTAGTGACATTTTTGCAGAAATATTTAGATTTCAAATGATTTTATATTATTCGATATAATATTTTGGCGATTTTTAAGGTAAAATAATGGTGTACTATAAAATTTGGGCGAATTATTTTAGAAAAAAAATGGAAATTGGTGAATATTTTTTTTGGAAAAAGCATGGAAAATTAGCCCATCTGCGAATATTAGCCCCTAAAATTTTCGTTGATGGATATTGCAGATGAAGCAATATTTTGATCTCCATGATGTGAAACACACAAAAAAGGTATGCATTTCATATTTATATTTAGAACCCAATCAGTTTGTATGGTATCGGTGGCTTTGTTCTCATAAATCACTTGTCACTTGCTAAATTTTTATGGATGAAATGACAAAAAATTGTGAGGATACAAAGAGAAACACCTTCTTTATCCAATTGATAAATATAAAAAAAAAAGGTTAAATGGTAGAGCACATTGAGGACTTCCAAAAATTGAATATCCAGGTAATTGATATTCCAAAGGATCATAGGATTGATGTCTTCATAGGGACTTTAAAAGATAACATCCACCATGAGGTTTGTCTTTGGAAACTTGATTCATTGAAGAACGCATTCAAGACGGAAATAAAATTTGAAAGAAAAATTATGGCTACAAGGAAGTCTGCCACTCACAACTATAAATACGAAAGTGTTATTTCTCCCAGCCTTCCACAACCTACAAGGTTGACACAACAATAATTGGATGAAAAAAGAGCAAAATAGATTTTTTATAGTTGCAATAAAAAATACACTAAAGGTCATAAGTGTGTTAAGAAGAAATTATTTTACATAGATTGTGAAGAGGAGGAAGAAAAGGAACAAGAAACATCGAAAGAGGAGGATATACACCAGGAACCAACCCTAGAGAAAGAAGAAATGAATATGACCATATCTTGTAATGCATTGGCGGGAATTACCACTCCTCAAATTCTCAATATAGAAGGATATACCAACAAGAAAAAGGTAATAGTGTTTATTGATTCAAGAGTACCCATAATTTTATTCATTGTGATAGCTAAGGAATTGAATTCCTTTCTATATCCAACACTAGAGTGTCAAGTGATGGTTCCAAATGGAGGAACTATAAATTTCTTTGAAAGTGCCATAATATCAAGCTAACCATGGGGTAATTTGTATTGAATAGTCCAATTCTTTCCATTCTAATGGGTGGTGTTGATGTTGTAATAGGAGTCCAATGGTTACAATCTTTAGGGATGATAGCTTTTAATTTTCAAGAACTTTTCTTGAAATTTTTTAGGAAGGAAAGGAATTTGAATTAAGGGGTATCGCAAGGAAACCATGGAAGGTAATCAACTCTAATGTCATGACAAAGATTATGAAGAAATAACAATGGGGTGTAATTTCACAATTATTCTCACTAGAGGTTCAAATATCGAAATCATCTATATCTCTAGATATCCAAAAAGCCTTGGACAATCATTCCAACGTATTTCAAACTCCCAAAATCCTCCCACCTATTAGTGATCATGATCATGCTATTCACTTGATTCTAGAAAGTGTTCCTCCAAACATCAGGCCTTACATATATCCCTATGCCCAAAAGAGTGAAATTGAACGTATGGTTACAAAAATGCTAGAGGTCAGTATAATTCAACCTAGTCAAAGTTATTTATCTGCTCCAGTAGTATTAGTGCACAAGAAGTATGGATCATGGTGTATGTGTCCGAATTATAGGGAGCTCAACAAGCTCACTATTAAAGATAAATTTCCCATTCCTGTCATTGATGAATTGTTGGATGAATTACATGGAGCAATTTACTTCACCAAGTTGGATCTTCATTTAGGATATCATCAAATTAGAATGAAGACTGAAGACATTCCAAAAACAACATTCAAAACTCATGAAGGTCATTATGAATTTTTGGTCATGCCTTTTGGCCTTATGAATGCACCTTCCACACTTCAAGGTTTGATAAATTCCATTTTCAAACCCTTCCTTATAAAATTTGTGTTTTTATTTTCTGATGATATACTAATCTACAACAATTCTTGGAAGGATCATGTTCAACATGTTAACAAGGTGCTCAAACTATTGAAGGAGAAACAATTATATTCAAAAACCTCCAAATGTTTCTTTGGAGTATAGGAGGTGGAATATTTGGGTCATATTGTATCTCATGAGGGTGTTAAGGTAGACCCTAAAAAAATTAAAGTCATTAAGGAATGAAAAATCCCAAAACCCTAAAGCATCTTCAAGGATTTGTCGGGTTGATATGGTATTATCACAATTTTGTTAAGAATTATGGGAGAATAGTAGAAACTCTAACAATAGTACTGAAGAAAGATGCATTTTCTTAGACTCTATAAGAAACTAAGGCCTTTTGACATCTTAAAGAGGCAATGTGCCAAGCATTGGTCTTAGCTATTCCAAACTTCACAAAAACATTTATTGTGGAATGTGATGCCTCGGGAAATGGAATTGGTGTTGTCTTAATGCAAGAAGGAAGACCCATTGCTTTTGAAAGTCATCTCGTAAAGGGAAAGTATTTACAAAAACCTAAATATGAGAAGGAAGTTGGTAATAATACATGCACTAAAGTGATGGTGACCTTACCTAATGGGAAGACACTTCAAGATAAAAATAAATCATGATAATCTTAAAAATTTTTGGAACAAAGATTATCTTTAGAAGAGTAGGAAAAATGAATCACGAAGATGTTGGGTTATGACTTTGAAATCATATACAAAATGGAAGCAAAATGTTTTTGCAGATGCAATCTCAAGAAAGTATGAGGATGTGGAAGCATTTATTTTTTCCATTTCTATTATCCAACCTGATTGGATAATTGAAGAGATGAATGGGAGAATGGCAAAGAAGTGTGGGAACTCATTCAAAAGTTGCAGCAAGATCCCAGTACATCTTATACATTTATCTGGAAAAATGATTAATTATGGTACAAATATTGCTTATATTTTTGTAAGGATTCCCAACTCAAACAAAATATTCTTTTGGAATTGCACACCTCCCCCTTAGGAGGGCACTCAAGATTTTTAAAAACTTACCCCAAGGTTAAGAAGGATTTTTTTTGGATTTCCTTAAATCTGATATTCAGAAGTTTGTGGAAGGATGTATGGTTTCCCAATAAAGTAAAGTTGAGACAATTAAGACCCTGGGTTTGTAACAACCTTTACCCATTCCAAGTCAGTGTTGGGAGGAGGTCTCAATGCATTTTATCACAAGTTTACCCAAGTATGAAGGAAAGAGTATCATCATGGTGGTAATTGATAGACTTAACAAGTATGCATACTTGTGTGAATTATCTCATCCTTTTAAAGACAGTACAATTTCTACTGTTGTGGAAACAATTCAAAAGCTACATGGAAACCCAAAGATTATTGTAAGTGACAGAGATCCCATTTTCACTGGAAATTTTTGGACAAAATTATTTTCTTTCCTTGGTACTCAATTAGCTCATAGCTCATATTATCATCCTCAATCTGATGGGCAAACTAAGATAGTGAATAGATGTTTGTAAGGATACCTTTGTTGCTTTGTATTTGATAAACAAACGTAATGGGTTAAGTGGTTACCTTTGGCTGAATGGTGGTGTAAAACTTCCTTCCATACTACAACAAAAATGACCCCATTTATGGCAATTTATGGATATCATCCATCATCCATCACATCATATTTAAGATATAATTCTAAGGTTCAAGCAGTGGAAGATCACATTGAGCATCAACAACAAGTTCTACAAATATTAAAGGATAACCTCACTCTGGCACATAATCGTATAAAAAATAGGAAGATCGGTATCACAGTGAAAGACGTTTTGATGTAGGTGACTGGGTACTTTTATGGCTACAACCATACAAAAAAATGTCTCTCAAGAAAGCTAAGAAGGATAATAAATTATCACCCAAGTACTATGATCCTTACAAGGTGTTGCAAAATATTGGTACTATGGCATACAAATTGGACCTGCCTGCACCATCCCAAGTACACCCAATTTTCCATGTTTCATGCTTAAAGAAATTTATCAGTGACAAGCTCCTAGTTCAAATAGTATTTCCAGAACTTGATGAAGAAGGAAAAATCATATTTGAGCCTGAAGAAGTCATGGAAACAAGAACATGAGAACTTCAGAGTCAATTAATTTCAAAGTATCTCATTAAGTGGAAGAACTTACCTACTAAAGATTCCACTTAGGAGGATGATAATTTTATACAGAAGCATCCATAATTACTCAAGCATCGAGGAAAACACTTCTTGGAAGGATAAGGGCATTTTATCTCCCTATAATACTAGTGTATCTCCCTTATTGTTATTGTTAGTGTGGCCCCATTTTGTTATTGTTGTACCCATGTATCCCCCTTATTTTTATTGTTGTGCCCTATAGAATCCCACTATTATTATTTTTGTGCCCTTACATTATTATTGTTATATAGGCTATGATTATATTGTGACTCCTTAGACTCCTATATATACCAAGGAGGTCTAATCATTTGCATCATCCAATAATTGTTCATTTATGTGATGTAAAGGAGGTTTCCCCCTCGAAGAGCTTATGTCTCAAGTCATTGATCTATCTTTTCTTAAGTTTTGTGAGTTGGTTGCATAAAAGGTCGTAACCATATGAATTAGCATAGGTGGAAATGGAGACATGGGAAACAATAAAGGTCACTATATTAACTTTCAAGGACACATTAATATAATGCATACAAAAGAGGGGTAAATCTTAACCATATTATGTTCACAATGGATCTTTTTGGGACCATGAACACTATTATGACCCCATGTGTTTCTTTAGATAATTTAGAGAAAACCCTTAGAAAATTGTTGGTTTGATTGGAAATACTAGTGTGCACTTGAATGCCATAGACTTACCCAAATTTGGAAGGGGTAAATTATTGTATTACACAATTCTTATAAATTGTGAAGCTCTCAGTTGTTGCATTTGTATCTAGACCCATTGAACCTGAACAATGAGAAAGGAGATAAAAGTGGGGAGCACAAAATGAGTGGGGTTAGGAATAAACAATAGTAAGTGAAAATTTGGTTCGATTTCTTAGTTGGACATCCTGATTCTCTAAGAGGTAGAGGTTATATTTCTAGAACATAAAAAAGCTTAATTGAGAAATTATTTTCTTTTTGGAACATAAGAGTGTAGCACATACTCAATAGGTCAAGCTTGTGTCCATCATTATTTCTCCTCTATTTTAGACCCATATGCATACTGTAGTTTGAGTGCCTCAACCTTTATGAGTAAAAAATATTTTTACACGCTTTCTGATTATCTAAGTCAGGGGTGGGTGGGAGCAATGTTTGGGAGACATTTTTCCATCAATATCATCTCTTGTTCTATTGATTTTCCCATTGTTATAGGTGTAAATATCAACACTCTTGTTCAAAGAGCAACACCATGCCTAGTCAAAAAAATAGTAGATATATAAGGTATTTACACTTGGATTGTGGTTGGTTATGGGAATTTAAAGAGTGACACCAAGCATAGTGGAAGAAATAGTATATGTATAAGGTATTTACACTTGGATTGTCGTTGATTATGGAAATTTAAATATATCGAAGCGGGTTTGTTTATAGGGCACATATTTTCAAGATGATCATGTTTGCAATGGTGGTATAAGACTCATGTTGCTTCTAAATTTGCATGGGGCTAAGAAGTTGAAGTTCGAGGACTTTATACTCTAAGTCTAAGTAGAGCACAATAGGAAAAGTGTTCTCAACACTAGAAGTGAGATTGGTGGAATTTATTATTCCTAATACATGTATGGTTTGCACTCACCATACAAATGCACAAAGATGGTAGCAAGGCATGTAAAATCTATTTGATTGAAGTGTTCTCAAGGACTTATTTAGGGTTGTGGTCACAACCTAACACTTAGAAAAATAATATAGGGACTCTCTAAGATGCTACTTACATTATATTAGGGATTAAACACCAAAATTAAGAGTGATTAAATTCTTAATACATTGTGGGAATTTTCAAGTGTTAACATTGACAAAGATAGTGACTTTCTGGTTCTTCTTGTCCCATCAAAGGAGGAATTTCCCATACAATATAATAATAAATAATTTGGTATTATTTCTACCTTGAATAAAAGTTACACATTCAAAATAATTTTCACTAATAGCATATGCGAGATCACATCAAAGGATTTGTCATACTCCATAACATTCAAGATGTGAGTTAAGTGTTGCACCATGGAAATAAAGGATGTAGTAGCACTAAACGAAGGTAAATGAACAATGATGGTAATGTAAGTTTTAAAAATTTAAAATGGAAGAATGAAAAAATATATTCTTTATAAAATGAAAAATTAAAAAACAGAAATCATACATAATACTTAGAGATTTGCCTTAGCTTAACCAAGAAAACCAACAAATGTTCAAAACCACACCTCTAACTCTCATTGTATTAACTTCATCATTACAATACAATATATAGGATCTTACGATATCCAAAAACCTAATATTTTTACTTGGATTAGATTACGATCTTAATTCCTTAACCAGAATTAGAAAACCATGCATTATAAGATTGTATACCTAAAACTACCAAAAATAGACCAAAAATTGTTATGTTTTATAGGGTTCTACCTCCAAACCTCTACAATTCCCACAACACATATGTACAACACATAAGTATAGTCATAAAAAAAAATATAACACACACATAAGATTCTCCCACTTGTTTTTTTCATTGCATAGAAGCGGTCCCAAGATTACATGCTCAATAATCCAAGGCAACAATGCCCATTGTTTCTCTATTCCAAAAAAAGTTCTTAGTGCTAGCAAAATTTGTCAATGAATATCAAACATTATTCAAAGTTTCCACCTTCACTAACAACACTTTATTGTCTTAAACCATCTCTCCCGCAGAGTGATATTGAACATCAATATTCTTTCTCTTAAAATGATAAGTTGAGTTCTTTTCTATAAATATTACACTCTAACTATCACAATATATCCTTGTAGCTAGTTGTACAAACCCAATATTTGTAACCATACAACTTACTTACTTGTATCATGCTTCAAAGTAGTTATCCTCTATAGTTTAAAGTTTAACTATAAACTTCATTTTTGCTTATCCAATTGATTGCTCCTTGAAATGGGTTAAACAAATAATGAATTGTAGATCATGTACCACGCCCAGTTTATACTAAAAATAAAAAATATAAAATTAAGATAATGAGAGGATAATATATAGTATTTTATTCATAATTCCTTTACTAAGAATTCTTTTTGGTTGCATCCGCAACCCTATAGACTGTATATTTCATGTAGATTCACAACTCATGTAATGTACTAAAACACAAGAATCTACTCTACTCTAAACAACGTAAACCAATAGACCAATGAAAGCAATAATCGATAAGAGGAAGATAATCAAAGACACATAACACAATTGTTTCTCTGGGAAAGTCACTACTCAAAACCCCAACTATCTATTGCATTAATTAGAAATTTGAGTGATAATACAAAGCTTGTTTACAAAAGAAAAAATCTTGCACAAGTATAATAAACTCTTTGCCTCACAAGCCCGCTATAGCCAAGACTTAGCCAATTATGTTTCCTTCCAAGTCCCTATTTCCTTGTGCAATTACTGTGAGGATAAACCCATATTTAATTGGGAAATCCTTCCTCCATAACTGCGCAATCCAAAACTAGGTCCTTCTCTGATTGCATGCATGACCTGTACAACTCGGATCATCATACAACTGATAGTACATTGTCCCTACACTCTAGTCTCAATTGGGTCTTTCTCTAAACTGACATGCATGAGTTTCTCATGAGGGAATATTCAGTTAGTTGGAGTAGCACTGAGGATGCACTAGTGCACCAACTCACTACTAGACCTCTACTAGTTCCACAAACAGTTAGAACTAGTTTAACTATCTATAACTCAGTCAAACTGAGTTATCTAATTACAACTCAAATAAACTCATCCTGGACCCCTAAAATTTAGGGAGAACATATACATGACTAAAAAAGACTTCCAACTCGAAATTCCTAAACTAATTAAGTTAATTAAACTTAATTAACTATTTACAAGTTGCTATGAGAATAGAATTCGATTTTAATTCACAATTTAATTCAAGGACAAATTAAACTGAAATTTATTTTTTCCATTTCTCAACACTCCCTCTCAATAAGAAATGGATTATCAGCTACCCTGATCCTGTCTCCGTGAAACTCAAATTTACATCTTGATAATTCCTTTATCAAAATGCCAACATCTTTCTCCTCCGTGGGAAGTACTCCAACAACGTAATCCACCTCAATACACATCCTAAAGATGATGATATCAGTTATCAATATGCTTGGACAGATCATGAAAAACTGGATTTTCATAGAGTTTGGTACAACTCTGATTATCACAATAAATCATAGTTGGATCCATCTGCTCACCAAACAACCCAACCAGAATCTTACTCATTTAGATGGCCTCACATGTTGTTTGACTTGCAACCATGTACTCTGCCTCTGCCGAACTGAGTGCAACAGATCTTTGTTTCCTGTTGTACCAAGAAACAACTATTGAACCAATACTGAATATCCCTCCTGATACGCTCTTCCTGTTGGACGAAATCCCTACCCAATCTACATCGGTGAAGCCATAAAGCTTCACTCCCTCTGTCTGTTTGTACCATAATCCATACTAAGTAGTGCCTCTGAGGTATCTCAACACATGCTTGGCTGCCTTCCAATACAACTTGGTAGGCCTAACCATCTCTTGACTAAGTTGGTTAACTACATAGCACATATTTAGTTGTGTGTTCACCAAATACATGAGTGAACCCACAAGCTGCCTATAAACAGTAGCTTCCACTACTTCCCCTGAAGTAGCATCCTCCTTCCTCCAGTTACCTGCTAGAGGAGTCTCCATGGGTTTATTTCTCTCCATGCAGAACCTCCTGAGTATCTCGTTGGCATACTTGCCCTGAGACATAAACAATTCCCCATCACCCTGCCATACTTCCATGCCTAGAAAGTAATGCATGAGCCCCATGTCCTTCATCTCAAACTCTCTTGCAAGATCCTCCTTGCAAGACTTGATCAACTGATCATCACTTGTCAAAATCAAATCGTCGACATATAACACAATGATCAATAATTTACCTTCCACCACTATGTGGTATAGGTTCACATCTGCTTCACTTTTGGTAAAGCCCAGCCCGATGAAGTAGTTATCGATCATGGTGTACCAAGCACGGGGTGCTTTCTTCAGCCCATACAATGCTCTCTTGAGCTGACACACATGCAACTTACGGTCAAAGGTCTCAAAACCTTCAGGTTGCTCTATGTACACATCTTCCTCAATCATGCCATTAAGGAAGATTGTCTTTACATCCATCTGATGTATCTTCCAACCCATATGCGTTGATAGTGCCAATATAGATCTGATTGATGAGTACCTTGCAATAGGAGCAAAGGTCTCATCATAGTCAATCCCCTCTACCTGTGAAAAGCCACGGGCCACAAACCTAGTCTTATGATTCTCCACACTACCATCTGCAATTTTCTTTACCTTGTAAAGCCATCAGGAGCTCACCATTGACTTGTCCTCTAATCTCAGGACCACATCCCAAACACTGTTATGAACTATGGAGTCATACTCCTCCACCATGACATCAACCCAAATCGGTTGCTGCACTGCCTCCTCAAAGGAAGATGGCTTTGTCTCAACACATCCGCTCATAAGAGCCATGTATCTAGTGTACCTCTCAAGTGACCTCCTCTACCTGCGATGATATGTGGGTGCTCCCACATTCTCCCGTGCATCATGCAATAACCCATTAGCCTCTCTGGTGCGCTTTCTCCCATCTCTGGAAGACTTTGCCTAAGTGGATGTCTCCACTCCTGGATCCTCTACATGTGGCTACTCCACATCAATATGAGGCTCCTCAACAAGAGCTAAAATCTCCTCAACCTTAGGAGCTAAAATCTCCTCAACTGCATGTAGCTAAATCTCCCTCTCAAGGGAAACTCACATGGCCTTCTTCTCATCGAATCTGACATCCCTACGAACCATTGTCATCCTGTTGGTCAGCAAGTACACCCAATAGTTGTGAGGTGTATCAGTGTACCCCACAAATATCCCCAACTCTGATGTTGGCTCAACCTTATTCTGTGCATATTTGGTCACATGGAAATATATCGATGACCGAAAAATCCTGAAGTGACCAACATCTAGCCTCTTACCAAAGAAAGCCTCCTCTAGTGTCTTCATCCTAAGTATCTGATGCGGGCCTCTGTTCTGCAAATAAATAGTTGTGTTACATTGCTCAGCCCACAAGTGTAATGGTAGGCCCTGATCATGCAACATCGTCCGTGCTACCCCTACAATGCTTCTATTCTTCCTTTTGGTCACCCCATTCTACTACAGGTTATGGGTTGTTGTCAACTCTCATTTAATCCCTTCTACTGCACAAACGTTATTAAAATCATTTGAGACATACTCGCCACCATTATCACTCCTCAAAGCTTTAACCTTCTTGCTAGACTCTTTCTCGACCAACACTTTAAGTTCAAAAAACTTTGTGAAAGTTTGATCCTTCTTCTGCATGAGAAATATCCAACATTTACGAGAAAATGTGTCAACAAATATAACATAGTACCTGTGTTTGGCCATGGATTTTGTCGAGAATAGTCCACACACATCTGAATGAACTTGCTCTAGAATCACCTTTGCTCAACTATCTCTCTCGTGAAAGGAAGCCTTGGTGTATTTTCCCAAAGTACACCCCTACATGCATCAACTTTCTCTAGCGTACCTTTTGGAAGACCAGTAGAGATCTGTTGCATGATTTTCAAAGCCCCATGATGCAAGTGACCCAATCACCTATGCCACAACTTGCCAAGATCTCGGCTCTGCACCTTCTCTACTTTCATGTTCAAAGGAGCACAATCCTCTACCTCCAACTTATAGAGATTTTTCACCTGAATCCTTATCCTTTTTACCTGTCCCATGGCTATGTGACGAAGGAATTCCTTTCCTTCACTAAAGATCACATCATAGCCTCTATCCTCCAACATGGAAACAGATACCAAATTCTTCTTCAACCCAAGAACATACGTAACATCTCTCAAGGTGAGAGGAGCATCAGAATCCCTTTGAAAGGTAACCGTACCCAATCCAATGGTTCTATATCTCCCGTCATCACCCATCTCGATATGCATCTAAAGATCCTTCTCCTCTAGCTCACTGAAGAGCTCCTTGTTGCCAGTCATGTGGAATGAAGCTCCACTGTCTAGATACCATACACTACCCATCATTAATGACACCATGCATGCAATGGGAGTAAATTCTAATTCGAATTGAGAGGCCAAAGCCTCACCCACCACTCCTCTTGAGGACTTCTTCTTGGACTTCTTGAGCAGAAAGCTTGTAGCAAAATGTCCCAACTCATGACAATGAAAGAAATTAACGTTTTACATGTCTTTCTTCTTTCCTCCATGACAAGAATCCAATTTGGAATGGACACCTTCCCTTTCCCCTTCCTCAACTTACCCGCTAAGGCACAATTTTCCTCATCATCAGTCTTTGACAGAGTCCCAATAGATATTCCAACTCTTGGGAAGGCCTAGGAGAACTAGGCTCACCATATCATCCTCGACAACAGTCATTCCAACACTTCCAAGCTCATCACAACAATGAGTGAACTTGGTTAGGAATTTTGGAATGGTCTCACCTTTCTCCATCTTGATTTTTCAAAGTTTTCCTTTCAGTGCCAACTTCTTATGGTCACTGTTGTTTTGGAATAGGTCCATCAATGCTTTCCACATAGCATACAGAGTTTCCTTCCCATGGAGACTTGAGACAATGTGGTCTTGAACTCCCTCAAGGATTATCTACCTCGCCTTCGCCACACACTTCTTCCATTCAGCCAGATTATGTGCATCCGATGTTGTTGGCTTAGGAATGTATTCATTAATGAATTGCTTGAGGCCATTATCCACTAGTACTACCTCCATCCTTTCCTTCTAGGCTATATAATTCGAGCTTCTTTCCAAGACATACTTGAGCCTCAAACCGTAGAAATCCATTTTCTGATCCTGAAGTATATATTGAAAATTCGAATTTCACCTGTAACCCCAAACTCAAAACTTTGAAATATCCTATAGTATATTGTCTTCAGCTCTGATACTATGTAGATTTTCCTGTAGATTCACAACTCACATAATGTACTAAAACACAAGACAAGAATCTCCTCTACTATTTAAACAACAGAAACCAGTAGATCGATGAAACTAATAATCGACAAGAGGAAGATAATCAAAGACACATAATGCAATTATTTCTCTAGGAAAGTGTTGTGGTAAAAACCCAACCCCCCATTTTTGACTTCTTCACTTCAAATAATGGGGACCCTTTCTATAAAAATTTGGGCTAGGCACCTTTTTTGGATTTTTATTTTAGTTGATTGCCCTACACTTTTGTTAATTTTTAGTTTTCGTTGGATTCTTGTTTTGATTGCTTTGTTAGAATCGATTTTTTATAAGCTTCCCATCAACGCTTGTTTCGCCTCATTTGGTCAACTGGTTTGAAAATGGCACTCCTTTGAAATCTCATCATTTATCTAGCCTGGGTTAAAAATGCATAAAATGTACAATATCGCATTTTGTAAATAAATTTGTCCAATAACGCATTCAGTTTAAATATTAACCCGTAGCAAGTTTTTACTAACATTTTTCATTTTTAATCATGCAGCTAAATTATTAATTATCGGGGTTTTAAGAAATTCACTCCAATTGCCAAATCAAATCTTAATCTCAAAAATCTAAACATTCAAGTGGCTGCAGTTTATTTTTCGTTTATTTTCCAAGTAGCTATAGTTTAGAAACTTATGTTCATAAAAATAAAGCAAAAAAATAAAAATTTAAGTTTAAAATTAAATTTTAAATTAATTAAATTAATTAATATATTATATAATTAATTTAATTAAATTAAAATTTAAAACAAAAATAAAAAATAAAAAATAAATAATAATCGCATCGGGAATTCTATTCGCAACATATTTTAAAAGCCACCGATATACCCATAAGCCACCCCCCGATGCGATATATCACATTGGCATTTCGCATTATATTAAAAAGCCCCGACACCTCCTTCCCGATTTCCCGATGCGATGAAGCAAAAGGCAATAACCGTTCGCATCGGAACTTATATGTATGCGAAACAAGTTCGTTAACCCATCCATCCTCTCATGCCGATAGCGAAAAGGGAATAAAAAGCAAAGTTTTATATGATTGGGTCAAACGACTTGTTCCATGGACTCATACGTATTAGATATGGTTAGTTTTAATATTTTATATATATATTAGATATAGTAAAATAGTGTAGGTTAGTATATTCTTAACATTAGTTTATATAATAGTATGTTGTATTAATTAAATAAATTAATAATATGTAATATATTATAATAATAATATTTAATATTTAATTAGTTTAATTAAAATTTAAAATATCAGTTAGATTAATATTAATTAGTAATTAGATTAAATTCGTTTATAAATAGTTAATTAAATATTAGTTAGTTAAATTAATAAATAGTTTACTGATAATTAGTTTAGTTAATAATTAGCAATTAAATTAGAATTAATTAGGGACTAATTTAGGATTTAATTTTTAATTCAAATTCTCATTTTTTAGCCCAGCAACAGAATTTCCAGATTTACATCAGATTTGACCCATCAATTTTGGAAGCTCATAAATTGAGTTCTACTTGGCCAAATGAGGCCCAGGACGGCTCATTGGAAAGAGAAAATCAAGGAGAACATTTTGAAGGAGGTTTCACCAATAGATTTGATCATTTATTGGGCCAAAAATCAGGCAGAAGATCAAGCTCCGAATTTTGAAAACAAAATCAATTTTCTGAGTTATTGTTTTGAATTTCATTTGTCCAAAGCCTCTTCTAATTGCAGATCCATTGGTCAATGATATCATTTACCAATCGAACCATTCCAAGCATCAATACAGAGCTTATATTTTGTTTTTAATTATTTATTTAAATAGAATTTGATTGGATTGGATTTAATTGCCAGAAATGATATTTTGATTGCATTTTAATTTATTTTGATTTCTTTTGCAGGAAAACAGTGGAAAAGATATGGAGAAAAGGATTTCAAGCAATGAGAATGCTCCAGCAATTGAAGATCATAATTAGGAGCAATTAAAATTATATTTGGCAGATTTCTCTTCAACAAACTCTCCTCTCCAAAAATTCCTTCACAAATATTATAAATAACTGATTGCAGAATGTAAAAAGGGCTGCTCTCCTTTGCAATTTTAGACTCCATGAAAGCACTATTGTAATTGGAATTTAGAGTTGTAGGAGAGAGGAGTGAAAAATCTCAGATCTGGGGATTATTGAGGATTTTCCCTTTGTATATTGAATTATGCATGAAGAACAAAGCTTGCACTATTGTGGCTCTAGTTTTGAAGGCAGAAGTTCAAGCAATGTAAAGGGCTGTTGGAGACCAAGGACAGAGAAATGGATGCAATAAATTGGTATTTTTAATACTACTGTTTTAAATATCAGTTTCATTTTTATGGTAACAGGAATGTGTAATTTTATTCATGTTTGTGCACTATTGTCAATATGGGTAGTTTGTCTCAATGTTGTTATCATGTATCTCTGTTCTTATGGATTAATTTCTGATTTCTGAGTAACTATTTACTCAGAAATCTGCCTTATTAAAACTGATTTATTGAGTGGTAATATGTTGTGAATTATTTCCACATATCATTATTCAATTATTGGATTTGCTGATTTGATAATCAATATCATTTATGTGAACTACTTCCTAAGTGTTGTTGGCTTATTATTTCAGTTAAGAGGTCTCAATAGGATGTGTTTTGATATCCATAATATCAGTTAATTGAACTACTTCATTAACTTGGTATTCATTATAAACAAGACATATCTAAATCCCAATACTTTAATTATCTTGCTCTTAGTTGGGTTAGATCTATATCTGCCTAATTAAGATAGGATTTAGATTAGTTTCTTTTGCTTGCATCATAGAATAAGCTTGCATTTACAGTAAATTCTACATTTTTTTAAGTCCTCTCCTCAAAGAGGCAAAATTTTAGTTGTGGCTTGGCTGAACCCAAATCAGCTTAAGGGTCATTCTCTTGCCTGATCAGCAAGAAGAAGTGATCTGATGTCCCTGTCTATTGGTAGTTAAAGGTACATTATAAACCAATAGCAATAGGGAGAAGGTAACTGGACCTAGATGAACAGTCGGAGCCACCACACCAAACGGAAAAGGAGCTGCTTTTAAGGTCCGGACCGGGTGGTTATCCCCCAATGTTGTTGCAGCGATTTTCGAGGCATCAACATTTTTGGCGCTAGAAGGAGGGCCTGAGATTTTTTGTCTATTGGAGTCTTTTTAATTTTAATATTTTATTTATTGTTATGGCTCCTCTTAAACTTCCAATTTGGAGTTGTATCCATGGACGTGCATCTTCCAATACTCCACCCGAAGTGGTAAAACTCTTGTCTCAGGTAAAGTTCAATGGTAAGAGAAATTCTTCTGCTTTTAACCATGTCTTTCAATTTATTCAAAATGTTTCAAATTACGATTTTCAAGGAATTGATGAAGGCATCTTATGCAGAATTTTTACTCTTACATTTGCGGCAAAAGCCAGAAACTGGTGCAAAACTCTTCCAGTTGCCTCAATTCATAGCTGGGATCAATTTGTTACAATTTTCATTTGTAAATTTGACGGCTATGATTATGAACAGGTATGTCAAGAAATTGAATATCTACGAAGGTTTAAAAATGAATCTGTTAATGATTTTCATATTCGATTTCACTTGAATTGTTTAAGATTTAGCGACGAAGATAAACCTACGGAAGAAGAATCATTAGATTGGTTTAAATATATTAGTTCTCTTCCAACCATTCCCAATCCATATGAAATTGATTCAAGCTTTGTTCCATCCCCTTCCAATACAAATGAGAATCCCAATTTGGATGTGCAAATAAATGGTGATGAAGTGGTTTTACAAAGCTTGGAAAGTATTTCTAATCAAATGCAAGAAGACAACAGCAGCAATTTTGGAGAAAAAGCCGCCTTGAAATCTGAAAGATACTTCGAAGTAAATTTGGAAAATCAAATCGCAAATCAGCAAGTACAAGCAGCAATCAAAGTAAATAAAATGCAAACTGCTGTACAAATTTCTAAATTTCTCCATGATGAGAAAATGCCAAAATCAGAGCAGCAAAGCAGCCTTCTTCAAAAAAGCATATGCACGCAAAGGAATGATTTGCAATCTGAAATTTACAATGAGCATAATGCACAAGAGCTCTCAAACAGAGACAGTTTTAAATACATTGTTTCAGGTTCACATTTTTCCCTTTATCCTGATATTTTCAATAATGGTAATATTTTTCCTCTTAGTATCAATGATATTTCAGAAATTAAAGAGGATGATTTAAATGAATTACCATTAAAGTTTTATCAAGATAAAGAAATAATAATCGATCATTCTTTTGCCATTAATGAACATGAAATGCTTGTTCCTCCTTGTTTGGATATATTGGATGAAATTGAAGGGAATTCTAGAGAGTCTTGTGAGGTCATTTATGATGATTACTCTGATATTGAGGATGTTGATTTCAATTTTTCTCAAGAGAATCCTCATGATAAAATTCAAATAACATCTGAGAATGAGGAACGCTTCAATTTAGAAATTATCCCAACTAATCCTCATTTTAGAGCAGCAAATTATCTTCATGATTTCACCATTCAAGAAAACATTCCAATTTATGATTCATATGAGGATCAAACTCCCATTCCTATTCATAATCTTAATTTGTTTTCTATTTCACAAGTTGGAATTCGAAATTACCCAAATTCCATAATTTTGGCCATTCCTTGTGAAAATGAAATCATTTCAAAACGATCCCAAATGTGTTGTAACATTAGTTGTACAAATAATGATTTCATTTTAGTTTTTCTTTCACAGCTATTTTGTTTAAACTTAGATTTATTTTCTGATTTTATTTTGCAAAATTTTCACACTCTTCGCTGGCATATTGAGCGCCTTACTATCAAACACTCAATCGATGCATTGCCCAATTGGGAAATTCAAGTTTCATATTATAATCATCAGCATCAAAAGATATTAATATTCCAATTTAAATCAATGCTAATGTTTCATCAGAAGCTTCTATTTTTTCAAAGGCAATATCAACAAGAGAGTGTATTTTTGCAATCTGGCCAGCTATTCAATTTAATTAATAATTTTCCATGTCATTTGACAAACTTCCATTCATTTTTCATTGACTCATTTGAAGATTATTTGGAAGTTTTTCCTTCAAGGAAAATTGTCAATGATTTAACATTTGTACATAATACTAGCAATTCTTTCCAGGCATTTGAATTTCAAAACTCATATCCACAATTCGGCCTGTTATCTCTTTCCTTGAACATTTCCCCATCCTTAATGGAAATCCATCCAGATTTTTGCGATCCAATTGGTATCAAATTGGAAAGGAAATTTCATGAGAAAGAGATTTTAATTAAGTTGCTAACAATAACTGTACATTCTTATTTCAGATTTATTTTCCTTAGTTTAGTTAGATTTTTATTCTTATTGCTAACATTTGAACTGTACATAAACGCGGGAATAAAAATGAGAGAATGGTTACACTGGAAATATGACTATACCTAGTCATTTTCATGTATATGGTTAGAATAGGAGTAGAATTAATTTAGTTAGCTTGTTTTATGTAGTTAATTTATTTGCATTAGTTCTGTAGATTAAAAAATAAAACAAAGCAATCAGCCTTCTCATACATGTTCAGTGGAAACATTTTTCCTTATCAGAAAATTTTAATTCTTGCTTTCCTTTTTGAAATTTCTTATAGCGATATTTCTACTCTGCCTATTTTGAATAATGTCTTGATTAAATTCAATTAAAGTTGCACTTGGTATCAATTGCCTCAAAGCCACTTTTCTTCATTTCGGGATTTCCTTCTAATATTTTCTCTTGAAATTTATATGGTAAGGATTTGAGGATAAAAAAGCTTCATGACCCCATTATCCTATGAGATGTATGATTGACTATGATAAGCCTAATTCTAATTCAATCATTATCAGTCAATCTAACCTGTCACGGAAATCATATGAAGTTCATATTATATTCCTCGGAATTTGCCAAAAGCTGATCTTAAGGATGCCCATTTTGCCAAGTGCACACATTTAAATCTGTTTTGATATTTTTCTACAATTAAGTGACTTAATCTCATTCTAATCTTTAGTTTATTATCTGATGCTGTAAAATGCATCATGTTTATTTACTAAAGGCATTATTAAAAAGTCACTATAACAATTCAGATTTTTCTCAAGATTAATTCGGAATGAGCAGAGGTAATAAATTGTTACTTCACTTCGAAAGGGAAGCATAGTTTCATATTTATTTCTGGTAAATTTTATATTCCATGAACATGAATGATTGATTTCATTTAGGCTGATTGCACACTTAGATTTAGAATAAATAATGAGATGATTTTAATCAAAGGAAGAATTTGAAGATTATCAGGTAAGATTTACAAACAAATTCCTTCCAGGTACGCATTTACAACTTTGTTCTCATCTCTTATTAGTTTCTCTTTTCCTTAGTTTATTTTTTATTTGTGTTCTGTTTTATTTGCAGGTTTTTATTTCTTTTCAAAACTTGAAGTAAGCAGCGAACTCATTTCAAATTTGCAAACAGGTTCAGGGAAATTTAATTCTGATGTATTAGAATTCAAGCATTTTTGTATCAGAATTAGGAGCAATTAAAATTATATTTGGCAGATTTCTCTTCAACAAACTCTCCTCTCCAAAAATTCCTTCACAAATATTATAAATAACTGATTGCAGAATGTAAAAAGGGCTGCTCTCCTTTGCAATTTTAGACTCCATGAAAGCACTATTGCAATTGGAATTTAGAGTTGTAGGAGAGAGGAGTGAAAAATCTCAGATCTGGGGATTATTGAGGATTTTCCCTTTGTATATTGAATTATGCATGAAGAACAAAGCTTGCACTATTGTGGCTCTAGTTTTGAAGGCAGAAGTTCAAGCAATGTAAAGGGCTGTTGGAGACCAAGGACAGAGAAATGGATGCAATAAATTGGTATTTTTAATACTACTGTTTTAAATATCAGTTTCATTTTTATGGTAACAGGAATGTGTAATTTTATTCATGTTTGTGCACTATTGTCAATATGGGTAGTTTGTCTCAATGTTGTTATCATGTATCTCTGTTCTTATGGATTAATTTCTGATTTCTGAGTAACTATTTACTCAGAAATCTGCCTTATTAAAATTGATTTATTGAGTGGTAATATGTTGTGAACTATTTCCACATATCATTATTCAATTATTGGATTTGCTGATTTGATAATCAATATCATTTATGTGAACTACTTCCTAAGTGTTGTTGGTTTATTATTTCAGTTAAGAGGTCTCAATAGGATGTGTTTTGATATCCATAATATCAGTTAATTGAACTACTTCATTAACTTGGTATTCATTATAAACAAGACATATCTAAATCCCAATACTTTAATTATCTTGCTCTTAGTTGGGTTAGATCTATATCTGCCTAATTAAGATAGGATTTAGATTAGTTTCTTTTTCTTGCATCATAGAATAAGCTTGCATTTAGAGTAAATTCTACATTCTTTTAAGTCCTCTCCTCAAAGAGGCAAAATTTTAGTTGTGGCTTGGCTGAACCCAAATCAGCTTAAGGGTCATTCTCTTGCCTGATCAGCAAGAAGAAGTGATCTGATGTCCCTGTCTATTGGTAGTTAAAGGTACATTATAAACCAATAGCAATAGGGAGAAGGTAACTGGACCTAGATGAACAGTCGGAGCCACCACACCAAACGGAAAAGGAGCTGCTTTTAAGGTCCGGACCGGTGGTTATCCCCCAATGTTGTTGCAGCGATTTTCGAGGCATCAACAGAAAGCCACTACTCAAAACCCCAAATATCTATTACATTATTAAGAAATCTAAGTGATAATACAAAGCTTGTTTGCACAAGAACAATTCCTGCACAAGTATACTAAACTCTCTGCCTCACATGCCCATTATAGCCAACACTTGGCCAATTTTTCTTGCTGCCAAGCCCCTATTTCCTTGCACAATTACTGTGAGGATCAACCCATATTTAGTTGGGAAATCCTTCCTCCATAACCGCGCAATAAAAAACTAGGTCCTTCTCTGATTGCATGCATGACTTGTACAACTCGGATCATCATACAATTGATAGTACATTGTCCCTACACTCTAGTCTCAATTGAGATTTTTCTGAACTGACATGCATGAGTTTCTCATGAAGGAATCTTCAATTAGCTGGAGAAGCAATGAGGATGCACCAATGCATCCACTCACTACTAGACCTCTACTAGTTCCACAAATAGTTAGAACTAGTTTAACTATCTATAACTCAGTCAAACTGAGTTATCTAATTACAACTCAAATAAACTCATCCTCAAACCCTACAATTTAGGGAGAACATATACATGACTACAGAAAGACTTCCAACTCGAGATTCCTAATCTAATTAAGTTAATTAAACTTAGTTAACTATATACAAGTTGCTATGAGAATAAAATCGATTTTAATTCAAAATTTAATTCAAGGACAAATTAAACTAGAATTTCTTGTTTCCATTTCTCAACATAGACTACCTTAAAGAAATAATAAAACTAAAATTACTCTCCCTTTAATGATCTCAAACCTATTTTATGAGGCCATCGTCATCTTTTGGTCATTGATAGATTTCCAATGATATAAGTTTCATCAAATTTTGAGCTCTAGCTGTAAAACTACGACCCTCAAAATATTTGACTGCCTAAACGACATTAGCATATCATCCCATTGACACATGGAGATCCTCCCCACATTTCTCCACATCATAGTTCCATGTCAACAAGTCAAACACCTAATCATGCCATGTCATAGCTAGATCCAGGTCTTTTTCTGGGTTTTCCTATGTGGACTCCATGTGATCCACATGCAGTCTTCCCTACTAGCATATGAATCTAGACTTTTCCAAAATTTATAATTTAAATAAGTTCCAAATTCCCATACTTCTATATCCTGATAAATAGAGGATTTTTGGATATATAAATTATGTCAAAAGTCAAGAAAGAATCTTAACAACTGATGAAAATGGTGAGCTATCGTATTTTGGATCTTCTAGATATCTAGATTCTATCAAATGATGGGGAAAATTAATGATAACAAATGGAAAGGTGAAATGTCATATTCAAATATTTAGCCCCTTTCATCTACTAGTACTCATTCATAATCACTGTTGAACCATATGAACAAGGGTTAGGGATAGAACTCCAATCCTAAATAAACAATGTTGACGTCTTACAAAATCCATAACCAGACATAAATTTCACAACAAAGAGGAATTTAATCTAAGTGATTTAAAATGTTTTTCTAGGATTTAAAGTAATTCATCAACTAAACATAATAGATACTCACATAATAGAATGTCCAATATCACACTCATACTCAATTTTAATCCAACACATAATCATGCATCACAAATTCCACAACTAGACAAACTTTAAGTTTACATGCTTATTTATAAATTCTAGAACAGAGATAAAGAATTTATGTGTGATAAAAGTATGAGTAGAACACCAAGAAATAAAAGGTGATTTCCACCCAAATGTAGATAATTCATTATATAAATCCACCCCCTAGCTAGGCTATGATACCATCATGGTGAAGTAGGAACAAAGGCTTTGAATTTAGTCTACAAGGAATTCAACTAGGATAACTTCTATTGCCATATTTTTCAAATAGAGAAACTGCATGCACCCACATCACCTATCTCTCACAACACAAGATGACTTATTTATCTTCTTTTTAGTCCCTTATAAGTCTCTCCTTCTAATTCTTTTTAGTAAGGGCATAGAAAGGTCCAACTAATGTCACAATATTTCCTTACATATTTTCTAGTTTCACAGTTCTTTCAGCAAGAATATCTCTTATTTCATGGATAGTAATTTATATCATCTTAGAAAGATATTTTTTGATATTCTACTCTCTAAAAACCCTCCTTTTCTCTCTTTTATCTAGCCTCTTTCACCCCATTCAAATCTCCCATGCATCCCCCATATTAACAATAAGTTCCACCCATTACTTGTTCTTGTTCCAAGAATGTAGGGAAGTAATTTACAAGAAGATCTAAAAATTATTAATCATACATGACATAGAGAAATAGTAGAGAGATAAATATCATCCTAAAAAGAACACCACACTTCTATTATGAGGGAAAATTTCCCTTTTATAAGCAAGGTTCCTTCTTATTAACTTGATTACAAATAGTTTTGCATGGAAACAACAAAACATTATTGAGATATTTCTTTCCTTATTTTAAGTTTTCCAACTAGATTTCATGAGAAAAATCAAATACATATTTAGATATTTCTTTCCTCATTATGAGTTTCCCCATAAGAGGTATGCCTTTCTTGGTTGACCAATTCCTCCCTATTTAGAGTCAGAAGCGTCCCTACTTCTTCCACCAAATGAGGAAAATTGTGTTGTAATTCTTGTGCAATTATCCATTTTGCCTACGCCAGTGTGTGTCCCTTCCAAGCTACAAGGTAGGATATGCATGTTTTCTAGCATGATGTCCTCATATTGGAATCAAGAATTGTATCCTTTAGCAAGGGAGGCTAAAAATCATGAATATTATCCACAAGATGTTGAACTATGATTAATTCCTCAAGGAGAGGTGGTTCAAAGAGCTTCAGATTGTTAACATTAAGCACATCATGGATGCCTAGATAGGAAGGCAAGTCCAAGTGATATTGTTTTTCTCTAATGTGTTCTAGAAAAATATAGGGACCATATCTTAGAGGATGCAACTTATGGTGTTGGATCTTGAAGCGTTTCTTGTCTAACAAGATCCATACATGATCTCCTAGTTGAAATGACAAGGGTGTGTGATGTTTTTCATGTCTTTGTTTGGAAAGATCTTGGGTAGATTGCAATGGAATATTTACTTGAGTATGGCACTAAGATATGGAGTGCATAAAATGTTGAGTTGGTTTTTTTTCTTGTTGTTGATGTGCAAAACCACAAGGGTTCATAGTCAATGTCATCTTAGAGGGCACACATGTTTGAAACCAAAGAAAGACTTCAAAAGGGGAGAACCCAATAGAGGAATGTTGGCCCTATTGTAACTATGCTAAATAATGTTCAAATAGGAATCCCACTATTTTTTCTTGGAAAAATAGTTGCAAAGGGAGTGAACTAGAGTACGATTGAAATCCTAGGTTTGGCCATATATATCTGGGCGAAAGATGATGGAGAAACAAATTTGGGAACCCAACATAGACCATAAAGTATGCTAAAATATACTGAGAAAATGAAAATCTCAATCAGAAATAATGCTACTTTGCAATCCAAAGTGTGGAAAAATTATATATGACGGAAGAAGAGATCCATGGTCTGAGCAGGAGAGGTAGTTTTATGACAGGGAACAAAGGCAAACATCTTAGAAAAAAAACAAACCACTACCAAAATAGAATCATGTTTGTGGAAAGTAGTATGAATACCACTCAAAAAGTCCACGGAAATGGAAAGGTTGGTACATACCATGCTTATGATTTGATGCCTTACTTTGTGAGTAGAGTGAACATGGTCGAATGAATTTTTCTACTTGCTTGGGTAAGGAATGCTAGTATAAGTGGTGTTGGAGATTGATAATGGTTTTTCCTGTGCCAAAATCCCCTCGTATGATGATGCACGTGCTTAACAAATGAGAAGGAGATGATCATCAGATTGGGGCACATATAGTTGGTTAAGTTTATATAACCAACCATTATGAATAGTTTAATCAAGAAATGGAGTTTAGTTGATAATTGTTTACTATTGCAAATCTTCCCTTGTCTCACCAAATATTGGATCTATTGCATATATGTCTTTCAAGGCATCAAAAGAGGCACAACAAACCTATAGAATGTGTAGGACCTAAGCAGGTGGTTGGTTTAACAAATCAACCATTTTTTTATGTGTGCCCTTCTAATATTTAACCATAAGATGGAACTGTTGAATGTAAGAATCTCACTTCAGGTGGCATTTCTCTTGAACCTTGCTTCATTAGTTGATGAAGAATATTGGATGATGATTGGTATGGAGTATTATTTCTTTTCCAAGAATATAATGTAACTGTTGCTTAAATGTTTGCACTAAAATATAAATTTCCTTTCCATAGGTGTTGTAAATAAGCTTGGACTCTGTGAGAGTCTTGAAATGGTATGCTACAGGGTGACCTCTCTATTTAAGAACAACCTCAACAAAAAAATGAGAGGCGTCAATTTATGTTTCAAATAGTTCTCCTTCCTTCCCTCCTTTTTATTAGATAGGATAGAAGGATTTATATTGGACAGACAATCGACAAAGCACCACACATATATTCTGAAAATGGAGAATAATAGTATAGCATAAGGCATTACCGAGCTTTGAAAAATGGCACTCAAACTTGATATCCCAAATATTTTTGTATTGATTAGACAACTGGTGTGAAGGGTGGTCCAATTGGGAAAAATGAGAGACAAATTTTCTATAGGAATTGTGGTAGTGCTTTTATGGAAACGATGTACCAAAAGACACCTCCTTAGTAGTTGGTTGTTCCCTTCAAAGGATCACAGACAAAGTTGGTGTTGTTAGTGAACAAAATTAGATAAACAAAGTATTGCAAATAGTGAAAATAATGCATATACAAAAATAAACTAAAACAAAGAGATAAATACACGAATAATGCTCAATGGAGCAACAAGTCAACAAAATAATGGAAAAAACTCCCTTATTGACTACTGGTAGTAGAACTTGAATACAATGTATGAATCTTAAAAACTTGAAAAGAATTATTTGAGCTATGGTGCTCAAAAATCCTCCGCGAGGAGGTTCTTTTCCTCAATCTCTTTGCAATCTTTTTCTCTCTCTCAAAGAAGTATTAAGACTCTCCAATGGTGGACTCTTCTCCTCTCAATAATATGATGGATTGCTTAGAAGCAATATGGCCAACATGCTAGTGCTCTTACTTTATTTTGCTTCAACAATGGAATGTTGGTTTTCTCTTATAGCAATTTGGCCAGCATAACATTGTCTCATATTTTGGTTCTCCCATGGCCTGTTTATATAGAATTTTTGAATCCATCTTCCCTCTCTTGGTTCATGCATGACAATGAATCATGAGTAGGACAAGATGATTCCATTGAGGGTTTCATATATTTAGGGTGGCTCGAATTCCACTGTCCTAGACTGAGATCCTATCATGGAATCGCCTCCAAGTGTGTGAAGTGGTCCTAAATTCACTGAATCATCCATTTCTTCGACCTCGCATCTTTTGAAGAAAATTTTGCACGGCGTGCAACTATCAAAAAAATAGTTTTGGCGTCCTCAATTTTTTAACCTTATAAACTTTGGACCTTAGGAGAAGTTAAATTTTTTAAACTTCATGATGTCTTTAGCCATAAAATATTCACTTGTACATTTTGTTGGATGCCTTTTAGCGTCTTCTAGATTGTGCAAACATGTCTACAATTTTTTGGTGTTAACAGGAATTAATACCTACCATGAAACTCTTGAGGTCATGAGCATGGGAAAGAACTATCCATTGTGCCAAAGCATGTATCTGAGAGGGATCTGATCAAACTCCTTTTGAATCAAGTATGAGTCCCAAATATTGAATTGATGGTTGTCCAAAATAGGATTTCTTCTCTTTTACTTGAATTTTATGTTCCCATAGTGGCTCAAGTATGTTGCATACATGTTGTAGATGTTCTACTCAAAATTTATTGAACACCAAAATATCATCAAGATAAATGACCACAAACTTACCCAAGTTTTGTATAACATGTCATTGATTAATCTCATAAACGTGGTCGGTGCAATTTTCAACCCAAATGGCATGACCAACCATTCAAATAGCCTAAACTTTTCCTTGAAAGTGGTATTCCATGTGTTTGTTGCATGCATGCAAACATGATGGTAGTTGGATGTCAAATCCATCTTTATGAAGAAGCAAGCCCCTTATAAGTGGTCTAACAAATCCTCAGTCTGAGGTAGGGGATAACTGTTTTTAATGGTACCTTTATTAAGGGCACAATAATTTGCTGCTAGACACAATTTGGAATCATCCTTTTTCGAGAATAATGAAAACGGTAGATTCACATGGGGAGGATGAAGTTTGAATATGTCTAGATGTCAATATTTGTGCAAGTTTGCATTCTATCTCAACCACCTCTCAAGGGGTGAGGTGATAGGATGGGGCATTGGGAAAAGAAGCACCAAGAATAATATCAATTGCGTGTTCAATAGTTCATGTTGGGGGTATCCTCATGGGTTTTGTGAATACATCTATGAATTCCTTAAGTAGGGGAACCGTATTAAGGAATACTAGATTACTGAGGTTATCTAGTTTAACAGGGTGAACCAAACACAAAGCAACACATTAGTTCAACTGACTTTCTTAACAGGAGCTTTGTCAGTAGGAGGTTGTGTTGGTTTAAGAGAATAGGATGTGACCACATAGTTGAAAATATCATGCTACAAGTGGTATTGATGATCTTTATCATGATAAACATTGTGTTTAGCCTATTGATATGGAATTACAAGTAATAGTTTGGAAAAATCAAGAGAAGAAACATCACACAACACAGTATCTCGGAAAGGGACAATAACAAAGGTCACTACACAATGCTAGGAGATAGTAAGACAAGGGATTTCCTTTTGTAAACAACTGAGTTGATATGGGTCCAAGTGTGGAGTATTGGTGAGAAGGTTAAGGTGTTGAACCGAGTCTTGGGTTACAATATTCTTTTGACTCCCATTATCGAGGATAAGAGGAACTTATTCATGCTTAATATGATAATTATGGGTAAATAGAGGCACAACAAAGGTGTCAGCTTCATTTTTAGTCATGAGGATGAGAGAGGGGTCCACTTTGGTAGGATTTTTTTAGAGAAACAACTACATCAGGGGAAGGGGAATCTGGTTTCTTGACCTTGGTAAAAAGAATCTTATTGATGCACATGTTTTTGAGTGTTCAAAAATTGGTGGAAGTATGTGAATTGGTCTTATGGAAGGTACACCAGGTGGTATTGTGAGGTGTGGAGGATGAGGTAGGGGTCACATTAGACGGAAAAATAGGAGTGGGGACGTGTCTACATTGAGGATATGGGATTTGAGGAGCCAATTTGTGTTCCACAACCAAGGCTCAAAGAAAGGCATTGTCCAAGGAAGGAATATAAAATAATTCAACTTCTCCATGAAAAACGATTAACAAACCATAATTAAATTTGAAAATGAGTACCTCTTCTAGATAAGAGAGATGTATATAAATGTGCAACTTGCAGAAGACCTCAATATAGGCTTGTAAGGCCTAATTTGGTAGTTGGTGGAACTGCAATTATGGAAATATATTGAGGGATAGAAGTGTGATCTTAATTCTTGACATAAGACATCCCAAGATGTGATGCGAAAAATCCTGGTCTCTTCTATATCTCTGAGCTCAATGACCAAGGATGTATTCTCTAACTAGGTACCCCACCATGCTTGTGTCATTCCTTCCAATTGTAGGCTAGTGATTTAAAGTTTCATGTTTGTTTCCATCTCGGGACATGTTTTGATATAGGTGGAGAGATTGTGGATTCAAGGAGCAACAACCTATCCATTCATTTGGCCCAAATATTTGGCAATTGAAAGTGTGTATCCAACTATATGTGTTGATTTTTTTAGGGAGTTCTCTAAACTTAAAATTGATTCTTATGATTATTAATTATATCTCATATTCATTCACTATCATAAATCAATTACACTGAGAAATTAAATAATAAAAAATATTCCAGAAGATAATAAGAGATAGCCACACAAGAACACAAAATATCACCTTCGGAAAAACCTAATGGGGAAAACCAAACAACCTTTTCAATAGAGAAATATTCAACTTAATAGAGATACATCTTAGTCAATAATTAGGTCAAACCTGATCCACTGCCTCCTCCATCCTTATCAAATCATAAGCTACACATAGAGATGATCATCCAGACATACTTTTTTTCTGACCTTAGATTCATTTCCCTTCCTCAGTCATAATCCTTCACTAGCCACATATTGACTTTATGTTCCTCAAATATATTCTCGCTTGCCTTAGATATAATTCATGTGCCTCAAACCTTTTCTACATACCTCAGACTTTGATCTTTCCATATACATATGCGAGCTTCATTCTTGGCTTTTAGGGAGGAAAAAATGCCTCTTATTTATAAGATCTGTTAAAATGAATGGGTGCTTCCTTTAACTAAGTCAAATTGAACATTTGAGGGGCTGACTTGACTAGGAGGAGGTTGACATCATCTATTTGGAGCCTAAAAAATCAATCTTTACAAATTTAAATTTCTCCCTTTTTCAATCAACATGAAGAACATGTCTTCCAGTGTTGTTCTTTTGTTTTTAGCATTAATAACATACTTACAAATACATCAATGGCTCAGATGTACATTATGAATACTGACCATAGCTACAAAAATCAACACTCCCTCTTAAGTAGGGAGGTATTCATAATGATTATCTACATTTTTTTTTCCAAGGAAAAAATCATAATTTTATTAATGAAAATAAAATTACATGTTGTAGCTTCATACAAGAAGTCCATCATCTAGTCAGAGACTGATGATCATAAGTTCATAAGTAATCAACTAAAAGATAAGGAGGAAAATTAGAATTTTCTCCCTTTCTTCTTTTCAAGATATTGCCATTCTCCTTGAGATGGCATAGATGAAACGATAGATAGCTGATTTTATTATGTTCTTGTGGTTTCCTTGTCTAAATCTGAGTTTTTGGAAGCATGCTGATGTTTTATTCCTCCATTGTCCTTTGCTTCAGATATCTTGATTAGCTGATTTGTGGGGCCTTGTAATTCTATTGGTATGTGTGTCTTTCCAGCTTGTTCTTCATTTTCTGGTATGTGTTGTTCTTCTTGATTCAGAATGGGGTCCTTTTCTGCTTCTTCTTCTTCCTCATCTGATTCATTTGGGGGAATTTCCATCCTTTTGGTTGCTTCCCTGTTTTCTTCTTTCTTCATTGCTCTTTCTTGGCAGCAGGGCATGTGTTTTGTAAGTGTCCTATTTTGCGCCATATACGACATCTGAAAGTTGTGTTCTCGAAGTCCAGGATTTGGGTCCTCAGTTGAATGCAGTCCATTAGGCCTTTATTGAGATCCATTTCCACACATATGCGTGCAAAAGTATATATTCGTTCTTCCATCCTTTGTTCATAATGATTATCTAGATTTTCTCATGTTGACATAATTTCTCTATGAAAAGGTTATAACAATACCATCATCAATTTTGTGAGGACCTCATCAGCATCATCTTGTTAGCATCAATGACATCATCATAATCTAGTTAGCATCTCTGACATCATCAATATCTTGTTAGCATCTCTGACATCATCAACACCATCATCAATATCAACATCAACTATTTGGAATCTCAGACATATTGTCAGAATCAACTAGTAAGTATCATCATCGACTAGTTGGAATCTATGACACACTATCAACATCAACTAGTATCCACAACTGGTTGGTACTCCTGACACATGGAATGCCATAACTAGTTGGTACCAATGACCCAACTGACCAGTACTCCTAACACGTGGAATATCATTTAGCATCAACTATTGATTATAACTTTTTTCGGTACCATTGACCCAACTAATCGGTACTCTTAACCTAGACTAGTCTTGGTTCACCATCCTAATCAATTTGAATCATGGTGAAACTCCAAATGCTACACTCTATCTGAGAAATTGGGCCTGATGTTAAATGAGTTCCTCATCAAAACTAGAGAGACTAAGCCTGATGTTGAAAGACCTCACTCAACCTTACCTGGGGAGTAATCTGGATCTAGACCTCATCAACCCTATCTAGGGAGTAATCTAGGTCTTAGATGTTGATATACCACACTCAACCTTATATGGGAGTCATCTAGGATTCTAGGACCATTCTTCCTAATTTGATCAATATACTTGACACATGAAGAATGATTGTCCATGACATTATCATATTAATACTATTTCTCACTAAGAGATATAAGACCATGACTTTTCTCTGATGTTGTTGTCTCATCACTCTCTCTTACTAAGAGAGATGAGCCTATCTTGGGACAATCTGCTTGATAATACTAGGTCCATACTGCTCTCTTCATGTACCATGTCTTGGTACTAGATCTCAAGGTGCCTTGACTTGTCATCATGTTTTTATCTGCACTTGATCAACCAATCCTATAAGTTGGAGTCATACGGCTTCACAACTCATCATTTAAGTTGCAACATACTCGACCTATGAGTGTAACAAATTTCTTCTTCCTACTCATCCACGAGATCAGAGCCCAAACTGAAGCATCTTCCTAAAGTACTCTTACACTCCTTCCCAAGTCAGAATTTGTATATCACTACAGTTGTACATCAATGTCTGAAACATATCATAATATAATGTTCCATGACCAAATCTACCACACTAGTACTTTAACATATGTTGAACCACATGTCTTAGCTCAACCATAAACTGATCTGCTTCTTTCTCCCAATCCACCATCTTGGCTATTTTCAGGTTACCCTAATTGGGTGATCTTTTTGGAACAGATCATGTCATGGCAATCCTATTTTATCACCCTTTCATTGATGTTATTAAATCGCATCAGCTATCTTCACTTTGTATCCAAGGATCATCTCCCTCTAAAACTAAAAAAAAGGTTTCCTAAGGAAGCCTTAACTACTCCTTCCAGAAGTGATATTTTTGGTCAAAGTTTCTCCCTCTGATACACAAGCACTTCTACTTTCATTAGAAAACCATAGAAGATCAACCTTGATCCATCAATTGAGGATGTTGTACAAACCCTTATTTCTGACAAAAATGTCTCGTCATAGCATTATCACTCTTACTGAGGTAATCCCTTTCTTTGTACTTCTCTTCAAGTTTCCATTTACTACATAATTCTTCTTGGAAGTCACCATTGACTTCATTTTAGTTATAGATCAAGGCATACTTGAACCTTGTTGATTTGTCTACTCCCTATTGAGTCTAGATCTCATATCTCATTATAAATCCCTACTTCTGGGAGAGTCCTCTTATCATATGTTTTCTTTTTTCTTTCACTTGCTATCAAATATTTGGAGACCTTTATTATGTACTTGCAACCCTCACTAGGAGGCAAAGAAAAAACAGTCACAACCAAGTAATGGATTCAAGGACAAGAGACTAACTACTAGTAAAATAAACAACAAAGTAATAATCAAATAAGAGAGATATAGAATACTTATCTTTTGAGAGGATATCATCCCCCTCTTGATATTTAGTCTTCTTTCATCCATCTATAATTTTGTCAACATGATGCCATTTCTTCCTTGCAAGAGCTAAGGTTTTTATTTTCAGTAGAAACATATAATCCTAGGGTTTTGTCCAAAAACCCTATGGATTTCTTGTTGAATCCTTTTTCATACTAGGATTTACAAACCCTATATTTTCAATTTCATATCTTAAATACAAAAACCCTAGAATGATGAAACTCTTCATTAATTAATCAACGATGTTTTTTCTGTTGATTATCCTTGGTCCAAATAATTTTGGTTTATCATAATCATTGTAGTAGAAGAAATTTCAATGTGCAAGGAATGACTCCATCATTCTTAAGTACCTAAACATAATAGAATATGTAATATATCTTTCATGGAATCAATACTTTTCTCTGAAACAATAAATTCAGTCAAAACTTCAATGGCTTTATATATTTCTATTATATTATTGGATCTACAAATGGCTTCATCAAGAGGGATCTTGAACTTATAATTTTTAAGAGGGACTTGGCCTTTCCTTCTAAAATTGAACTCAATATATCTTAAAATGGATCATATTCAGATTCTATAGGCTAATTTTCAAGCTTCTTCAATTAAGTAATTTGACATTTTAGGCTTATAAACTAAGATAATCTTATGATCGTTTTAATGACATTCCTAAACTCCAAAACATCATCATGAGTTTTAAGAGACAGTTTGACATATTTAGGGCTTTATTCAGTCATACTTGAGTTTATTAGAATGCATAATGCAATATCTCTAAAGAGAGACACTTTAATCTAAAGGTCACATATTTTTCTTATGTGACACTATCTTATTTTAGGCCACAACTTCAAGATGAGTTGTCATTACTTCTTGATACATAAGTGTTACATGTCATTTTGTCACATTAGGAAAATGACCATCGGTTTGGATCTCTCGCTATCCACCCAAGTGTTCTGAAGCATTCCTGACGCAGCGGCAACAATGGATTTAAATAAACCCACAATGGATCTTTACAACCCAACAATCACCCTGCCTCACTATCAGGACCCAAAAACCCTTTAAACTGACTAATCAGCTTTGTAATCCCTTTCGGGACCCAAAACCTTCAAATTGTTTTAAACCACAATTTCTATGTCTTTTAATGCATAAATAGGGTTATAACGTAGATCAGGGTCTGACCGATCGGACGGTCAGGATCCAATCGCGGTATCGGCAGTCGGTAATATGGGTTTACAACTATCTCACTTTCCATAGTCCCAATGCGATATCGTTATTGCAATCGCAGTTCGCAATGTCCCCCTTTTATATATATATATATATATATATATATAGATATCTATATATATATAATATATATATATACATATATATATATATATATATATATATATATATATATATATATATAGATATATATATATATATATATATAAATATATATATATATGTGGGTTCCGATCCGATGGCGTGATGTGATGCCAATCAGTGATCGCCCGTCGCAGTGGTTGGACGTCGCTTCCCGTAAGCGATATGATATCCGATGAACCCTATATCACTTCAAAACATCCTCTATAATCTTTCACGTTCGCTCCTTTTATAACGTGATGCGATATGGGAACACTACACAGGCCGATGTGATGGGGTTACATGGACCTGATGAGTCCAAATCAAACTTGATATTATTTCACGTCTGTTCAATGATTCCGCTAAGTGTTCTTGTGTTGATTCTCTATATTAATGGGCTTTTCCAATCGTGGACCCAAGCTATGCCAAATTTGCCTTAAACATGGGAATTCTTACGGTTAAGAACAAAAACACAGGCCACAACCACTTCAATCGATTCCATGGAAAAGCAAACACTCAAGCCTCCACGGCTTGTCATACAATTATGCACACAACATTAATTTTATTCATAATATACAGAAGAACAGAGTCTCGGCCTTAGGCCAGATTACACAAGGAAATGACCTCTATTACAAAAAATATAATCCACACACACACTCTGAGCTCTCACTCCACTCCAAACCTATCTCCTCTCGCTCATCACATTTTTCCTCCTTTTATTACTCAAATAATTTCTCTAACAATATCTAACAACAATCTTCTATTTTTAAGAGATCTAACAGCAATCTCCTATCTCTTAGCTCTCATGCACATCTATGCTAACACTCTATCTCTAAATCTAAAATAAGATAGTCTCTCACTTATTACAATAATAAATTATAACAAACTATTTGAGAAGTCCAACCCTCTCAGTAATACTGATTTTAACCAACAATCAATGAATTTCACCTTGTTTAGCCACAACATGTGAACAAACTTTCACATTGTTGGCTAATCCCGATGCTCCTGCATCAGACTCCCGGGGAAGAAAAGACTTGTCCTTCAAACTTTCAAGACTTACTCCATACTTCTGTAGTTCAGCTGCTTTCAACCAACTGGAATCTTCCACTGGCTGCTCCTTCCACTTGACTAGATACTGGAAATATGTCTACCCTCTGGTTTTCTTGGATATTCTTTGATCCAAGATAGCTTCAACTTCTTTCTTGAATGCTTTTGGTACCTGTTCCTCCCAATCCACGGTTTGAACTTCATCACCTGTAGCTTCATTCTGCAACTCGGTCTCTGCCTCTCTGAATGGATATAAGTCTGCAACATTAAAAATGGGGGATATTCCAATCCCTTCTGGCAACTCGATCTCATATGCATTGGCTGAAAATTTCCTTTTAATTTTACAAGGTCCTATCTTCTTCATTTTCAGTTTGTTATAAGTTTTTGTAGGAAATCTCTCTTTCCTCAAATATGCCATGACTAAATCTCCTACTTGAAACTCCTTTTCTCTTCTTTTCAGATCTGCTCTCTGCTTGTATCTACTGCTGCTTTCCTGCAATTTACCTTTGACTTCTTCCTGTAACTTCTACATTTGTTCGACAAAATCTTCAACACTTGCACTCCTGGCTTCCTGTTTTCCCAAGTCCCTAAGCTCATATACTCCTCTCGGATGCATTCCAAAGACAATCTAAAATGGACTCATTCCAGTGCTTTGGTTTGGTGTATCATTGTAAGCGAACTCAGCTTGAGCTAATGCCAAATCCCACTGTTTGGGATTCTGATATACTAAACTCCTTAGTATATTCCCCAAGCTCCTGTTCACTACTTCAGTTTGTCCATCTGTCTGAGGATGGTACGCTGAACTAAAACTGAGTTTAGTTCCCAATTTCTTCCAAAGTGTCATCTAGAAATGCCCTACAAATTAGCATCTCGATATGATACAATACTTATAGGTAAACCATGCAATCTTACAATCTCTGAAAGGAATAAATTTTCTATGTGTGTTGCATCACTAGTTTTCTTACAAGCAATAAAATGTGCCATTTTAGAAAATCTATCTACTACAACATAAATAGAATCGTTTCCTCTCTGAGTTTTTGGTAAACCCAGAACAAATTCCATACTAACCGCATCCCATGGTCGATCTGGTATGGGCAATGGTTGATATAGTCCTGTATTCTGACTCCTTCCTTTGGCATACTAACATACCCTGCATTTCTCAACAAACTTTTTAACATCAGTTTGCATTTTGGGCCAGTAATAAAAAGAATTCACCTGAGCAAAGGTTTTATCTTGTCCAAAATGACCAGATAACCCTCCACTATGCTTCTCCTTGATTATGTTCTCCCTCATGGAACATTTGGGAATACATAACTTGTTGCTTTTAAATAACAGGCCTCCTTGAATAAGGTAGTCCATCCACTGACTTTTGTTATGGCTCACTGGATTCTGAACTGTTGTGTAGATGTCTCTAAAATCCTCATCATCCTTGTACATTTCTATCATTTCCTCAAAACCTACAATACCCACTTTAAACTCTTGCAAAAGAAAAATTACCCTGCTCAATGCATCTGCTACTTTATTAGACTTACCACTTTTATGCTTTATTACAAAAGTGAAACTTTGCAGAAATTCCACCCATTTAGCATGCTTCTGATTTAGCTTTGGCTGGTTATTAATAAAATGTAAAGCGTGATTGTCGGAATATAAGATGAATTCCTTTGGCAGTAAATAATGGCTGCACTTTTTCAATGCTTGCACAATAGCGTAAAACTCCTTGTCATAAGAAGAATATTTCTTTTTCGTATCATTTAGCTTCTCGTTGAAATATGCTATCGGTCTTTGCTCTTAACTCAGTACCGCACCAACTGCTACTCCACTTGCATTGGTTTCTACTTGGAAGACTTTCTCGAAATTAGGCAATGCTAGAATTGTCTCTCCTGTTATCTTCTTTTTTAGCAGATTAAAGTTTCTGTCCGCTACTTCTGTCCATCGAAATGGTTGATTGACCTCCTTGATTGTCTCAAGGATTGGTGCACAAACTTGACTAAACCCTTTTATAAACTTTCTGTAAAAACTAGCAAGTCCATGGAAGCTTCTTACCTCAAATACGCTTCTGGGAGTTGGCCAGTTCCTGATTGCTTATACCTTCTCTGGATCCATCTTCAAGCCCTCTTTGGAAACCACAAATCCCAAGTACACCAGCTCCTCTTTCATGAAACTACACTTCTTCAAATTGATTAGTAGTTTTTCCTTCTGTAGAGTTTTCAGGACCAACTTCAGATGTTCTAAATGCTCCTCTTTACTTTTGCTAAAAACTAGAATATCATCAAGGTAAACAATGACAAATTTACCTGCATACTCCTTCAAGACCTCATTCATTAGTCTCATGAATGTACTGGGTGCATTAGTGAGCCCAAAAGGCATCACTAACCACTCATACAGTCCACTATTTGTTTTGAAAGCCATTTTCCATTCATCGCCTTCCCGAATCCTGATTTGATGATACCCGCTTTTCAAATCTATCTTAGTAAAGTACCTGGATCCACTTAAAAAGTCCATTAAATCATCCATTCTGGGTAAAGGAAATCGGTACTTGATTGTTATCTTGTTGATAGCTCTGGAATCTGTGCACATGCGCCATTCTCCTCCCTTCTTCGGACTAAGTACTGTTGGCACAGCACACAGGCTCAGACTCTCTCTGATCAGCCCCTTGTCCATCAATTCCTATACTTGCCTTGCAACCTCTGTGTTTTCCTGAGGAGTTAGTCTATATGCAACTTTATTGGGTAGACTTGCTCCTGGTATTAAGTCGATATGGTGGCTAACACTTCTAACCGGTGGTAATTCATTCGGTAATTCATCCACGATGATATCCATAAAATTATCTAACACAGCTTGAATTTCTTTAGGCAAATCATTTAAATTCGTAGAGGTTAAGATTACCTTGGGCCTCCCTATGATAGCGAAGTGCAACTCCTCGCTTTTGTCAACCTCCTGTAGCAATTCTTTACCACTTATCAACATGATACTATTTTCAGGCAGTCCTTTATCAACATCATTCTTCACTGGCAACAACATGTGCTTAGTTCCATCCTTCTCTATGGTATATGTGTTCCTTCTCCCGTCATGAATCGCTTTCTGGTCAAATTGCCATGGTCTCCCCAATAATATATGACATACATCCATGGGCATTATGTCACATAGGATCACGTCTTTGTATGTGCCGATCTACATTTCCACATTACATTGCTCTGTCACAATGACTTGATGGCCCTTCTGTAACCAAGACACTTTGTAAGGTGCAGGATGTGTTGTCCTTGCTAACCCAAGCTTTTCCACCATCTCTGTGGACACAAGATTGTCAGTACTCCCACTGTCAATTATGACCTTACAGCACTTACCCTTTGATTTGCATGTGGTTCTGAACAAGTTCTTCCTTTGCGCAGGTTCTCCAGTCTCCTTTTTTGCTCTAAGCAAAGCTCTTCTAAATAGCAGTGATTCACCTTCTTCAGGGGGTTCTTCTTTCTCCACAAGTCAAGTTGGTTTTGGGTTTTCCTCAGCCACATTTGCACCCCTTTGGCTTGCTGATTTGTTATGAGGACAGTCCCATGACATGAGTCCCGATTCTCCACGGGTATAACACCTAACATCTCTCCCTCGCCCTCTTCCTTGGGCACAAATCTTCCTCTACTAGATTCACCCCTTTGTGGTGATCTACCACTCTAACTTCCTGTTTCATGTTGATGTTGTGTTCCTCTGGATTTGGCAGCTCCTCTACCTCTCACTAAGCTCTTTCCTCTATTCCTTTGACTCTGTTTCCTCAATATTTTCGCCTCCGCCTTCAGACTTGCTTGATAGGCATCCTCAACAGTTCTCAAACTTAACAAGCCAATCTCATCTTGTATCTCATACCTTAACCTGTTTATATATCTAGCTATTTTTTCCACATCTTCTACATGCCCTGCTCTAATATTTAATCTATAGAATTCTTCTGTATACTCCTTAACAGACATTCCTTTCTGTTTCAAATTTTGCATTTGCTTAAAAAGATTCAAATAGTAGTCTTTAGGAAAAAACTTGGCTTTCAGTTTACTTACCATTTTATCCCATTGCTTGATCATAGATTTCCCTTTCCTCGTTCTTGATGTATGTACCTCGTCCCACCAGATGGCTGCATGAACCTGCAATCTGGTGACTGCAAACTTCACCCTCTTATACTCCTCAACCTCTTCATAGTCAAAGTACTTATCTATGGATCTGATCCAATCCATAAGCTCCTCTGCATTCAGACTCCCTTCATACATAGGAATCTCCATCTTGGGTTTGCTTCCAACTTTTGCTAGCATCTTGAGGACTTTGGTAGTTTCATTGTCTTCTTCTACTTCTCCCACATCTACAGCAAATTCTTCTGAAGAACTCTTAGCTCCATCATCAGGTGCTCTTCTTTGGGCTGTCTCCATTGTCTCCATTCGTTCAAGCAGACTCCATACTTCTTCCAATATAATTGCATTTGGTTCTGGTCTTCCTCGACCAATTCCTCTTCTTGATGGCATCTTCACTGCAAACACCTCGTTCTTCTGCTCTGATACCAAAAATTTGATGCAGCGGCAGCAATGGATTTAAATAAACCCATAATGGATCTTTACAACCCAACAATCACCCTGCCTCACTATCGGGACCCAAAAACCCTCTAAACGGACTAATCGGCTTTGTAATCCCTTTCGGGACCCAAAACCTTCAAAACTATTTTAAACCACAATTTCTATGTCTTTTAATGCATAAATAGGGTTATAACGTAGATCAGGGTCTGACCGATCGGACGGTCAGGATCCAATCGCGGTATCGGCAGTCAGCAATACAGGCTTATAACTATCGCACTTTCCACAGTCCCGATGCAATATCGCTATCGCAATTGCAGTTCACAATGTCCCCTTTATATATGTGTGTGTGTGTGTGTGTGTGTGTGGGTTCCACTCCGATGGTGCGATGCGATGCCAATCGGCGACCGCCCGTCGTAGTGGTTGGACGTTGCTTCCCGTAAGCAATGCGATATCCGTCGGACCCGATATCACTTCAAAACATCCTCTATAATCTTTCGCGTCCGCTCCTTTTATAATGTGATGCGATATGGGAACACTACATAGGCCGATGTGATGGGGTTAAACGGACCCGATGAGTCCCAAATCAAACTTGATATTATTTCAAGTCCGTTCAATGATTCCGCTAAGTCTTCTTGCGCCGATTCTCTGTATTAATGGGCTTTTCCGATCGCGGACCCAAGCTATGCCAGATTTTCCTTAAACATGGGAATTCTTACGGTTAAGAACAAAAACACAGGCCACAACCACTTCAATCGAATCCATGGAAAAGCAAACACTCAAGCCTCCACGGCTCGTCATACAATTATGCACACAACATTAATTTTATTCATAATATACAGAAGAACAGAGTCTCGGCCTTAGGCCAAATTACACAAGGAAATGACCTCTGTTACACAAAATACAATCCACACACACACTCTGAGCTCTCACTCCACTCCAAACCTCTCTCCCTCTCGCTCATCACATTTTTCCTCCTTTTATTACTCAAATAATTTCTCTAACAATATCTAACAGCAATCTTCTATTTTTAAGAGATCTAACATCAATCTTCTATCTCTTAGCTCTCATGCACATCTATGCTAACGCTCTATCTCTAAATATAAAATAAGATAGTCTCTCACTTATTACAATAATAAATTATAACAAATTATTTGAGAAGTCCAACCCTCTCTGTAAAACTGATTTTAACCAACAGTCAATGAATTTCACCCTGTTTAGCCACAACATGTGAACAAACTTTCACATTGCTGGCTAATCCTGATGCTCCTGCATCAATTCCCCCTACAAAGTTTGAAACTAAATCATCCCAAAGAAAGTAGAATTTATGGATCCTATGGTACAAAACCTTGATTTTGGCTATGTTCATAGTTTCCTAGCTAATTTTTGCACATACGTAGAGAAGCCCATTAATAGTTGCGCATAAGTACACATTGTCTTCCACTATGACATACGAACATGACTTGAAGTACATAAAAATAAAAAGTAAAGTCTAGAAGCATTGTTGGTAGCATCTATCCCAACCAACAAGCTTCGAATGAGTGCTCATTCAGTACTGATCCCTCCATAATGGAATAACTCTCCTTTCTTTGTCGAACTTCTATCCCACTAATAGTGGATCTCATCCCTTGGACAATGGATCAATAACTTCCCATTCTTTGCCTATAAAGCCACTACAGGTCTGAGGATTGGAAGGAGACTGTTGCAAGTAGGTTTATGTTTTTGAGATTAGATTGGAAGGATTTTCTTGCAAGGGAGAGGATTGGAGATTATAAAAGGGACTTGCAACGTCAAGGCTATATGGTTGTAAGGCTTTTCTCTAGTTTTATGAATATAAAATAAATTGTTCTTTCTTAATTACATCTTCATTGATTTATTTGGTAGGATTCCTTGATCAAATACATGGATTTTGGTTGCATATTGATCAATTTATGATGTATAATTGGTTAATTAGTCCATTTAGCTCTTTGATTATATATTATATGGTTTGATCTCTTGTTTGTCTCTATCTTTGCAAATCTCTTTCAAGACAGTATGGAGAAGTTGTCCAGAGAAACAAGAGGACATCTAGAGCATCGGGGAGTGAATGGTCAAAATCTTTGAGGGACTTCATCAATCATTTCATCAAATCGGTAAGAGGCCTCCATCATTCTATTTTCTTTCAGTTAATTAGAGTATAGGGAAAGGTATCAATTGTTGTGTGTTTGTTACTAGGGTTCATTAAAGTCTAGGGAGATCGCTCTTGTCCACAAGAGTGATTTGTCCACATAAAAATAAGAATAACATATTACCAATATTTGCTTGAACACAATTAAATATTATTCATCAATGATCATGCCTATCCTTCAAAGGATTATTTGATAATGTGTTGTAGTGATGAATCTTGTACTCCAATTGTTCATACAAATTGTGTTGGTCTCGACATAACTTCTAGAAGGAAAAACTCTAAGATAATAATACGTTCCTCATCAATGTTAAAATTTGGACTTCATTTAACTTACCATTGCAGTGTACACTTGATTATATCTACAATGCTTCAACATTGTCACTTTTCTTTTCTACTTCTAGGCATAGTGCCTTCCGTACTTCAAAGAGGTTATATCTCATGTATAAGACATTGTTGGCTTAGTATGTTAGAGAAAATTATTTAAAAATTTCTCCTTATAAATAATTCTTCCTTCTTTTTTATGAGACATGTAATTATCATAAGGAAGATTTTAGAATCAAATCGAAAGAGTATATAGACTTTTCCCTCATTTGAAGTAGTTCAGATTTTCTGAGATTAGTTATGAGACTTCTTCAAAGATTCAGCCTTGAGGTCTTTGATCTTCAAATGGAGGGTATCCTTACTGTATTAGAATTTGAGGATTTCGTTCCATTGATTCTCTTTGAATATATTGAAGTTGTAGCTTGTATTCTTGAGGATTCATACCTATATCATAAATCAGAATAATTTGCAAGCTAGCCCTATTTCAAATATAACTTGATCAAGATATATATGAGACATAGACAAGGGAGCCTTGATTTCTTGAATTAGATATCTGATTTTTTTTGCCCTACTGAGGCTTCTCTTGAGGTTTTTAGACCCTTGTAATAAGCTCTAAGGTTTGATTTGAGATCAAAAAAACTTTTACATCAGTTTGAAATTTTGGCCTTTTCTCAAAATTATATTTACACCAACAGATTTTGGATTTGAGGTCACTTGGATATTCAAGATTGAAACTTAAAATAGGGCACTTCCTATATTTTTGGCCTATTGTAATGAGTTCTAAGGTAATTTGATCTTTCATCTCTTGATGTCTTTGCATCTTCCTTTCCCTTGACTTAAGTTCTAAAGATTATTTTTTTTACAAAATCTTTCTCCTTCATTTTATTCCCAAGACAAACCCTAGATAGGAAATGTATTTCACAAAGGTAGTTATCCATCAACTAACCAGAATGGAGAAATAAAGGCTTATAAAAGCTAACTCGACTTCATTTACTTCTAGGGCTAGTAGACAGATTACTTTTAGGGTTGCTCTTACACCAAGCTCTAATTCCATGTTGATTTTTTAAGGAGTTCTCCACACTAATAATTGATTCTTATGATTATTAATTTTATCTCAAATTCATTGATCATCATAAATCAATTACATTGAGATCTTCAATAATAAAACAATATGATAGAAGATAATAAAGAGATAGACACACTAGAACACAAGAGATTACCATGGGAAAAGGGGAAATCCCAACAACCTTCTCAATAGAGATATCTTCAATTCAAAAAAGATACATATTAGTCAATAACTAGGTAAAACTCGATCCATTGTCTCCTCCATCCTAGTCAAGTAATAAGCTTCCCATAGAGATGATCATCCAGACATACTTCTTTTCTGGCCTTAATTTCACTAGCCTGCCTTAGCCATACTCCTTCGCTGGCCTTAGATTGACTTTATGTGCCTCATATATATTCTTGTATGCCTAAAATGTAATTCATGTGCCTCAGACCTTTGCTACAGACCTTAGACTTCGATCGTTCGCTTCCTCAGAAATATGTGAGCTTCATTGCTAGCCTTTAGGGAGCAAAAATTGCCTCTTTATATAGGTCTACTGGTCCAAAATGGGTGTGTCATTTAACTAAGATGACTTGACTAGGAGGAGGCTGACATAATCTATTTGGAGCCTAAAAATTCAATTTTTACAAATTCAATTGTCTCCCTTTCTTAATCTACATGAAGAACATGTCTTCTAACATTTTTATTTTGTTTCTCTAGCATGAAGAACATGATTAAAAATACATCAATGACTCAAATATACATGATTAATATCGACCATAGTTACAAAAATAAAAAACATGTACCCTAGAGGGTGTCTCTTTTGCTATAAATTTATTATTTCGTGGAGATCCATGGGTAAATTCTAGATTTACAAGTCCTCGGGTGAGTCCTCAGATGAGGTTGCTTTAAGATGCAACATGATTTGCATCCACCCAAATGAATTGAAATGTAGATATCTGTGGTGATATGTATCCAATCACCTTGTGGAAGTCACACTATTAAGGGTGTTGAACAGTTAATGGCGTGGAACTGTTGAGCCATGACTCTATGAAAAAAAATATTTGAATAGATGGACGGCTTCCTATTTACTCCTTGATGTTGAGCAACATATTGTTGAGATCGTTTGCACTGATACAATTATTGATCCTTTTCCCACATGCAAATATGAAAATCATTAATCATAGATGACAAAATGAAAGAATGGAGAGGTAAACAACAAGATCCTGAAAATAATGCTACACTTGTATTATGAGGGAGACTCAAGAGGTCACCTTTTATAGGAAAGGAACCTTCTTATTAACTTGATTACAAATAGTTTTGCATGGAAACAATAAAAATTATTTAGATATTTACTTCATTATTTTATGTTTCGCAACTAGTTTGCATGAGAAAAACAAAAATACATATTTATATTTTCCCTTTCTCGTTATGATTTGTGAAGGAAGGGGTACGTCTTTCTTGGTTTTCCAAGAAGAGACCTTGTTAAGGTGTAGGATGATGTATTAACTCTAGGAATTAGTTTTTTCCACTAATCATAGCTTAAACAAGGTGAATATGTTGATGTAGGATATATAGAAGGAACAATAAAGAAATCCCTTAGACCTTTTTACACTTCCCCACTTGCGGTATCATAGCTCCTATAGGTACTCATGTCAACTAGTGTTTGTCATCGTCAATTTATTAACTGCACAATTAAAAATACTTACAATTTTTACAACACCATTGTATATTTATGTCATGGTGTTCAACATAATAGAAAACAAGAATATTCGTGCATAGTTTATAACAATTTTAATTACAAATTTTCAATGAGAAAAATCAGAATGTTAGATCTTCTAGTATCCATATCTCCAATTAGACTACATCAACAAAAACAAGTATGCTAGACACTCTATTTTCTCTAAGTATTCCTTGGTAAACAATTCCATAATCTATAATACCATGCAAATGACTAAAAGCCTTGTTTATAGTTTTCCAATGCTTCTTTCTAGGTTTTGACATATACTTGCTCAAAATTCCCACTACATGTGGAATTTCTAGTCTAGTATAGACATTTCCATACATCAAACTACCAATAACACTAACATAGGGAACAAAATACATTTCCTTTTCCTCTTCTTGTGTCCTAATACATTGATGTGAAAATAAATTTACATTTGTAGGAATAAGGAGATTGTCCAATTTAAATTCCTGCATATTAAGCCTTTGCAATATTGTCTCAAAATATTTCCTCTGATTCAACCAATTTTTTTGAAACATGCCCAATATAATCTATTCCATATTGAGGGATGGGGTATTAAATGCTTCATCTTGCTTACTCAACTCAAAACTACGTTCTGATATTTTCATCACCTTCAGCTAATTGAGAAATTTCTGGAAGTATAAACTTTATTAAAATATGAGTATGGATCATCGACATATGATCATTTGAAGATTTTACCCCTTAGTGCCATGTTAGTGCCACTAAAAAACTACCATGTGGAAGATGATGTGGAACCCAATCCATGTGTCACACCAAGTGGCATGTTGATTCAACACCAAGGTCATCCAGCAACACCATGTCATGAGTTAGCTCTAGTTAATTCACTTTACATGTCTTTGCATGAGTGGGAACAAAAATTTAATTTATAAATCCAAGTAAATAACTTCATTCCATCATTATTAAAGAATAAATAAGTTCCATGTGAAAATAAGCTCACATGTAGACAAAATCCACATGCCAACTTCCTTGGTGCTGAAATACATAGGTGAAAATCCACAAGTTGCCCATAGTGAAACCCAAAATATTGTTGGCAGATGATGATGCTAGTCAAGTTGGCATTGATTGCAATAGGTCAACAATATTGTGCACAATGATCAGGTGTATGTTGATTATATCAAGTGATGGCATGTTACAAGACTTTAGTACCAAAAATTTGTACAAGACCTTAGGTTGCTACCAGACTGTTTATGTCAACACATTTTATGGATCTAGTCATTGCTTCGAAGATTGAACACAATAAACTAGTGATTATTGAAGTGGTTAAGGAATGAATTGATTAATTGATTGTCAAAATTTATGGTGTTGATCCAATCATCAAAAGATTAATTGTGTTACTTATGGTCCACTTGTGTGATTTGGTCATCATTAATTATGTAATCTGTGGATTTGGTCTCAATATCATTGCCTTCATAGTTGTGAACACATTGATAATTATGGTGTTCATCGTAATGGATTTATTGGTCCAATTTTTTTTTTTTGATCTAGTCAATTGTTCGATGATGTGAACACATTGATCATTGGAGTAGTGGACCGAATGGAAAAAGGAGTATTTTGGTCATCGATAGTTAATTGATTGAGTCCAAGCATCCTAGTTAAAAAATATTTCTTATGAAACAATTTTATCCATGTTTGTTCGACATGAAAACCATTAAATAAAACAATTGGTTGTGCCCATGGTAACCATTGGGAATATGTGGCCCTCCGAAGCTATAAATATATAGGGTGATTGAGGATTTGAAGTGTGTTTGAAAATTCATTGTCTAATTTTTTGGCATCAATACACATCTTTTGTATCTCTCTCTCTCTCTCTCCTCTCTCTCTCTCTCTCTCTCTCTCTCTCTTGCATTTAAACATGTGAACACATTAACTTCAAGTGATTTGAATGCCTCTAAGTATGTAGCACTTAAAAAACATCCCTAGTTGTGGACCAGTTGAATGGTTAGATGGTAATCTCTCTCTCTCTCTCTCATTTAAACATGTCTCTCATCTCTCTCTCTCTCTCTCTCTCATTTAAACATCTCTCTCTCTCTCTCTCTCTCTCTCTCTCTCTCTCTCTCTCTCTCTCGCATTTAAACATGTCTCTCTATCTCTCTCTCTCTCTGTCTCTCTCGCATTTAAACATGTCTCTTTAACTTCAAGTGATCTGAATGCCTCTACGTAGCACTTAAAAAACATCCCTAGTTGTGGACCAGTTGAATGGTCTCTCTCTCTCTCTCCCTCTCCTCTCTCTCTCTCTCTCTCTCCCTCTCCCGCTCTCCCTCTCCTGCTCTCCCTCTCCCCCTCCCTCTCCCTCTCCCCCTCCCTCTCCCTCTCTCTCTCTCTCTCTCTCTCTCTCTC
>CM062804.1:440009080-440021580 GCA_031772625.1 Pinus tabuliformis
CTCCTCTCCCTGTTATGAAACCAGCTCAAGAAAAGATAGAAAAGATAGATCAACGCCTTAGAATTCAGCCTCTTCGAGGGGGCAACCTCCTTTACATTACATAAATGAACAATTCTTGGATGATACAAATGACAAAACCTCCTTTCTATATATAGGAGTCTAAGGAGTCACAATATAATCCAGCCGACCTAACATAATAATAAAAGCCACAAAAATAACAATAGAGGGATTCTATGGGGCACAGAAATAACAATATGGGGTAATAGGGGCACAACAATATAAATAAGGGGTATAACTACAATAGTAATGGGGTAATCACTAGTATTATAGGGACCCAACATGCCCCTCTCCTTCAAAAAAGTGTTGTCCTCAACGCTTGAGTATTCTGGATACTTCTGCATAAAATTCTCATCCTCCCATGTGGAATCTTCAGCGGATAAGTTCTTCCACTTGATAAGATACTCGAAATTGATCGATTTCGTAGCTGTCGAGTTCTTGTTTCTGTGACTGCTTCCGGTTCCAATATAATTTTTCCTTCCTCGTCAAGTTCTGGCAATATTGTTTGAACTGGGAGCTTGTCGCCTATAACCTTCTTTAAACATGAAACATGGAAAACTGGGTGCAATCGAGAAGCTGCAGGAAGCTCCAATTTGTATGCCATAGTACCAATCTTTTGCAACACCTTGTACGGACCATAATACTTTGGTGATAATTTATTATCCTTCTTAGCTTGCTTTAGGGACATTTGCTTATATGGTTGTAGCCGTAGGAATACCCAATCACCTACATCAAAACTTCTTTCACTGCGATGTTGATCTGCCTGTTGTTTCATTCTATTTTGTGCCAACACGAGGTTATCCTTTAAGAGTTGGAGGACTTGTTGTTGATGTTCGATGTGATGTTCCACTGCCTGAACCTTAGAATTTTCTCTTAAATATGATGTGATGGATGGTGGTTGATACCCATAAAGTGCCATAAATGGGGTCATTTTTGTTGCTGTATGGAAGGAAGTGTTATACCACCATTCAGCCAGAGGCAACCATTTGACCCATTGTGTCTGTTTATCAGATACAAAGCAACGAAGATATCCTTCCAAACATTTGTTTACTATCTCAGTTTGCCCATCAGATTGAGGATGATAAGATGAGCTATGAGCTAACTGAGTACCAAGACAAGAAAATAATTCTGTCCAAAAATTTCCAGTGAAAATGGGATCTCTGTCACTTACAATAATCTTTGGGTTTCCATGTAGCTTTTGAACTGTTTCCATAAATGCAGTAGAAACTGTACTGGCTTTAAATGGATGTGATAATGCACAAAAGTGTGCATACTTGGTAAGTCTGTCAACTACCACCATGATGACACTCTTTCCCTCAGACTTGGGTAAACCTGTGATAAAATCCATTGAAACCTCCTCCCAACGTTGGCTTGGAATGGATAAAGGTTGTAATAGACCCGTGTCTTAATTGTTTCAACTTTATTTTGTTGGCAAACCAAACATTCCGCCACAAACTTTTGAATATCTGATTTAAGGCCATCCCAAAAAATTCCTTCTTAACCCTGTGGTAAGTTTTTAAAAATCCTGAGTGCCCTCCTAAGGGAGAAGTGTGCAATTCCATAAGAATCTTTTGTTTTAGCTGGGAATTCTTACAGAGGTATAAGCGATCTTTGTACCATAACGAATCATTTTTCCAGCTAAATGTATCAGAAGTACTGCATCTTGTTGTAGCTTTCGAATAAGTGCCCACACTTCTTCGTCATTCTTCCATTCTCCTTATGCATTTTATCCAATCTGGTTGGATAATAGAAATGGTCAACAATGCTTCCAGGATCCTCAGTCCCTAAACATGTTGTTCTTACCCCTAGAGGAACAAGGTCCAGCAAACCACAGCACTTCCTATCAGTTCTCCACACCTGAAAAACACTCAAAAACAGGCTAATTTTTGGATCATGTCAGCTGCTCCACTGAGCATCTGCGCTGAATGTCAACTGCTCCTCCTTGTACCTGCGCTGAAAGTCAAAACCAATGAAGGCTACCTGCGCTGGGCGAGATTGGCCAAGTGGCACAGTCACATTCTGCAAGGTGTCAATTGCCCAGGAAGCTTCCAAACTGACACTTGGTTCAAGGAATTCGCCCTGTGATGAGTAAGAGGTACTTAATCTCCATGTGGAAGCAAGGATCTCCAAGTGACTCAAGAACTGAAGTTTAACTGAAGAGGAGAGGACACAAGGCAGCTTTATGTCAGTCTCAAGCTGACTCATCCTTTCTCCTTCTACCTATATATAGAGCTCTTTTATGAGGTCTAGGAGGCTGGAATTTTGTGCAAAGCAAGAAGTGTTGTGTGGTTTACAGTTAGAGCTATTGGGTGATTGCTTTTATAGAGGTGAAGAGGAGAGTTCTTGCTGCTGGGGAGGTGCGGCTGGATGGGAGCCATTGTGTTGTAACCTTCTCAGAACCCTTTTACTTCTATCAATAAAGCTTTGAATGTTCTCCTATATACTTGTATTGCATTGATGTATTGTATTTACTTGTATATCTGATTTCACTCTAATCCATGCATCAGTTATGAGTACATGTTTCTTGTAGTTTCCCTCTCTTGTTTGTGAGGATCTGTGGTAGCTGGGCCAGCAAAGAGAGCAAGGAGCTGGGAACAAGAGACAAAGAGAGAGGATAGGATCGACAAAAGCGAAAGACAACCGGTTGGTTAATCTTTTCTTCCTTCTCTGTACATTCATAAAGGAAATACCAAGCTTTACTTTCAGTTGTTGCTAAGGACTGTCACCCTTAGAGTAGGGTATAGGGTCCATCCGATCGGATACTTTTCCCCACAAAAAACTGGCGACTCCGCTGGGAGCCTAGTATCTTGTTGGTTTATTGTGTTTCTTGCTATTCATCTCATAAACAAGGAGAGCACCAAATCAACTGCAATTGAGTCCTTCAATTGCAAAGTAGAGGGCAGTTGCTCTGGCTCAGTTTTTTAGCATTTTATGATTTGAAGAGCTGATCCACAAAGACTCTTGTGCTCTTTGTGATAGATTTTCATCCTCTTGATCATCCCTTAGCTGTACTTGACCTATAGCTTTTTATTTCCCAGCAAAAACAGTGAATTTTTGAGCTTTTTATGACCCGGAAACCCTGTAAACGATAATAAGGCCAACTCTCGGGTCTCTAGTGCAGGCTGTCCAAAGGCAGTCTGCATTACAGCGCAGGTACTCTCCTTTGGGAACTGCGCTGAGAGTCAGTTTGACAGACCAGAGCCTGCGCTGAACCAGTTAGGCTATGTCTCCTGAGGTTTCCACTGAGTCTTGGCCCTGTTCACTGTTGTTCTTCTGCTGATTGCTTGTCATTTGTACTTGCTGTAAACCAACTTTCCTTGACATTATACCGCCTCAGTTGTGTGATGAAACTGTGATTGTTCTTTCAGTATTTCTTGTTTCAGTTACAGTTTCCATTGTGAAAAAGCAAACCAGTATAGCTTGGCCTCTTAGATCCTGAACTGTAAAAGTGTCTTTGTGATCTTAAGACTGGTTTTATTACTGTTCATGGCTGTTTGAGTTTGTTTGTTTTTCATTTATGGTTTGAATTCATACATTTTTAGTGTCAAAACAAGTACCTGTAAGCTCTTTTGATTTTAGACAAAACTTGTTTTGTTACGCTTCAAATTGAATTCGAAAATTATACGACAGTTCCTTTGTCTACATCAACATTAAGGGAAAAGAAAAGAATACATGCATCTTGCATTTGCATTTTTTGATTAAGTTTGCGTGATTGATCTAGGGGAAAGTGCATTAGTTTGTGCTTTGTGCTCTATGTGGAAAGAAATGGTTTTCTCTCCCCTCATAGTATAGGATTTTCAAAGCTAAAAAGATTGTAAAGCTTGCTTATCATTTTAGCTGCATTTAGGAATTTGTACCAATACATCTCGTGGTGATCCTGAAAGACAAACTGCTAAACAGATCAACTTAAAATAAATTGAATGAATCTAAAAACGCTTTGTAACATAACGCTCACAATAGAGGTCTAGAAGACGTGTTCCGGCGTCGTTAAACGTAGTGACTGTCGATCTCTACGAAGGTGGGTGATTCCTCCTGAGAGACATAGCACTAATACGGACTTTGTGCTCCCGCGTACCGTCGCGTATATTGGGAGACCCCTATAGGAATAAAGCCTTTATCCTTAGGAAGCCGTGTCGGCCGCCCTACTGATCGCGATGCAGTGAACACAGCATTCACGAAGATTGACCCCCCGTACCGTAAAACGTATTCTGTGGTTTCGCGAAAGGTTTGGCACACCCTCTGCCTAGATCTCCAGAGCAGTTTTCTTTTGGCCTTTTTCAAACTCTATACTGAAAAAGTCCAACCGAGCATTTGTCACTTCGGGCTCGTTAATACATCGAAGGAGACTAAGTCATCTTAGCTTTTTCTCGACTCTTAAAAAATGAAAAAGCAAGTTGTGTCTAAAGCGTCGTTAATAAATTCATTTTAAGCGGAATAATCATCACCTTTCCCTCGTTGATCTTCGAAGTTAGTCTACCACAAGTGTAAGTTCTTGTAGAATCGCGAGAAAGTCTCTTAGATAGACTAATATGTCTGAACACCGTCGACATCCAGGACTGTGTCATCCGACACAGCAGCGGCAGAGCCTCCTGCTGCTATCCCAACAATGTTCGATGTATACCATCTGTCCCGGCAAGTTATCAACAACAAGCCGGAGTCCCATCAGGGATGATGACATTGTTAGTTCCTATTTCTTTCATCCGGATTATCATCTGGTATTTCTTATGTTGAAACTCAACAAATCAATCCAACGTGTCTTCAAAGGCCAATCTGCCCTTTAAGTACTGGATTGCCACCATATGGAGGACATATGCCTTTTCATTGTTCCCCCTGGAGAACAACCATATGGGATTTAACAACAAAATTCAGGTCAAACTGGAAATACATCCAGCGGATGGGTACCAATACTGCCTCAACAACCAAGAGTTGCATATTCAATGCAACCAGTCCACCCTATGTCGAAAGTTGCCACTATACCTGGTATGTGATTGCGTCGCAAGTACAAGCGCTGCCTACTGTATGTCAACCCCAAGTTTTCTCAGTTGCAATACAACAGCCTCTTGTCTCGACATCTCAATCGCAACCTCAGGGCAGTGCCTCCTTATCTGGAGCGACTCAGGATCAAACAAGTACTGTGACTCCTCATCTTGGTCAATCATCTAGTATTTGGCATCAGCAAATGGTCCAACAACCAAGCTGGTTCGAACTCAACAACCGCAATTCCAGCAATCATATCAAGGACCTGAGCAACAAGTCTTTGTAAGTAATGGGCAACCATACTTTAATGGTTATGCCCATCAACCTTGTCAAAGTTGCCAACATTATGCTGGTATGCAAAGACCCACTGCTCAGGCGATTCCATCTTATCCCTGGATATGCTTCACCTAACCTGAATCAACAGTTGCCCTTTGTAGCAACTCTAGAATTACCAGATCTAAACCGCTGACGAATGATCCAATTGCTTATGCCCCTTCGTGGCCAGCGATTCCGCATAAACTTCCATCAGACATTCCTAAATTTAATGGAAATCCAGGTGAAGACCCGTCGAATCATTGATGACATTCCATCTATGGTGTTCATCAAACACCCCTGAATGATGATTCGATAAGACTTCGCCTTTTTCAGAGGACGTTAACGGGTCCAGCGGCAAAAATGGTACATTGAATTGCCTAGAGCTTCGTTCGACAACTTCAGTGCCTTAGCTACAACCTTTTTAACCCATTTTCAATTACCAATAAGGTATGAAACGGGAACAGAACTCCTTACCAACTTCAAACAGACAACGGCCACTCAAATATCTGATCATATACATGAATGGCGACGTCGTCGTAGGATGGTAAAAACATATGTTCCCGATCAGCTATTAGCTGAATGGTTTATAAAGTCATTACTTCCGGCCATAACGAAGATTGGCCAAGGGGGGAGTCGTAACAGAAGAGCAAGTTATAGCTCATGCGCAATATCTAGACTTGTTTATACTCAGTCTGGCACGCTCTACGACAAAATACCTGACGCCCCTAGACCGGAATTCTCAATTCCTCCTCCTCCTAAATCAAACAATGACTCTCACCCGGCGAAACGTGATTGGCAAGCACAAAAATTTATAGTCAAAATGCAAATGAAAAACTTCTTACCTCAGAAGTAAATGCCATGTTGACCGACAAGGGCAAACAACTGAAGCAACCAGGGGCAAGAAGAAAAAGACAGGAAGAAAAAGGAAACCCCTGGCAGGGTGTCATATATGCGATAAGGATCATTGGACGAAATATTGTCCACATATAGCTGAAGTTAAGAAACTCTTTAAGAGTTCAAAAACCCCAACAGTATTGACTGATCCGTTTCCTAATCCAGGTCAAAATCTGGTTGCTAATCAAAATGCTTCAGGATCCCAAGTGCTTATGTTGTCTACCTCAAAGCAACAGAATAATGCTTTGACAAGGAATAAAGATTACGGGAATCCAAAGCTGTCGAACAACAAGGTTAATGAACGACCTAGTAGTTCAACAACAACTTTGACCGAAGTTGTGCCACCCATCGTTCCTGAGCCAATGATAAAGTCGCCAAAGGGAGTAGTACACAAATCGACATTTAATCCTCGTGCCAAAGAAGCACAGAATTATAATATAGTAAAGGACCTGGCCCAATCGCCGTCCACTATGTCGACACTTGAGGTACCACAAAATTACCCCTCCCAAGAGCAAGCTTTATTATCAGCAAAAGGTGGGATTGGCCCAATGGATTCCAATCTTGTGGCCTTTGATCATAAAGGATATGACCCACAATTACCAGCTCAACTAGCTTTCCTTATTCAAGTGAAAGCCCTCAACAAAACTGTTCATCGAACAATTATTGATGAGGGGGCATCTACATGTCTTATGTCGATGAGTTGCTGGAAAGATTTAGGCTCACCACCCTTGTCGAAATCGTCAACGACGTTAAAAGCATTTGATGGACGATCATACACTCCATACGGGATTTTGAGTAACTTGCAAGTAGAACTGGGGGGCAAAACAGTAGGAATTGATGTTGAAGTAATTGATGGAAACCTCGATTACAACATCCTACTTGGAAGACCATGGATCTATGCCATGGCCGCAGTTGTGTCGACCTACTTCAGGAAGATTGCATTCCCCTTCCAAGGAGGAATTACAATCGTCGACCAACAAACTTTTCTCCACAATAGTTCACAAGTTACAGGAAGCATTCCAATGATCCATGGAAGGAATCATTTGCTCCAAAATATCGGAGTAGGTCTCCTAAAAGACCCTGCCTTAATGGGTACTTTCGCCCTAACCGCCTCCAAGTAATCTGGCGGGAGTGGCCACGGTGGAAACCTACAAAATGAAATCTAATCCAATCTTCTAGTTGGATTCGGAAGATTCCTAAATATTTTGTCGACATGGATCATTCCCAGAACGGTTCTATCTTGTGTCAACCTCGTTAAAAAATGAAAACAAGGACCCGAGGACGGTTCTTATCTTGTGTCAACCTCGTAAAAAAATGAAACAATCCCCTCTCAAATCTCAAAAGTGAACCTTCATTCCAATCACCAAGTTGATGCAATGAAGCTTGGGGGGCATGCACCTCGATTTGAAGACATTATGCTGGGGGCATGCAAACTAATCGAGCAGTTTTAGCACATGGTTCATGCTCGTTAAAAAATAAACGCAAGATCCGAGCAGTTTTAACGTGGTCTTCATGCTCGTTAAAAAATAAATAAAGCAGTGAGCAATGTTCCCTCCAGAGTTTAAGCTCATTTTTATCTAAAAAAAAGAACCTATCCCGGTAAATAACCTTTTGAGATCGTAAATCTATCAGCCTTAAAAGCCTTGGTCATGTTTTCATCCATCACCTCCACCGTCATTTGGCCGGTCGTTCACCCCCATATGATTGTTTACCCATTTTGAGGAACAGCTGCGAAGAGTGATTTCACTTAGCCATCCTTGTGACACTGCCGTGATTGGAATATTCCAACTTATACCTGGAATCTGCTGCTATCCCTGTTTATCACTCGTTCCTCAAAAGACGAGTCTTCTTTGAGCTCTTTTCACTGACTCGTAAAATATGAAAAGTTTGCCGAGTTTTGGCCTTCCAGCTCGTTAAAGCGACCGGAAGATCTATCCCTCCTCTAGATTTTAATCTTTTTGGACCTGAGGGATTATTACGCAAAAAGATCGAGCGCTTGTTTTGTTCGGCTCGTTAAAGCAATCGAAAATTCATCCCTTCTGTATTGTTTTATACTTTTTCGGACTTAAGGGATTAGATGACGAAAAAGGAATTATGGAGTTAACTTTCTGTACCTTTTCAGACTCTCTAAAAATGAAAAGGACCGAGTTTTCCTTGTCGTTAGACTCGTTAAAATGATTAAATAGCGACAAACTTGTCTTTAGACGAGAACGAGTTTCCCTATCGCTAAGCTCGTTAAATCATAGCGATGGGCTTGCCCGAAGGGCAGGTTATAGAACAAGCATATGTTATCCTCCTCAAGCTTGACAAAAATAAAGAGGTACTGGTCAGAAATGACTGGGGAAAAATTGGGAGAACATCAAAGCTTAATGGTAGCAAGTCGCTCTTGAACATGACACTTTTCCTCCGTACCACATCGGGTTGGGTTGTTTCATTCACCGGTCTCATCACCATGGTCTTCGCCAAACCATCCACATTTTGGGGTAATGCTACCGATCCATCGCATCAGTGTCGTTATATGTTCAAGAGAGGTCATTCTGAAAGTGTCAATCGTGTCCCATCCACTGCCATACATTATCCTTCATCCATTCATGATCGCCACCCTGAATCATATGTCACAGTTTGTTTTCACCTCCACTAGAATCATTAGCTCCGTTCCGTGTCATTGATGTGGGATTCATTAAGGCCCTCCTTTCACGGATCGCTTCTTGTCGACTTCAGCTCATTATCCAAGAAGTTGATCTAGGAACAACCCCATCAGTACTTTGAAGCTTGCATGCCTCAATGGCAAGTTTCTCACTTCCGGCGACAGGTATACATCAATGACCTTCGACCAGAAGATTTTGCGTGGCGTTCGACGCCAAGTCCTTTATTCACGCCACGTGAATTGTATTGCAGTACCTTGAGGGTCATTATCATTATCGGTGATTCCTCTCGCGCTTGTTAACGGTTTTCATCATTGACCGGTAATCAAGCGATGTATTTCCATGTTCGACTTCAGCGAAATTCTCACATGGATCGACTTGTACTTAGAGTGAAGATCAAACGAGTTTGAAGACCCCGGATCTAGTTTCATCCATCCGGGCTGCGATACATATTCAGGAAATATAAAAGCATTTGTCATGTACATCATTGCAGCAGATGATCATCCTACTCAAAGGATGATAATTTCAGCAGAGAATTATCAGTCTACCATCAGACGATCGTCTGTTCTATGTACCAAAATGTATTTATAAAGCTGAGCATGGGAATGCCCGCCTCAGCTAGATCATGAAAACAGAATGAAAAATAATGTATTGTATTGTATTGTATTACAGGGCACCTCTCAGCACTTGAATGAACTTCGGACCCTCTGGATAAAGCATTTCACCCGATAAACGGCCTCATACTTTAGGGGGCAACTGTTATAGACATTTTGTGCCTCGCAACATGGAGCATGAAATGTCAATAATTACAGGGATCCTCAGTCCCTAAACATGTTGTTCTTACCCCTAGAGGAACAAGGTCAGCAAACCACAGCACTTCCTATCAGTTCTCCACCTGAAAACACTCAAAAACAGGCTATTTTTGGATCATGTCAGTTGCTCCACTGAGCATCTGCGCTGAATGTCAACTGCTCCTCCTTGTACCTGCGCTGAAAGTCAAAACCAATGAAGGCTACCTGCGCTGGGCGAGATTGGCCAAGTGGCACAGTCATTCTGCAAGGTGTCAATTGCCCAGGAAGCTTCCAAACTGACACTTGGTTCAAGGAATTCACCCTGTGATGAGTAAGAGGTACTTAATCTCCATGTGGAAGCAAGGATCTCCAAGTGGACTCAAGAACTGAAGTTTAACTGAAGAGGGAGAGGACACAAGGCAGCTTTATGTCAGTCTCAAGCTGACTCATCCTTTCTCCTTCTACCCTATATATAGAGCTCTTTTATGAGGTCTAGGGAGGCTGGAATTTTGTGCAAAGCAAGGAAGTGCTGTTGGTTTACAGTTAGAGCTATTGGGTGATTGCTTTTATAGAGGTGAAGAGGAGATTTCTTGCTGCTGGGGAGGTGCTGCTGGATTGGAGCCATTGATGGTTGTAACCTTCTCAGAACCCTTTTACTTCTATCAATAAAGCTTTGAATGTTCTCCTATATACTTGTATTGCATTGATGTATTGTATTTACTTGTATATCTGATTCACTCTAATCCATGCATCAGTTATGAGTACATGTTTCTTGTAGTTTCCCTCTCTTGTTTGTGCAGGATCTGTGTGTAGCTAGGCCGGCAAAGAGAGCAAGGAGCTGGGAACAAGAGACAAAGAGAGAGGACAGGATCGACAAAAGCGAAAGACACCGTTGGGTTAATCTTTTCTTCCTTCTCTGTACTTTCATAAAGGAAAATACCAAAGCTTTACTTTCAGTTGTTGCTAAGACTGTCACCCTTAGAGTAGGGATAGGGTCATCCGAGTCAGATACTTTTCCCCACAACACATTCCTCCTTTGCTTCGTTTATCCAATCTGGTTGGATAATAGAAATGGCACACAACAATGCTTCCATATCCTCATCCTTTCTTGAGAGTGCATCTGCCACCACATTTTGCTTCCCTTTTTTGTAGATGATTTCAAAGTCATAACCCAACATCTTTGTGACCCACTTTTGTTGCTCTTCAGAGGATAATCTTTGTTCTAAAAAGTATTTAAGGCTATCATGATCCGTTTTTACCTTGAAGTGTCTTCCCATTAGGTAGGGTCGCCATTTCTTAAGTGCATGGAGTATTGCCAACATTTCCTTCTCATAAATAGCTTTGCTTAAAAACTTTCCCTTGATTGGACGACTTTCAAAAGCAATGGGTCTTTCATCTTGCATTAGAACAGCACCAATTCCATTTCCTGAAGCATCACATTCCACAATAAAGGTTTTTGTGAAGTCCGGTGTAGCTAAGACCGGTGCTTGGCACATTGCCTCTTTAAGATGTTCAAAGGCCTTTGTTGCTTCCGGAGTCCATGAAAATGAATCTTTCTTCAATAATGTTGTTAGAGGTGCTGCTATTCTCCCATAATTCTTAACAAACTTGCGATAATACCCTGTCAACCCAAGAAATCCTCGCAGATGCTTTATGGATGTGGGGATTTTCCATTCCTTAATGGCTTTAATTTTGCTAGGGTCTACCTTAACTCCTTCATGAGATACAATATGACCCAAATATTCCACCTCCTGGACTCCAAAGAAACATTTGGATCTTTTTGCATATAATTGTTTCTCCTCCAATAGTTGTAGCACCTTGTCAACATGTTCAACATGATCCTTCCAAGACTTGCTGTAGATTAGTATATCATCAAAAAATACTAACACAAATTTTCTAAGGAATGGTTTGAAAATTGAATTCATCAAACCTTGAAATGTTGAAGGTGCATTGGTAAGGCCAAAAGGCATGACCAAAAATTCATAATGACCCTCATGAGTTCTAAATGCCGTTTTCGGAATGTCTTCAATCTTCATTCTGATTTGATGATATCCCGAACGAAGATCCAACTTGGTGAAGTAAATTGATCCATGCAATTCATCCAGTAATTCATCAATGACAGGAATGGGGAACTTATCTTTAATAGTGAGCTTGTTGAGCTCCCTATAATCTGGACACATGCGCCATGATCCATCCTTCTTGTGCACCAATACTACTGGAGCTGAGAAAGAACTTTGACTCGGTTGAATTATACCAGCCTCTAGCATTTCTGCAACCATACGTTCAATTTCACTTTTTTGGACATAGGGATATCTGTACGGCCTGATGTTTGGAGGAACACTTCCTGGAATCAGATGAATAGCATGATCATGATCACGCATAGGTGGGAGACCTTTGGGAGTCTCAAATACCTTGGAATGATTGTCCAGGACTTTTTGGAGATCTGGAGAAATAGATGATTCCAATGTGGAAACATCTAGCGAACATAATTGTGCAATTACACCTCTTTGCTCCTTTTTTAGAAGCTTTGTCATGCCATTAGAGCTGATTATCTTTCCTGGTTTCCCTGCAATACCCCTTAATTCAACTTCCTTTCCTTCCACAGAAAATTTCATGAAAAGTTCTTGAAAATTAAAAGCTATTGTACCCAAGGATTGTAGCCATTGGACTCCTAGTACAACATCAGCACCTCCAATTGGAATGGAAAGCATTGGGCTAGTCAATACATATTCTCCCATGGATAGCTTGATATTATGGCACTTTCCAGAACAATTTATTGTTCCTCCATTTGCAATCATCACTTGACACTCTGGTGCTGGAT